>OY829913.1:194150164-194522461 GCA_963691935.1 Nephrotoma guestfalica | reverse complement strand
TTTTCGTTCATTATTTTCTTAGGACTATAATTTTTGATATAATAAACTTATAGATATTACAATATTTAATTATTAAATCGTTTAGTAGTCGTAATTTAGTTACTTCGTCAAAGGTTGTTTAAGTTACGTACATACGTTTTGTGAATGAATTTTTGGGGTTTATTTCAAATCCAGTTAGCCTTTCAGTAAATATAGTCGGTTACGTATAACCCCATATGTTTTCTGTTTTGAGTATATTACTACTGCAAAGCTAATGTTTCGTTTTTTTAAGTGAGTGGCATAGGGATATATCCTCGATCCAGTCGCAAAATATTAATTTGCGCCATTGAAATATGGCTGGCATGCGACGGATGAAATTGCGACTACAAATTGGCATCTTCGATATAAATCGCAAATCGACAATTCATCGTTTTCGCTGAATTCAATTTGCGAATGTCAGAGTGAAAAACCAAAACAAATCAAAAATTTTCAATACACAGTTCAAGTGTTCAATATGGAAGCAGGACCATCACAAGTAAAAGAAGACGACAAAATTTCACGGACTCAGAACTCACGGATTTATTGTTCCTAAGGGTTTGAAGAACAAGAGGGATGCTCATTCTTGTGCATCATTTCTGTCCCAATCAGGTGGTTTCTGTATAGCTACGTGTGTTTCAACGATGGCACGAATCACATTTGGGAAGCCATATAATCTATAAAATCCCCGTTTTACCTTAGCCATTTCCACGTCATTCCTTGCAAATTTTATAATTTTTCTCGTTTGTAGAATTAAGGCGGACAAAAATTGTTTAAAAACCTTACTAACGACAAACTGGCCCAAACTATGATATAAAATCTGTCCACTACAAATTGGAAATTTCTAGTAGCAACTATATTAAGAGATGTTAAAACCTAGAGAATAATCCAAATATTAATTGTATGCACAATTAAATGAGGTGGAAAAGCTTTGCTTGTTTTGGACGGCCTTTCTAAATAAATGCTCAATTCATCTATGATGAACATTGCGGCGTTTTTCATTAGCACGAAAAATGTGTTTTAAAGGTTGCGTACGTACGCAAAAAAAAACAAGAAAGAATTAACGATCTGCGGCTGCCATTTTTATCGAGGATACCAATTTTGAACTTCAGCCGTATTATATTGCTTAACACGCTTGCGACCGGTTCGAAGATATACCCCATAATGTGCTATGTAACAATTTAAATTTTGGGGGTGGGTGATTCCGTAGGGATTTTAACTCAAGCCTTCTATAAATATTCGGCATTTTTTGGCACGATGGCTGCTTACATGTGGTTAACGGGATCCAGCTAGACGCTACCCTAATTATCAGTGTACAATCAGTTGCAATCCCAATTACGCAAGCCATCGGTTTCCCCCATTTCTGGCGCATACGAAATATTTAGTTTCCTGCACAGCGACTTAGGAAGGAAAATGCCAGTGGAGATGAAACACATATGTGTACATTGAATTATATGAATACTTGTTAGACAAAAAAAAATTATTTACTGATTTATTATTACACGAATAAAATTGAGTTATTATATTAAATTCATCATGCAATGGTTACTGAATAATATATCTAGAAAAAACCCATTACACCTCCCCCGAAAACATCTATCTAGTTAGAACATGTTTTGTGTGGGCTGTAATTGATATAAATTTCATGCAATAAAAATACAATTTTAATGTTCAAACATAACCAATTTCAATTACAAATATTTTATAAAATACACCAGAACCAGTCGTATACATATTCAATTTATGAGTATTTCCAGTCATTAATTTTAATTGAAATTTGTAGTTACTATTTTATGTTATTGTTGCAGCTTCTCCCATGGAGAGAAAATCTTTTTAGTGTTCTTCCAAGATTTTATATTTCGTGGCGTTTGTGTTTAGAATTTAATTCTACATTTTAAATTTTATACAGATTTTGTATTTTATTGAAATCGATAATTTGTTGACTAGTGATCACTATAAAAGTCACCATGAACACAATTAAAAAAATTTACTTTGGAAACATTTACTATTTGGAAACTGTATACCTGATTGAAATACTCATTATTGGAGAATAAACCAATTTGTTGCGCGGTGTTATTACCGTAACATTGGTTTTAGATGACCTATCATTGCGTAAAAAAAGACAAAATAAGTAATTTAATTTTAATAAATAAGAATTTAAAAAAAAATTGCAAGATGATATAGTGAAGCTTTGTTTTTGCGACTATCGTTCCTCTAGTTCACGATTGGTATACATCAACATCACTCATTTGTGTTGTTTCGTTGGTTGGTTTTCTCCAATTTTATGTATTTATTTGATAATGGTTCTTTATTTAATTAGACCAACATATCTTGAATGAGAATTTTCCTTGTCATCAACCGATATCAACCGATATCAACCTGCATACGAATTTCCATAATTCTGGGATGTGAGGAATTAAGGGACTGGATTCTTACTAGACTAAATAAATGGTAGGTATTTGTCCTCCAAATTTGTATGCCATAACAATTTTTAGCTGTAGAAATAATCAAAAACACAATTACACAGGGACTGCTAAATTTATGCGATCCACTACTTAATGAAACCAACAATATTTCACTTTAAAATCTTATCACTAGTTGCATTCATAAAAAAATCTTACGAATTTGTTTATCATTATTATTAATCATAATAGTAATCGAATGAGTAAATATCTAATAATTCTAGAAGCGGACACTTTCCACCGTCAGGCTGTTCATTTTATATATTATGTTTTTGTAAATTCCATAATCATAACAATTTGTTAGTCAATCTAGTACTCGTAAAAGTCATTTACTTTTGAAAAACAAAAATATCTGATAACTCGGAATCGGCAAGAATTATTTATTGCTTAACGAAGATAAGCTCATTGCCATCGGAAAAGAGCGTGAAATCAGTACATATATGCTGGATCACATCCATCACGGGAAAGCAACACACGGCGTATGTTGTAACGATGAGTGAATTTGCCTATTTTCTAAAATGTGACTTAAATTCAGCCAATGAAAGATTGATCATTTAAAGTTACTATCCTTTGCGCCTTTGTGTATTGATCGTATTCCTTTGTGTATCCTTTGTGTATTGATCGTATTATAACTCCAGCAAATAGCAAATTTTTAAAAATATTTCTTGAGGTGCCGCCAAGGGGTCTAAAATTGATAAACACATTAGAATATGATTGTGAAATACATACCAAAAATAATACCAAAAATGTACACTGTTAAATTTAAAAATATTCCAATTGGATTTATTTTGTAGTGAAATTGAAACATTTTTAGATAATCTTTAACATTTATACTAGAGAAGCCCTTGAATCCCTAATAGTGTCGCTATAAAGAACAGATAATTTTCTAACAATTTTAAATAAACACGAGAAAATTGTGATACAATTTACTAAAGTTTTTTTAATTCTAAAGAAGGTTATTTTAGACACTGTTTCTACTTTTATATCTCCGGATCTAGAGATGTTCACGGGGTCTCACCTATATGGCTGAATAGCTAAGCCAAAACCTTACGTGTGTGGTAAATAAGGTTGAGATGTGATGATTTTTAACTTATGCAGCGAATTTTAAACAATAGTGGTTTTTGATATCAATCTATTTTCAAATTTTACTTTTACCGCTCCTTGAGATATTCATAATATTTAAAATGTATTTTAGGATAGCACAAACAAAGTTTTAACAATGAAATAAACATGGTTAATTTATGAAAATATTTACTGTGCCATATACGACTTAGAAGTTTCATGAATTTGAATAAATTTTCAAATTTTATATCACCGATCCTAGAGATGTTCACGGGGTCTCACCTACATGGTCAGATAGATCAGTCAAACCTCTATGTGGGTAATGAACGGGATCTAATTATGATGATTTTTAACTAGTCTAGAGACATTTTTACGTTTATGGTTATATCGCCCATACCAGAAATGTTCACGTGATCCCTTTCATATATTCGAATAGGTCAGAAAATTTTCTATCAATATCGTGCAAATGGGGCACGAATAATGATTTTCATCATGTTTTCCATAATTTACAACTTCTTCGTTTACAATTTTACTCTCGATTGGAAATTTTGGTATTTTCTCCAATAGGATTTTTACCCATTGACATTCCCAAATAAGCTACGAACCCGATTTATTGTGAAAACAATCAAATAACAAAAATCCTATGGATGTTCACATGGTCACGTTTATACTTGTAGATAGTTCAAAGTTTCCACTTTCGACAGTTCCGAACAGGGTTCATTTGTGATGATATTTACTGGGCCATATACGACTTAGAAGTTTCATGAATTTGAATAAATTTTCAAATTTTATTTCACCGATCCTAGAAATGTTCACGGGGTCTCACCTACATGGTCAGATAGATCAGTCAAACCCCTATGTGGGTAATGAACGGGATCTAATTATGATGATTTTTAACTAGTCCAGAGACATTTTTACGTTTACGGTTATATCGCCCATCCCAGAAATGTTCACGGGATTTCTTTCGTATAAGCGAATAGGTCAGAAAATTTTCTATCAATATCGTGCAAATGGGGCACGAATAAAGATTTTCATCATGTTTTCCATAATTTACAACTTCTTCGTTTACAATTTTACTCTCGATTGGAAATTTTGGTATTTTCTAAAATAGAAGAGCAGCAAGAGAGCAAAATTAATTAAAACAAATCTGCAAAAACTGACGATACAACAACACAAAGCTTATCATTGCATTACGAATGCGATTCCGCAAGAAATTGTCGGTTTGTTTTTCCTCAATGCTCCCGGTGGAGTAAGCAAAACATTTCTGTTATCATTGATTTTGGCAACAATTTTCTTACAAAGTAGCATTGCATGGACCGCCGCATCTTATAACGTTGCAGCAGATCTTTTGGGCGGAGGTAGAAATGCAATTTACTACGACACCCACATGCAATACAAGAAAAAATTCAGGTATGGAAAAAGTTTAGCAAACATATGAACTAGTATTGTTGTACAATTTTACGTTTATTTGAAATTATGAATGATAAAAAGATAAGCATCAAACACTTGTTGAAATCCAACAAATTTTTCTAAATATTATGTACAGTGGCTTGGTGTTGATTTTAGTTTTTGTGTAGTTTCATTCGAGATTGAAGATAAAATTAAGTCATTTACAAAAAAAATTTACGTAAAATCCTCTCTGCTGTAGCTGTTTTTTATAGCATTATCCATAATTACTTTATAGTGACGCTCCAAGATTTAAGAGGTAATACAGAGCCGTTCGAAGGTGCTCTCATATTGCAGGGTGGTGATTTTCGTTAGACTGAACCAGTTATACCACGTTCCGCACCAGCCGATGAACTAAACGCATGTCTCAAATCATCTGTTCTTTGACAAAATGCTTCGAAATATCGATCCGCTACGACTGTGCAATGGCAGTCAAAAAGAATTGCAGTCAAAAAATTGATGAATAACGTTATTGAAGAAATAATGTTGGATGGCTAATTCAACAGAGAACACGTCTTATTACCGCGAATGACAATAAGACCGACCGATATGCCATTCGAATTTAATAGATTGCAATTTTCAGTTGCTTCAAGCTTGTGGATTGAATCTACAAAATCTCTGCTTCTCACATGGACAGCTATACGTGGCTTGTTCACGCGTCGGAATACCCGCCAACTTATTTATGTACGCACCAAATAGCAAAACCAAAAATATTGTTTACCCAAGAGCAATACAATAATATAATTATCATTCAAATATATGTTCATTCAATAAAAAAAAAACACAAACCTACAAAATAATTTATTTAATTCAACTGCTATGTAGCCCACGCCGAGTATCAGCTTTATGTTCCATATGTGAAAATTTCTAAAACCTAAAAAACCTAAATCCCTAAGATCATATGATATACTAGGCGCTAGTCAATGAAATAACCACAGCTCTAAACTATCCAAAAGTATAAACGTGACCATGTGAACATCCATAGGATTTTTGTTATTTGATTGTTTTCACAATAAATCGGGTTCGTAGCTTATTTGGGAATGTCAATGGGTAAAAATCCTATTGGAGAAAATACCAAAATTTCCAATTGAGAGTAAAATTGCAAACGAAGAAGTTGTAAATTATGGAAAACAAGATGAAAATCATCATTCGTGTCCCATTTGCACGATATTGATAGAAAATTTTCTGACCTATTCGAATATATGAAAGGGATCACGTGAACATTTCTGGTATGGGCGATATAACCATAAACGTAAAAATGTCTCTAGACTAGTTAAAAATCATCATAATTAGATCCCGTTCATTACCCACATAGAGGTTTGACTGATCTATCTGACCATGTAGGTGAGACCCCGTAAACATCTCTAGGATCGGTGAAATACAATTTGAAAATTTATTCAAATTCATGAAACTTCTAAGTCGTATATGGCACAGTAAATATTTTCATAAATTAACCATGTTTATTTCATTGTTAAAACTTTGTTTGTGCTATCCTAAAATACATTTTAAATATTATGAATATCTCAAGGAGCGGTAAAAGTAAAATTTGAAAATAGATTGATATCAAAAACCACTATTGTTTAAAATTCGCTGCATAAGTTAAAAATCATCACATCTCAACCTTATTTACCACACACGTAAGGTTTTGGCTTAGCTATTCAGCCATATAGGTGAGACTCCGTGAACATCTCTAGATCCGGAGATATAAAAGTAGAAACAGTGTCTAAAATAACCTTCTTTAGAATTAAAAAAACTTTAGTAAATTGTATCACAATTTTCTCGTGTTTATTTAAAATTGTTAGAAAATTATCTGTTCTTTATAGCGACACTATTAGGGATTCAAGGGCTTCTCTAGTATAAATGTTAAAGATTATCTAAAAATGTTTCAATTTCACTACAAAATAAATCCAATTGGAATATTTTTAAATTTAACAGTGTACATTTTTGGTATTATTTTTGGTATGTATTTCACAATCGTCATTAGAATCACATTTTGAATTTTTTTTATTGGTACTTGCCCTTTAGTTTGATTAAATGTTTTATATTCCGATTTTGTGGAAAAACTTGCGGATCAATAGCCCAGCTATCATCTCATAATATTCCTTGGCTTCAAAGTTTATTTTAGGTACTTGAAATTTACGAATGTTTCCTTGTGTCGCGAACTTTTAGTTCTCGGAATGCTCTCGATTATCCGATATCATATAAATATAATGGGGGGGGGGGGGCAACGTATCCGTTTCTTTAAATTACAGGATCAATATTTTTTCATAAATCCGATATCGACTATATTGAATACTTTTCCATAAAGCTTAGCTACATCTTTACCAGAGGATTATATTTTAATTGCGAAACACATCGGCGCGTAAACTTTTAAGATGTACGTTACTAAATGTTACTATGTACGTTATTAATTCGTTTGACAGTGTTTTACTTCCAAGGTATAGTCGAATAATCCGATTAGCCGTGGTAAGCCATCCTGCGTGAGCAATTTTTTCGGGATTTTTATTAGCCAAATCAATTGAACACTAACCAAATTTAATCGCCTGACAAATTTGCAATAAATATTTTTTATCGTTGCTCGGTTTACATTGAGAATATTTGTGCAGCCTCCTAATTATTTCCCAATAGGCCCCGAAAAGCTTTTAGGTCCCGTAGTTAATTCATAGAGATGATGGAAAAGGTGTCAAAACGGAAGTTCATTGGACTATAATTGACATTCAAACCACTGTAGTGGACGATCCCATTTGATTTCAAGTCTTCTATTGACTTCACCGTTTTGGCCTATATTTATGACTGTTACACCACAACCAATTGTATTTAAGTAAGAAGAATCGATTGAATGTTCATCAACAAAATTCAAAAATGTTTTCACTAATTGCAGCTGAACCAGACAGAGGAGAAATATGACTTATATATTTAGATGCTGGTTCTTGCACCAATACATAATGCTCTTCCATTACATTTCTCCGGTAGCTCTTATTTCAAATAAATTTTTGTACAAGAATTTTGTCTTTTCGCCGGTCAAAATATAATCCTCTGATCTTACTGGATTCATGGTTCGCTAGCATCTGTAGATTGGACCTTACCTTTATTCATTGCCGTATTACCTTCATTCGAACTATTACTTTTATTTTTTTATCTGCTGTAATTAACTCCACATCTTCAAGAACAGCATTATCAATTGCAGCAGTAGCTCTATCTGATATAACGGTACGATCACAGGTCGTCGCTAAGTTGGATAATTATGTTCGAATTCCTGAAACAACAGTTACTTACTGTTTGTGTTTTTACATTTCAAATGATGTATCTAAATCAACTGCTTCTATTTCTCCACTTGTTTCTGACTCTAAACTGACACCTGTTGTTTGAGAAGTAGTGATATTTGGTACGTTTTTCTCATCAACTCTAGATAACCTCAATTAATTTTCTAATTTCAACTTCATATATTATTGATTCCTTTCGATTTTTTTTATATTCACAGAACTTATAACCATTTTTCGCTCTGATCTCATAAAAGTTAAGTTAAGTGCAAATGCGTTTTAACATTTTCTTAGAATCACAATATGCAACTTTTCCGCACTATTACGATTCATTTAGATCTAACAAAAAATTTCGTTCCAACCTCCTATTTATGTTCATTTAAATAATACTCGTATGAAAGCTTCGTGGGGCTTATTCACCATTTGTGTCTAATTTTTGTGAGGCTATGATCAAAGGTGGTTTAGAGTCGATTCGAGCGCCATCACAATCAACTGTAAGCAATCGGGACTTTCGTATCTGGTGGTGTTAATCAATGTAAAATATTTATTATTTATTTAGGTAAAGGAGCGTTTTCATGAAATGACGGGCAGCCTATGGTACCCGGTTAACGGTTACAAAAATGTTATCATCTGAACCAAAATCGATTTAAACAACAGGGGTAAAGAATTTGAGGTGACACGTAAACAGGAGTTTTGTGGATTGATTACTTATTCTAATTACGAATATTAACAATCAGCTTTAGAAAACCAGGAACTACACCAACAAAGAGTACAAATAGTATGGCCCAAAATAATTTTTAATAAGATGTTTTATTTAATTTCTTTTTTCCATTCAGCATAAGTCATCTGTCTTGTCATATCTCCCGCTGTTACTTTACTTATTGATAAGTCAGTTGCTCCGAATCTACTAGTAGTTGCGTGAATATTATACAGGGCTAAAATGCCATTTTGTAGTTATGTAACGCACACTAATCAATTTTAATCTTCGAACACCTTCAGTAGCCGCCGGTTCGCCATGCTTATGTTCCAAACCAATTTCTTCTCTCGTTCCCGATAATTGAACTATTTAACTCGAGCGGGCTTCTAGAATTAATGTAATTAACCGAACGTGGTATACCCAGCCACAAGCTAAACAGTTCCTGTACACATTTTAATTCTCGCACTCAACACGATATTGGTACCTCGGTGAATGAGACATAACTTTGTTGGTTCTTCTTGAATTATGTACGATTCAGTTTATAGGTGATTCAGCTGGCCAGAATTAATTAAATAGAAATTAATTATTTAAAATATTTGATAACACTGTTAGGTTTCGTTTCAGTAGTACATAAACGGATCGTACAGTTTTAAAATAAAGTGTTTGTGTATAGTATTTGAATAATCAGTTTCTACGAGCCTAGATTTAATTATATTGCACAGGTTAGATTAATGGCGAATCAGCGACAATTTCAAATGGATGCAGAAAATACCTTAAATCGCATCAGGTTCTCCAAATAATTAAAACCTTCATTAGACCATGTATAGAGAATTACTATCAAATGTTGGGTGGAGCATATGGTATTACCCTCCAGTAACTGGATAGGATTCAACGGTGTATCATCCGAATAACACGCAACCTCAGACTTACAAAAGATCTAAACAGCCCACAACATAACAGATGTTGCGTAACTCTGTGTGTTTTACAAATTAATGAATGGTAAATGATCTTCAGATCTAAAGAAGAAAATACTATTATTCGTTAGGCCTGGAAAAATAACGAAAACCTAGTCAATGAAGATGTTTACGGTGAAGCGCCGCGAAACCTCGAACTGAGGAAGTCAACCGCGACTTTGTTTATCGAAGGCCCAAAAAGCGAAATTCGCTAAATTATTTCAAATTTACGTTGAACTATACATAACTGTACCATCAACGAATTCTATTAACAATCTGTATGAAGGTGTTGTCATGATAAAACATATTCAACGAAACACTGTAATCCCAAACAAAAAATCACAAATCTTCTCAACCGTATCCCGGGTGAAGCCGTTTTCTTTCACAAACAGCAACCGTGCTTGTTATATCTCAAAGATTGTTATTAACTATTCTTGCAAAAATGAATCGAGAATATAAAAGTTTAACTTGTATTCGAAAATACGTAAAGAATTCATGTTAATTCAGATCCTGAACTAGAAAATATCTTATTTTCTGGAACGACATGGCATGACTTTATTCATTTTAATATTTTCAATCGTGTCAAAACCATTGCTAGCGCAAAAGATACAGTACCTGACAATTGAATTATAGCCACCCTTGCGTATCAAGTAATTTGTAATACAAGCAGTTTGTATTGAAATATATTTCAAATTTGCGGTTGTAGATGGATTTAATTGTTCTAAGGGTATCACTGCTTTTGGGTCAGGTGGCTACTATTAGAGTCCAAACACAGATAATGAAATATTTAAAAGGAGCGCGAATAATTACCAAATTCAATTGAAATGTGTACGTGCTGGTGTTAAAAAGTGTAATAAAGTGTTTATTAATATATTGTGAATTTTATAAATTTGCTGGTGAATTTTTAAGCTCTATAATTTATTCGGAATAGGAAAAGTGAAAGTCATTGAAAGACATTAGTAGCGTGAATAAAATTAAAATAGCGACTTAGGCAACACCGTCAACATCGAGAGGTTGCAGTCATTGTCGTGGTGTCCATAAAACCACCAAACAGACAAAGTTCTGCTAAAGAGGTGCTAAATAAATTAAAATAGCTAGTATTATACTAATAATGTTAGTATTATACTAACATATCTGAGCGCACGATGCAATCATGATTGTACTCTGCCCGACTCAACTGTCGCAGACCAGCCAAAACACCAAGTTTGGCACCAAAAATATAGAAAGCACGCCTGCAATGAACAAAAATGCACAGAAATTTTACGGTTGAAGGTTGGAAAAACGTGAATGAGCACAAATTTTGTCACTAATAGATTATTTCGACAAAGTATCAATATGTATAATAAATTTAATTGTTCCAACTCACATCCTCTTTGCAACAGGTGATCTTTAGCGTTGGTTTTCGACTAGAAGCAATAACGGAGAGTGTTAGTTTCGTTAGCCAAAGACCCAAGAAACGTTATAGTGATAAGCACCGGGCTTCTATATTTTGTGGAGGGCACCATGAATCAAGTGCAACATAAAAAGGTTGTTGAGACTGTATTTTTGCCTTTCCAAAACTCAATCAATTAATAAGCACCGTGTCATACAGCGAAATGATAAAAACTCTGTTTCAAGAGCATAGCATACTCCTTTTGGCCATTGCCCGGAAACTCACTCGATCTAAAGCCGATCGAAAATCTATGGAACATGTTGAAAAAGGTTGTGTGCTTATCCCCAAACCCAAACAATAGCTGTTCTGAACGATAATATTCACAGACATTGGCAAGAGAACGCAAAACTACAAGAAGTGGTAAAACTTGTATTTCCAGTATGCCAGCTAGAATTAATGCAGCCATTAAAGCCAAAGGAGGATTAACGAAATATTGATGAAATATCTACTATAAAACTTAATAAACGTTTTGTATTAGTAATATGTGACTGTTTCTATTTCGTTCCTGATTAATTTGAAAAAATACCAAAATCAGAAGGTGGCTCTAAATATCCTAAAAAATAGATATATTTAATTTTCTCTTTCTCCACAATTTTGTAAAGCACACACCCCATTTGAACACATCAACTCATGTATAATGGAATGTCCAGTTCATGCTTCAACTTCTAAATTTGGTCTTCGACTTTTGTTTCATTTTTGTTTATTTTCATTTGATTGGTAACCCGAGTAGTGTGAATGTTACATAAACTTGTCCCATTTGTGTTCTCATATTTTGGCTGCCTATAATTAACACCACATGTCAGCACCAGAATCCCAGTTTACAAAATAATTTCACGCTGCTTCATTATAGAACTAACTTTATAAATTTTAAAAATTTTCATTAACTCAAAATTTTTTTTCAGAATTTGAAATTGTGAAAACAGCTGCTTGGCACAAAAGTGAAGGACAAACAATAACAAGGACATACTAATTCAATTGCCAGGTACTTTAATCTATCTTTAAAACATTGGGATCAAGATGATCATTTTGAGTTCATCTGCAATCATTGAGCTGTGCGCAATGGATACTCATGCCTTCCAGTAACAATAACATAAGGATCTTATATTGAGAAAATACGGCTGGGAAAAACATTAAATGTTTTCCGGAGAGCGTGGAAGTTACACGGAATATTTTAAAATTTAAAATAATTCATCTGTAACACACAAAGCTGATCTAATAGTAGGTATGCTTATTTTAGTAGTACATGTATCAAGCGTCCAATCAGTTGAACGCACGGTTAATTTTTGCCCACCGCTTCGAGTGGAAACAAACATATCGGCAATTGTGTTCGGCCATGACGGAGAGCACGATTGCGAGTCGTAGTGAATTGTTGTTATTTGGAAGTATTTCGCAAACACCGGTTTTATTAGCCCTTGTAAATGAGTCTAATGCCGTTATTTACAGGCGATGTTTTGCTGCGATGTTGAATCGGTAAAAAGTTAATCTAGGATGGGACTGTTTACGAAAATCTGGAAAGCTTGGTTAAAATATGATTTGAACATGCATATATGTTATATTTATTATCTTTACAGTTTGATCATCAAAGACTTTATTTTTCATAATTTGGGCACAAGAAAATACACCCGAATTTTCTTATTTTAGCGGCTTAAATCGTGTAATTGTAGTAATGCAAGTGAAATCAAGAAAAAATTGTCATTACTAACAACCCAAATCGCTCAGTCAGCTCAATCAGCTCCAGATGGTATCGAGCGGACGAAAAACTCGACGAACGTGTAAATTCTCGTAATAAATTGGAAAGCTATGCTTACAGCCAAAGGACCAATTGGACGATAGGAATGTATTTTGCGCTAAAGTTACAGACGATGGCCAATCGGAAATGAATCGCTTTCAACTAGAAAATTAGTTAACTCGAAGAAAATCAAGTTGCTGATCTGGAATAGTTTTGATAGCTGAAAGATATTGTACAACCAATAGTTTAGAATTTGTTTTTGTTTGTGAATGAAAAAATTATCAATCTTCTGAACATGAGGTGTGGGCCAAAGGTTTTTTTATACGCTATAAAATGAATAAACATCTTTATTTCGTGGTAACTTTTTTTATTATGTACATTGGAGTCAAACAATTTCGTTCTTGTGGCAATCTCTGCTGACTTTACAATAAGCCGTCCTATGAGTCCAGTTTTTAAGAACTTGTTTGATGATTTCGGCCCTATATCGCGAATAACTGTCACACCGTTATGTTTTAAAACTGGAATTGTCTCTAAATTTTCCCCATAGCACCTATCCTTAACGAAATCCCATAAATAAAAGTCCAACGGCGCCAAATCGCGGTTTCGCACAGGTCAATTGACTTTCTAAAACGGCTGATTATTCGGTTGACAAATTTGGAGCGCAAGACTCCCAACGTCGGTCAGTTAATATTGCACGTGGTGCCGTATTGTTGAAACCAAAGGTTATTCACATCCATATAGAGTTGATTTGAGACCACAAAAACTAAGTAAGCATGGCTCTGTAAGGGTCGCCATTAACGGTAACGGCGTTTCCAGCAGCGTTTCCGAAGAAAAATGGGCCAATTATGCTATTCCAAAATCCAAAATAATCAGTCACTTTTGGTGGATGCCGTGGCGTCTCTACAATTACGTGTGATTGTTCCATTTTCGCGCGAACAATCCGGGTATCATGGAGTTGAAGAAATTAATCTTTCTGTTTATCTTAACATTAGCAGGTAAATATTTCACATTAATCAGTCACCACCAAACTATGCCTTTTCAAATTCTTCAACTAAAGCTTGTGTGTCGGGTTACAAAAGTTGCAAGAGAAGTGGAAAATCATTTTTTCTCAAATTCAGCGCCAGCCTTCTCGGCATCGCCAATGGTGATAGTTTAGAAAGTTGATAATCGGTGCCCCTATTCGTTGCGTAACTGATTACACACCACTTAAACCTGGATTTAAAAACAATTACTAGAGTTTTTCTATAAATTACCTTTATGACGAAGAGAATAAGTGTTACAACTACGAATGACTAATTTTTAACCAATGCGTGTCACACCGACGGTTCTTATGAAACTTAATTAAATTTTGTTTCAAGCTTGACCATTTTCTTAGTTTCATAATTTTGAAATTTTTTGCTGAATAGATTTCCCGATGAATGATAAAAACGACACCGATATCCTGATATATCAAAACGATGTTATGAAATACAAGAAAGTAACTAGCTCTGTGCAAATAGATTTGAACTGAAATCATAATACAATTTTGCACGATTGTTAGCTATAAGCTAGGTTAGGTAGTTTTCAGTGGTTGCTTACTGCACACGTAGGCCAATTTTTAGGCCCATTGTGATACCACTCATTCACTCCACATCATTAATCCACCTACTTCACCTACTCACACAACTACAGTATACCACCTGAACATTGCAAGCTCCATGGCAACCTGTACATTGACATCGAAGGTGGGTCGGCGCGTGACACGGAATTCTGCACTCCATCAGAGGGTCTTAGTTGTATTTATTAGCATCACCGATCGTAATCGATGATGAAAATTCGATTTGCATCTAGCCTCTGATGGGATTTGAACCCAGCACCTCGCGGTCCAAGTGCCGAAGCTTTAACCACTGCACCACTTGTCCGGTAGCTGTAAGCTAAGAGATAATAACATTGTGCCATAAAAAATAGAACTTGAGTGCAAACATAGCTCAATCAGTTGATGGCCATTTGGGGAACGAAGATTTGTTTTTTATTTTCTCGAAATAATCTGATAATAACGATTTTTTTGGATTGCAAATTAACATATAGGACGCATATCCAAAGCCTCTTATTTGTCCCCGCCTGACATTATAAATATATTTTTTTGTATACCACAAGCAAATACACTAAAATTCATAAAAATTTGTTTACCGTGTTTAAAGTGTTATAGAAATTAATTATCTGGAAATCTTATTGATTTTGATAATCGTTTAATTCAGAAGAACTTGACAACAGTAAGGCTTAAACCTCTTACTTTTGTATCTTATTTATTAAAATGCGACGAATAATTAATTTTGGTTTCTATATGGTTCTTGTGATACATGTTAAATTTTTTTACTTGTTTCATCATCATCAACCGCATACAAAACACAAGCGAATCCGAAAATATACAAAAATATATTTCCTTCACTTAACATAATCACGTCGTCAACATAAATTTTATTTTTTTTACATTTTCCAGTTATATGAATTATGATTTTGTGTATGCTTTTACCCTAGTTATCCATTATGAATGCGTATTTCGTTTATGATTAACTACATGTACATTAATATTACATTTGCTGACGTTGTGGCCTGATATGAAAAAATGTAAGTTGCTCTACAGTACAAGTTGCTATTTGGATTGGTGGTATATCACAGTGTCGTAGACGTGGGAAGTAAAAAATTATAAATTATGTTTTGCTAAAAATTACTGATATTTTCTTTAAATTAAGAAACTCTAAAAATAAAATAACATCTTCCCTCATATGCGTAACATTGCCAGCTGACAATCTCTTGATTAAAGCCTTATCGTCAGCAAACATTATAATATGACTCGTAAGCCATTATTTGGCAATATCAGTTATGTACAAAAGATTGAAAATAATAAAGGATCATGGCCACTTCCTTGAGGAACCCGCAGTACACACCTAAAGTAGAGCGTTTTATACCATTTAAAATTTCAAAGTGCATGTCAGGACACGGAAAACATTAATTTGTAATTTCTAGAAAAGTAAACTATGTTCTAAAACAGTCAAACGCTTTACGAAAATTATGCAATATGCCAGATATATCGTTTTGTCTTTCAAAAGTACGGTAGATCAAATCAGTAATGTATTAAGGTTATTTAATACAAAGTATATATTTTGTTTTTGTCAAACATTGTTGTTTTTGTCACAATAAACATGGCCGGCAATAACAACAATTATTCGTAATGAGAACAAAAAGTCTATATACAATTACATAATTCGGATTAAATAAATTAAAATTGTTAGAATTTCTATTTACTTGTATTTATTACTAAGTTTATATTTGGTTTTTGTTTTTTTATCTTGATTGAATTCAGTTTGTCATTATCTAGTTAGATTGTATTTTAGACGTTTTCGCAGTTGTATCAGTTCTTTCCAACTCAGGTCGATGACCTTGGCTGTCGATGTAGAAATCCAAGTAAATAATTCCGCCCAGACAAGAAATCTGGCTTTGCTTGTTTGAAAGTGGTTGGTAGTGAACGCTTCTGGATTATCGCTTTTTCGTTTTTGAAGCTTTATTACCTAATTTGAGGAATTTCTGGTTGGTATTTTTTCATTTCTAAATACATGTAGAATCTTTCTCGTCCAAATATAAAGGGGTTCTTGCTGCGTCCTAATTACATCAATCATCATTTGTTGGCAAGAACTTCCTTCTCATTCATTCCCAAGTTCTGTAATTGATTGATTGGAATGTAGAACCAAGTACTAGACAAGTGTCCCAGATGACGCTGGGCCTATACTTACAGCCTGCTAACACAAGATAATAGGAAGTATAGGAAAGGTTTTTTTGGGCAGAACGACCCGGTTCCAGATACCTAGCGATCGTACTGCACAACACAATACTAATCTACTTCTAATCTACTAGAGGAAGTGTAATGCCACACACTTGTCATGGAAATTTCGACATCATACGCGGTACAATATACTTAACATTTCGAAACATTGCACGCGCGAAAATATTTAATGATGCGAAGAAATTCCATGAAATTGTATTTTGTAAAATAAACACATTTTATATTTCGAAATTTATTTCTTTTACGATAATTCAATAACGATAAAATATGTTTATTAGGCATTACAAAATATTGTAATAATTAATATTAAGTTAATATAAAAAGAGATAGATTTGGTTGCTCGAGGAAGAAGCAACTATGTTAATAATAAATAAATAAAATGTATAATATATATAATATAATAATAAATAATAATTAAAAATAAAGAAGTGATAATATACACCCCATCCCTTTACATGGCGATCTTGCCGAATATGAATCTGAATCTATAGTGAAGTGCATTAATCAACATTATATACATATTTGTTTTTAAACTGTGCAGTGAAACAAAAAAAAAATGTTGATAATAAATAATAGATGCGGAATATAATAAAAAAGTGAATCTAAAGTGTTGGGTGTCCGTCGCACCACACTATATATAGTATATATAATATAAAAAAAAAATTGATAGACGAGAGTGGAAACCCCCACTTAAAATTTGGGTATACACAAAAAAAAAATGGATTTCTTCAATGGCGCGAGGAACCTTGAGGCTGTGCAGAGCAACCAGAAGACCGTCAGCAATGACCATCAATCATCAAACAATACGGACATGTCAGGGTATTTTAAGGTAACAATAGTTGTAATAATAATATTAGCTATAATCTATATAATTAAGAAAGCATACGAAAATGCAAAAAAAAAAATTGTTACAAATTTAACAAGAGTAATAAACTCTTAAACAATAAACATGAATAAGTACGATAGTATAGTATATATATGAATATAGAACAAAAAAAATTGATGTCAAGAAGATCCAATTGCACAACATATTTTATAAATATTTTTTTTTATTTTTTAATGAGTGTGTAGTCACCACCTATTAAGTTACAATTAACAAAATATGCTTTGAAAAATAATTTTATGACACACATATAATTTCCCTTTAATTTCATTTCTGGTGTGATCAAATTTCCAATATAAATTAGATATAGAATTAATTTAGATTATGTGTAATATTTAAATGCCATTTAAGAAGAAAATGGATCTAAAAATTAGTGAAGTTATTAAAGTGTTACCGATCTTCACAGGTGAACACAAAGATCTAGAAAATTTTTTAAGTTTGGTCAAGTTGTTACATGACGAATTAAAAAATAGCTGATCAACCAAAATTGATCGCGATTGTGTTAGCGGCTAGAATTAGTGATAGTGTAAAATCAAAAATCACGTTAGAGGAAAAACCAGAAACTTTAAGAAGCTAAAAGAATTATTTTACAAAGTGTTTGGCTTAAGGCGTTCTCCACTAGAGATACAATCTGAAATACATAGAGCCAGGCAAACGGGTAAAATAGAACACTATATAGAAAAACTTGAAAAGTTAGTTAACGAACTAAATAGTGTACAAGTAAAAATCCTAGCTGATGCAGATATAAAAACCGTACATTTGATATCGGATCAATTGGGTTTAAATGCATTCAAAGAGGGATTAATAGATATATTGAAACCCACTGTAATGGCAGCTAGACCAAAAACTTTAGCTGAGGCTATCGAAGTAGCAAGAGAGGCCTCAAAAGTTTTCAAACAGACACACAAAATGTGTCACAACTTAAACACCATATATCTCAATTTACCAGAAAGAAATTTAATAGGAACAGCAGAATTGCCGGTCGGAGCAATAACAGTTATAATAGTGAACATTATAATAACTATAGAAATAGCAATAGTTATCAACACAAAAATAATTTATGTCGTGGTAATGCAAATTATGGACAACGAAATTCGAATCGTTTCTCAAACCAAAATAATAATTATAACCAAGGATATTTTGATTATAGAAATCAGAATTATAATAATCAAAGTCATAGAAATCAAAATTATAATAATGAAAATCGAAGAAACCGAAATATACATGTATTACAAAGGTCGGGAAACGGGGCTATTCCTCCGATAACATCACAGGAGGATATAACAAAACAATTGAACGAGTTAGCAATTCACTAATTTTCCATATAAATGCAAATTCAGGAAGTCTGGTAATGTTACAATCAGATTTGTCCGGAGACGTCTTGACATTTCTGGTTGATACAGGATCGGATATCACTGTTTGCAAAGTGGATAAATTAAGAGAAAATATAGCTATAGATAGTAATAATAGATGTAGAATAACGGGAGTGACAGACTCCGAAACATATTCATTAGGCACTGTATATACAAACTTTAAATTCCATAATCATATTATTAAACAAAATATACACATAGTTGAAACAAATTTCCCCATAAACACAGATGGAATAATAGGTAGGGATTTTTTGAGCAAAAATGGATGTAAGATTGATTATGAAACTTACACAATCACTATTAACTCTGTAGATGAAGAAATTATCCTACACTTGGAGACGAATCTTCCAACACAAAATACTTTTACAATACCAGCGAGAACAGAAATTTTGAAAGCTCTAAATATTAAAAGAAGTGAAGATAGTATAATTTTAAATGAAGAAATAAGTAAAGGAGTATTTATTTGCAATGGAATAATTCCTAAGAATGGTATTGCACATATAAGAATAATAAACACTAATGAAGAGGCAGTGCAAATAGATAAATATGAACCAAAATTAAAGAATTTAAGTAATTATCATATAATACGGAACACTAAAGACACTAACATTTCAAATAAAGAACGGTACACGAAAATAATTAAAGAATTGAACATGGAAAATAATAATGATTACGAAAAGGAGGAAATTTTTAAAATTTGTAGGGAATTTACAGATGTTTTCTACGTTTCTGGTGATACATTAACAACTAACAATTTTTACAAGCAAGAAATAATAAAAGAGGATAATACGCCTGTTTATATAAAAAATTATAGGTTGCCAAAAGCTCAATATAATGAAATAGATAAAGAAATCGAAAAACTTTTAAATAATGATATCATAGAACCTTCAATCAGCCCGTATAATTCTCCATTGTTAATTGTCCCAAAAAAATCTTCTGAAGGTGATAGAAAATGGAGATTAGTTGTAGATTATAGGCAATTAAATAAAAAAATTATAGACGATAAATTTCCATTAACTCGTCTAGAGGACATATTAGATAATTTAGGCCGAGCGAAATATTTTTCGACGTTAGACCTAACTAGTTCTTTTCATCAAATAGAACTAGAGAAGGAATCTCGTCCTATGACAGCCTTTTCGACGAATAAAGGACACTTTCAATTTAAAAGGTTACCATTTGGACTCAAAATATCCACGAACAGCTTCCAAAGAATGCTATCAATAGCATTAGCTGGTCTAGAGGAACTTGCGTTTCTATACGTGGATGATATAATTGTTTTTGGTTGTGGAATGAAACACCACAATAATAATTTAATTAAAATATTTAAAAGATTAAGAGCCTATAATTTAAAAATCAATCCATCTAAATGTAATTTCTTGAAAAAGGAAGTCACGTATTTAGGTCACTACATCACAAGTGAAGGGGTTAAGCCTGACCCTGCGAAATATGAAGTGATTAAAAATTATCCTCGCCCAACCGATTCGGATAGCACACGCCGATTCGTTGCATTCTGTAACTATTACAGAAGGTTCATCAATAACTTTGCTTTGATAGCGAAACCTCTCAATAACCTATTAAAAAAGGGAACAGTGTTTGTTTGGTCTGACGATTGTGAAAAAGCATTTAATTTACTTAAAACAAAATTAATTAATCCACCAATCCTACAGTATCCAAATTTTGATAAAGAATTTGTTCTAACAACGGATGCATCAAATTTCACGTTAGGTGCTATCTTATCACAAGGTGAAGTTGGGAAAGATCTACCAATTGCCTTCGCAAGTAGATCTATGGATAAACACGAACTAAATAAACCAGTTATTGAAAAAGAACTATTAGCTATACATTGGGCCATAAATTATTTTAAACCTTACCTTTACGGTAGACAATTTACTGTGGTAACTGACCACAGACCACTGGTAAGTCTGTTTACAAATAAGAATCCATCGTCTAAAATGACCAGAATACGATTAGATCTAATTGACTACAATTTCAACATAATTTTTAAACAAGGTAAACTAAATACCAATGCAGATGCTTTATCTAGAATAGTTTGGGACACTGAGGCATTAAAAGCATTAATACCAAAAGAAAAAGTTAATGTAATCACTAGAAGTATGAAAAATAAACTGGATGAAAATTCTAAAGATTTTAGTGTAGATGTACCAAGAAAAGAGCCCGATCAACTCTACGCTTGGGAATGTACATCTATAACTGAAGTACAGAAATTAAGAGAATTAAGGTTTGTGTATGAACAAACAGAAAACTCGCGAGAAACTAAAAACAATAAATTTATAAACGTACCAACAGGTTTGCAGGTTATAAATAAATTCGGCAATGACAACAAATGGTTAAAAACTGTGACTATTTTGATTAGCAATAATCCAATTATGGAAATGAATTCAAAATTGGAGAAGTTAATTAATTGCATGCAAAACCTGAAAATAGATAAACTAGCATTGAAAAGCAACGATTTAATTTTTAGTCACATAGATATTAATGAATTCAAAAATAAATTTAATGTTCTGCAGAACTCAAAAAAAGGTAAAAAAGAAGAAAATAATTTAAAAATAATAATTTATAAACCGCCGAAAAGAATAATAGATACCGAAGAAATGTTAGGAATAATTTTAGAAAATCACACGAATCCAATTGGAGGTCACTCAGGTGTTAAAAGAACAATCTGTAGAATAAAACAGAGATATGTGTGGAAAAATATGAGTAGAATGGTCAAAGATTTTGTAAATAAATGTGAATCTTGCAAAAAGAATAAGATAATCAGGCATACGAAAGAGAAAATGAAAATTACAGAAACACCAGGGAATAGTTTTGAAGTAGTAGCAGTAGATACGGTAGGACCACTGAAGATTTCAAATGGATTTAGATACATATTAACTTTACAATGCGAATTAACCAAATACATAGAAGCAATTCCATTAATAAATAAAGAAGCCATAACCATTGCGAAATCAATAGTAGAAAAGTTTGTGTTAAAATATGGTATTTTCCAGGTTTTAAAAACAGATATGGGAACTGAATTTTTAAATGAATTAATGAAAAACATTTGTAAATTACTAAAAATCAATCAAGTCAACTCTACACCATATCATCATGAAACCTTGGGTTCAATAGAACGAAACCATAGAGTTTTAAATGAATACTTAAATAATTTCACTACCAACGGCAACTGGGATGAATGGTTACCATACTTTGTATTCTCGTATAATACAACTCCACATACCGATACACAATACACTCCATATGAGTTAGTGTTTGGAAAGTTAGCTACCATACCATCATTCATAGATACTGAAAAAACGAATCCGATTTATAATTATGATAATTATGCCGAAGAAGTTAGGTTTAGATTACAAGAGGCTCACAAAAAAGCTAATGAATTATTGAAAAGAACCAAAGAAAATAGAAAAAAGGAATTAGATAAAAAAATAAATCCAGGAAATTTCAGCGTAGGTGATCTTGTTTATCTGAAAAGGGGTAACAGAAGAAAGCTTGAAAGTAATTATACTGGACCTTTCGAAATAGTGGAAAGAAATGATGTGAACTCGAAGATTAAAATAGAGAATGAAATTAAAGAAATACACAATAACCGTCTAAAAAAATAAAAACAAGAATGTAATTTTTATAAGCATATAAATTTAAGATGAATTCATTTGAGTAGAATTAAGATTACTTAATTAGAATAACAAGATAATATTTTAGAAGCTAAATAAAAAATATATATATATAAATAAACAAAAATAATAATGATAATAAAAAAATTTACTAATCTTCAATTGGTAAATTTTTCTAAAGGGGAAGGATGTAATGCCACACACTTGTCATGGAAATTTCGACATCATACGCGGTACAATATACTTAACATTTCGAAACATTGCACGCGCGAAAATATTTAATGATGCGAAGAAATTCCATGAAATTGTATTTTGTAAAATAAACACATTTTATATTTCGAAATTTATTTCTTTTACGATAATTCAATAACGATAAAATATGTTTATTAGGCATTACAAAATATTGTAATAATTAATATTAAGTTAATATAAAAAGAGATAGATTTGGTTGCTCGAGGAAGAAGCAACTATGTTAATAATAAATAAATAAAATGTATAATATATATAATATAATAATAAATAATAATTAAAAATAAAGAAGTGATAATATACACCCCATCCCTTTACAGAAGGAAAAAGTCGTAATATGTTTATTTAATAATGATGGTATTGGTCGTCATCAATTGCATCTCTAAATCAGCAATCTAACAAAAAAAATATTGTTATTTCACGTGCATATGGAAATTTCCAGAAATTTAATTCTGAATTAATAATTGTCGGCTTCCTAAACAAAATTGATTGATTGAATCGGCCCGGTTACAGACACCTAGATAAAGTTGATAGTTAGTAACACAATGTCAACACAATTCTAATCTACACAATAAAGAATAAATATTTCATAGAAATATTATTTCACAGCATCTGTAGATTTTCTGAAATTTAATTCTAAATTAATATGTGAATAGTAAAACATTATTTTTCAAAAAAATATCGTATTTCGTCGTTTATTTTTCAATAAAAATACAAGTTCAATGGCTCGCATCAATAAAAATCACAATTGATAGGTCTCCAAAAATATTTGGAGGTTTTTTAATAGAATTTTAAGAGTAGTAAGATTTATCTCGATATGATGAACAAGGCTCATGAATCAAATTATTAAACTTTATAGCTTTAAAAATTCGATTCACAAGCCTTGATGAACATACCGAGATAAGGTTTACTGATTTAAATAGCTCAATGTGTCCCCTTTCGAACATACATAGTCACTATGCGAGTCAATCTCTGAGATTTTTGCTATTTGGTGGATCATTTTTTACAGTATGGTATGTTATTGATGGTATGTTATGATGATATGATATGATATGATAGAGGCGTACAGGCCAGCCATAACGGCGATCCTAGGTACGTTACCATAATCCTGAAATATCAACAATCAAATAACAAATTATATCTGAATGCGAATAATATTTCAGCATCATGCGGGCCCAGGCCCTGCCTGCATCCTTAACAGATAAGGTTAGTTAGGAAAGGATGTTTCTAACTACTTAAATATATTAGAATGTTAGTCTCAATTAAATTCACACTCTAGATTGGAGTTTGTTAGTTAATTAATGTAAGTTAGTTGTGTTTGAGGTAAAGGATACTAATATTCATCATATGTATTCGGCATCAGTCCTACTAGACTGGTTAGGTTATTTAATTCACATCTATGAGTCATCTCATCACATACTGCTTGTAACCTTATTTTGCCCTATCTTCCCATCCAACACCATCTAACCGAGGGACTTCACGTTCATAATGACACGGCAGTATTATCATACATATGATGACCTAAATATTCCGTCAATAAAGTCAAAATAAAAAATAAAAAATAAAAAAATTAGATTCGGTATTGTCATTCAGCTACCTATATTTAAATTCATTCAACTAAAAGCAGGATTAATTTATATCTAAAATTCACACAACTTCACTAAAACATAACCTGAATTCAACCAGAAAGATCGTCGAAAAACAACATTCCATAGCAAAAAGTCTTTGGATCGTTAACATATTTGATTGTATTGAGTTTATGCTCAAAGCGTAAGTAATTAAATAGACTTCCTGATCAAGAATGTTGCAATCACAATCTTCCCTGACCTTCCGGTATGTAAACAAAAAATAAATAAATAATAAATTTTAAATAATAATAAAAATAAATTGAATTATGTTTGCCGACAACTTTATTGTTTTAAATCAGGACTTTCGACAAAATTTCAATTTATAGAATTGTTTAAAGTAAGTGAAAATTATTAAAATAAGTTATGGAAATGTAATTAAATTTAAATAAAAACCCAAATGGATAACACAATCCAACATATTTCAGCTCAAATGATAAATTTCCCGTGGCAGGAAACTGTTTCCTCCTTTCATTAACATTTTATATATTTATCAATTTATACTATTCCACAAAAAGTCATTTTTGTCACAATACGGTGGCAACCCATTTTGAGTATACAAATTTTCGCTTATTGGGTAAGTTCCAATTCGATCTGTTGTAATTTCAAATTTTGGTTTCTCGGGTACCAATATTTTATGTACTTAAGTACATACAAAGGGAATTCCCTTGAAATGTCCGTTTCTATGTATACGATTATAAATTACCGTTCACATATATGTAAATAGTTATAATAACAATAACAATAATAAATAATTAACTTTTATATAATTAGAATGAACATTAGAAAAAAAAGATACTTCTCTGATTGTACGGCGGATTGAAAATGAAACTACCTAGCGCTAGATGGCAGCACAAACATAAAAAAATTTTGTTTTTTAGAAATTGCGATCTGTCAAACGTCAGCTGTTAAAATTTCACCCAAATTCATCGATTAGTTTATTTGTTGTAGTCGTTTGAAGTAAGCAACTTTTGTGTTTCTTGAAAAATGGAAAAAAAACAATTTCGTGCAGTGATTAAACACTATTATTTGAAAGGGAAAACGGCGAAAGAGACAAAAGAAAAGCTCGATAAACATTACGGTGAGTCTGCTCCGTCAGATTACATGGTAAAATATTGGATTGCTGAATTTAAACGCGGCCGAAGAAGTACTGCAACAATACCATCAACAGGAAGGCCAAAAGAGGTGGTTACTGAAGAAAATGTCAAGAAAATCCTCGATATCGTTATGAATAATCGCCGAGTCAAGTTGCGTGAGATTGTTGAAATGGTAAACATATCATATGAACGTATGTCCAACATTTTGCATGAACATTTGCATATGAAAAAGCTATCGGCAAGATGGGTGCCGCGTTTGCTCAGTGTCGAACAAAAACGAGTTCGACAGACCACTTCACAGCGGTGTTTGGACATGATAAAGCGTAATCCTGTTGATTTTTGGCGTCGATTAATTACTGTTGATGAAACGTGGGTCCACCACTACACACCTGAAACCAAAAGTCAATCGAAACAATGGGTGGAAGCTGGTGGAAGTGCTCCGAAGAAGGCAACGGTAGTGAAATCGGCTGGCAAGATTATGGCCACTATATATTGGGATGCACACGGGATATTGCTCATCGATTATCTTAAAAAAGGATCCACAATCACAGGATGATAGTATTATCGTGCATTATTGTATCAATTGGTTGATGCAATCAAGGAAAAATGACCACATTTAAAGAAGAAAAAAGTGCTCTTTCTTCAAGAAAACGCACCGGTTCACACAGCATTAGATACGATGCTAAAATTACGTGAAATACACTTCGAATTGGTTGATTATCCTCCTTATAGTCCAGATTTAGCTCCTAGTGACTTTTTCCTGTTTCCAAGCTTGAAAAAATGGCTCGCAGGACAAAGATTCATCTCAGACGATGAAGTGATTATCGAAACTTACGTGTATTTTAAGGGGTTCCCGAAATCGTATTATTCAGATGGTATAAAAAAGTTGGAATATCGTCTTACTAAGCGTGTCGAACTAAATGGAGACTATGTTGAGAAATAAATGGTTTTTGGCAAAAAAAATTTTGTTTTCCTACTTAGGTAGCTTCATTTTCAATCCGCCCTCGTATATGTGTTGAACGTAATTTTCATAATAACTGTCTCAATTCACCTGTATTAACAGGTGAACTACTAAAGAACAAAACTCACTCAAAAATAGCACATCACTCTCACACTACACATTCCTAAACTGATTTGAAATAAAATATTAATAATAATTTATTTAAAGGAGAGACAAAACCACGTCTTTCCTCTACGACGATCAGTCGATCGTTTTTTTCATTTTTTACAGTATGGTATGTGATATATTTATTTATTTAAACATTTATAATAATGAGCATATTAAATTTTTTAATTTCATTATTATTGTTTCGAATTAGTTTAATATAAAATAAATACACTGTTAAAATTGCACATTTCCATAAATGTTTGTCCTAGAAATAAAATTGTGTTGTGAAAACTTCACAATGAACACTCGCATTTTTGTCCAAAAACTTTTGTCCAAGAACTTCACACCATTAACTAAATTTTATACATTTAAATGTGTACATCTACGACAGAAATAAATTTAATTATCAGTGAGGTGGTGCTGGTAGTTTTCTATCTATCAGTATTCTATTTGTTGCACGTGACAATCGACACTATCAATTTCAAAAAATAACTTTTTAACAGTTTAGTAAGAAACAATTGTACACTATTATCATGTGGTCTATAAGAAATCGCGAAACGGGGCAAACGTAACTGTTTTGCTAAATGCAGTTTGCCATAGATACAGCTAGATGTTAATGTGAATAATAAATTTGAATATGATTTGAAAAATCTTGATTTAAACTTACTAACCTAACCTATTTGTTTTGTAAACATTAAATTTTAATTTGCAAAGTGTCAACAATTTAAACTTGAAAACTATAAAATGAAAAACAACAAAAATGCAATAATCTTTATTGCCTACAGAATGTCAACATAATTTAACAATTCTGGACATTGTCTACCCAACAATCAATTGTCTGCACTATTTTCGACACCAACATGTAGACAATTCCGAAATATGCGTATAGGCACAACGCTGAACGGCACAATATAATACATCTTATTTCGTTACTAAAACTGTAACAACCTTGTTAAAGTTAGCCGAAAGTTGCCAGCCGAAAGTGAAAAAATCGATAATGCAGATAGTGTCTTGACTACTTGAGCCGAAAGTTAAGTAAATTATATATTAAATTGAAATATCGTAGTCGAAAGTGAATAATCTACTTAACCAGCCGCAAACATATATATCGGGACAAACAACAAATACAATTTCCAATCTAAACGATATTAACTAATAGTTTCATGTGTTTATTATAGCAGCATACGGCCAACTTTCAAAAATTTATTTTATATAGATGTTATAGATTTAACAAGAAAGACATCACAATGACTATGCTGATTCGATAGCCCATGACCATAGGTAGATTTTGATTATAGGTTAGGGGTAAGTCTGATGGGGTTATAGGGGTGAAATTTTTATTTTTCCCTTATTCTGACGATGAAATCGTTCATCGTTCCAGATTTTGGGACATGGACACCAATCTGACTATACCGATTCGATAGCCCATGACCATAGGTAGATTTTGATTATAGGTTAGGGGTAAGTCTGATGGGGTTATAGGGGTGAAATTTTTATTTTTCACATATTCCGACGATAAAATCGTTCATCATTCCAGATTTTGGGACATGGACACCAACCTGACTATGCCGATTCGATAGCCCATGACCATAGGTAGATTTCGATTATAGGTTAGGGGTAAGTCTGATGGGGTTATAGGGGTGACATTTTTATTTTTCCCTTATTCCGACGATAAAATCGTTCATCATTCCAGATTTTGGGACATGGACACCAATCTGACTATGCTGATTCGATAGCCCATGACCATAGGTAGATTTTGATTATAGGTTAGGGGTAAGTCTGATGGGGTTATAGGGGTGAAATTTTTATTTTTCACATATTCCGACGATAAAATCGTTCATCATTCCAGATTTTGGGACATGGACACCAACCTGACTATGCCGATTCGATAGCCCATGACCATAGGTAGATTTCGATTATAGGTTAGGGGTAAGTCTGATGGGGTTATAGGGGTGACATTTTTATTTTTCACTTATTCCGACGATAAAATCGTTCATCATTCCAGATTTTGGGACATGGACACCAATCTGACTATACCGATTCGATAGCCCATGAACATAGGCAGATTTCGATTATAGGTTAGGGGTAAGTCTGATGGGGTTATAGGGGTGAAATTTTTATTTTTCCCTTATTCTGACGATGAAATCGTTCATCGTTCCAGATTTTGGCACATGGACACCAATCTGGCTATATCGATTCGATAGCCCATGAACATAGGCAGATTTCGATTATAGGTTAGGGGTAAGTCTGATGGGGTTATAGGGGTGAAATTTTTATTTTTCCCTTATTCCGACGATAAAATCGTTCATCATTCCAGATTTTGGGACATGGACACCAATCTGACTATGCTGATTCGATAGCCCATGACCATAGGTAGATTTTGATTATAGGTTAGGGGTAAGTCTGATGGGGTTATAGGGGTGAAATTTTTATTTTTCCCTTATTCCGACGATAAAATCGTTCATCATTCCAGATTTTGGGACATGGACACCAATCTGACTATGCTGATTCGATAGCCCACTACAATAGGTAGATGTTGATTATAGGTTAGGGGTAAGTCTGATGGGGTTATAGGGGTGAAATTTTTATTTTTCCCTTATTCTGACGATGAAATCGTTCATCGTTCCAGATTTTGAGACATGGACACCAATCTGACTATACCGATTCGATAGCCCATGAACATAGGCAGATTTCGATTATAGGTTAGGGGTAAGTCTGATGGGGTTATAGGGGTGAAATTTTTATTTTTCCCTTATTCCGACGATAAAATCGTTCATCATTCCAGATTTTGGGACATGGACACCAATCTGACTATGCTGATTCGATAGCCCATGACCATAGGTAGATTTTGATTATAGGTTAAGGGTAAGTCTGATGGGGTTATAGGTGTCAAATGCCATATTTGTTTTATGCAGCCGAATAATGTCGATAAAGCAGTTTAATGCTCTTCAAGCAAAGTCGTCCATCATTCGCGATTTTTCGACATGGACACCAATCTGACTATGCCGATTCGATAGCTCATGACCATAGGTAGATTTCGATTATAGGTTAGGGGTAAGTCTGATGGGGTTATAGGGGTGAAATTTTTATTTTTCACATATTCCGACGATAAAATCGTTCATCATTCCAGATTTTGGGACATGGACACCAACCTGACTATGCTGATTCGATAGCCCATGACCATAGGCAGATTTCGATTATAGGTTAGGGGTAAGTCTGATGGGGTTATAGGGGTGAAATATTTTATTTTTCCCTTATTCCGACGATAAAATCGTTCATCATTCCAGATTTTGGGACATGGACACCAATCTGACTATGCTGATTCGATAGCCCATTACCATAGGTAGATTTTGATTATAGGTTAGGGGTAAGTCTGATGGGGTTATAGGGGTGAAATTTTTATTTTTCCCTTATTCTGACGATGAAATCGTTCATCGTTCCAGATTTTGGGACATGGACACCAATCTGACTATACCGATTCGATAGCCCATGAACATAGGCAGATTTCGATTATAGGTTAGGGGTAAGTCTGATGGGGTTATAGGGGTGAAATTTTTATTTTTCCCTTATTCCGACGATAAAATCGTTCATCATTCCAGATTTTGGGACATGGACACCAATGCTGATTCGATAGCCCATTACTATAGGTAGATTTTGATTATAGGTTAGGGGTAAGTCTGATGGGGTTATAGGGGTGAAATTTTTATTTTTCCCTTATTCTGACGATGAAATCGTTCATCGTTCCAGATTTTGGGACATGGACACCAATCTGACTATGCTGATTCGATAGCCCATGACCATAGGTAGATTTTGATTATAGGTTAGGGGTAAGTCTGATGGGGTTATAGGGGTGAAATTTTTATTTTTCCCTTATTCCGAAGTTAAAATCGTTCATCATTCCAGATTTTGGGACATGGACACCAATCTGACTATGCTGATTCAATAGCCCATGACCATAGGTAGATTTTGATTATAGGTTAGGGGTAAGTCTGATGGGGTTATAGGGGTGAAATTTTTATTTTTCCCTTATTCCGAAGATAAAATCGTTCATCATTCCAGATTTTGGGACATGGACACCAATCTGACTATGCTGATTCAATAGCCCATGACCATAGGTAGATTTCGATTATAGGTTAGGGGTAAATCTGATGGGGTTATAGGGGTGAAATTTTTATTTTTCCCTTATTCCGACGATAAAATTGTTCATCATTCCAGATTTTGGGACATGGACACCAATCTGACTATGCTGATTCGATAGCCCATGACCATAGGTAGATTTTGATTATAGGTTAGGGGTAAGTCTGATGGGGTTATAGGGGTGAAATTTTTATTTTTCCCTTATTCCGAAGTTAAAATCGTTCATCATTCCAGATTTTGGGACATGGACACCAATCTGACTATGCTGATTCAATAGCCCATGACCATAGGTAGATTTCGATTATAGGTTAGGGGTAAGTCTGATGGGGTTATAGGGGTGAAATTTTTATTTTTCCCTTATTCCGACGATAAAATCGTTCATCATTCCAGATTTTGGGACATGGACACCAATCTGACTATGCTGATTCGATAGCCCATGACCATAGGTAGATTTTGATTATAGGTTAGGGGTAAGTCTGATGGGGTTATAGGGGTGAAATTTTTATTTTTCCCTTATTCTGACGATGAAATCGTTCATCGTTCCAGATTTTGGGACATGGACACCAATCTGACTATACCGATTCGATAGCCCATGAACATAGGCAGATTTCGATTATAGGTTAGGGGTAAGTTTGATGGGGTTATAGGGGTGAAATTTTTATTTTTCCCTTATTCCGACGATAAAATCGTTCATCATTCCAGATTTTGGGACATGGACACCAATCTGACTATGCTGATTCGATAGCCCATGACCATAGGTAGATTTCGATTATAGGTTAGGGGTAAGTCTGATGGGGTTATAGGGGTGAAATTTTTATTTTTCCCTTATTCTGACGATGAAATCGTTCATCGTTCCAGATTTTGGGACATGGACACCAATCTGACTATACCGATTCGATAGCCCATGAACATAGGCAGATTTCGATTATAGGTTAGGGGTAAGTCTGATGGGGTTATAGGGGTGAAATTTTTATTTTTCCCTTATTCCGACGATAAAATCGTTCATCATTCCAGATTTTGGGACATGGACACCAATCTGACTATGCTGATTCGATAGCCCATTACCATAGGTAGATTTCGATTATAGGTTAGGGGTAAGTCTGATGGGGTTATAGGGGTGAAATTTTTATTTTTCTCTTATTCTGACGATGAAATCGTTCATCGTTCCAGATTTTGGGACATGGACAAAAATCTGACTATACCGATTCGATAGCACATGAACATAGGCAGATTTCGATTATAGGTTAGGGGTAAGTCTATAACCCCCTATGGGCCCCTATAACCCCATCAGACTTACCCCTAACCTATAATCAAAATCTACCTATGGTCATGGGCTATCGAATCGGTATAGTCAGATTGGTGTCCATGTCCCAAAATCTGGAACGATAAACGATTTCATCGTCAGAATAAGTGAAAAATAAAAATTTCACCCCTATAACCCCATCAGACTTACCCCTAACCTATAATCAAAATCTACCTATGGTCATGGGCTATCGAATCAGCATAGTCAGATTGGTGTCCATGTCCCAAAATCTGGAATGATGAACGATTTTATCGTCGGAATATGTGAAAAATAAACATTTCACCCCTATAACCCCATCAGACTTACCCCTAACCTATAATCAAAATCTACCTATGGTCATGGGCTATCGAATCAGCATAGTCAGATTGGTGTCCATGTCCCAAAATCTGGAATGATGAACGATTTTATCGTCGGAATATGTGAAAAATAAAAATTTCACCCCTATAACCCCATCAGACTTACCCCTAACCTATAATCAAAATCTACCTATGGTCATGGGCTATCGAATCAGCATTGTCAGATTGGTGTCCATGTCCCAAAATCTGGAATGATGAACGTTTTTATCGTCGGAATAAGGGAAACATAAAAATTTCACCCCTATAACCCCATCAGACTTACTCCTAACCTATAATCGAAATCTACCTATGGTAATGGGCTATCGAATCAGCATAGTCAGATTGGTGTCCATGTCCCAAAATCTGGAATGATGAACTATTTTATCGTCGGAATATGTGAAAAATAAAAATTTCACCCCTATAACCCCATCAGACTTACCCCTAACCTATAATCAAAATCTACCTATGGTCATGGGCTATCGAATCAGCATTGTCAGATTGGTGTCCATGTCCCAAAATCTGGAATGATGAACGTTTTTATCGTCAAATTAAAGGAGAAATAAAAATGTCTTCCCTATAACCCCATCAGACTTACCCCTAACCTATAATCAAAATCTACCTATGGTCATGGGCTATCGAATCAGCATAGTCAGATTGGTGTCCATGTCGCAAAATCTGGAATGATGAACGATTTTATCTTCGGAATAAGGGAAAAATAAAAATTTCACCCCTATAACCCCATCAGACTTACCCCTAACCTATAATCGAAATCTGCCTATGTTCATGGGCTATCGAATCGGTATAGTCAGATTGGTGTCCATGTCCCAAAATCTGGAACGATGAACGATTTCATCGTCAGAATAATGGAAAAATAAAAATTTCACCCCTATAACCCCATCAGACTTACCCCTAACCTATAATCAAAATCTACCTATGGTCATGGGCTATCGAATCGGTATAGTCAGATTGGTGTCCATGTCCCAAAATCTGGAATGATGAACGATTTTATCGTCGGAATAAGGGAAAAATAAAAATTTCACCCCTATAACCCCATCAGACTTACCCCTAACCTATAATCGAAATCTACCTATGGTAATGGGCTATCGAATCAGCATAGTCAGATTGGTGTCCATGTCCCAAAATCTGGAATGATGAACGATTTTATCGTCGGAATAAGGGAAAAATAAAAATTTCACCCCTATAACCCCATCAGACTTACCCCTAACCTATAATCAAAATCTACCTATGGTCATGAGCTATCGAATCGGCATAGTCAGATTGGTGTCCATGTCGCAAAATCGCGAATGATGGACGACTTTGCTTGAAGAGCATTAAACTGCTTTATCGACATTATTCGGCTGCATAAAACAAATATGGCATTTGACACCTATAACCCCATCAGACTTACCCTTAACCTATAATCAAAATCTACCTATGGTCATGGGCTATCGAATCAGCATAGTCAGATTGGTGTTCATGTCCCAAAATCTGGAATGATGAACGATTTTATCGTCGGAATAAGGGAAAAATAAAAATTTCACCCCTATAACCCCATCAGACTTACCCCTAACCTATAATCAAAATCTACCTATGGTCATGGGCTATCGAATCAGCATAGTCAGATTGGTGTCCATGTCCCAAAATCTGGAATGATGAACGATTTTATCGTCGGAATATGTGAAAAATAAAAATTTCACCCCTATAACCCCATCAGACTTACCCCTAACCTATAATCAAAATCTACCTATGGTCATGGGCTATCGAATCAGCATAGTCAGATTGGTGTCCATGTCCCAAAATCTGGAACGATGAACGATTTCATCGTCAGAATAAGAGAAAAATAAAAATTTCACCCCTATAACCCCATCAGACTTACCCCTAACCTATAATCAAAATCTACCTATGGTCATGGGCTATCGAATCAGCATAGTCAGATTGGTGTCCATGTCCCAAAATCTGGAATAATGAACGATTTTATCGTCGGAATATGTGAAAAATAAAAATTTCACCCCTATAACCCCATCAGACTTACCCCTAACCTATAATCAAAATCTACCTATGGTCATGGGCTATCGAATCAGCATTGTCAGATTGGTGTCCATGTCCCAAAATCTGGAATGATGAACGTTTTTATCGTCAAATTAAAGGAGAAATAAAAATGTCTTCCCTATAACCCCATCAGACTTACCCTTAACCTATAATCAAAATCTACCTATGGTCATGGGCTATCGAATCAGCATAGTCAGATTGGTGTCCATGTCCCAAAATCTGGAATGATGAACGATTTTATCGTCGGAATAAGGGAAAAATAAAAATGTCACCCCTATAACCCCATCAGACTTACCCCTAACCTATAATCGAAATCTACCTATGGTCATGGGCTATCGAATCAGCATAGTCAGATTGGTGTCCATGTCCCAAAATCTGGAATGATGAACGATTTTATCGTCGGAATATGTGAAAAATAAACATTTCACCCCTATAACCCCATCAGACTTACCCCTAACCTATAATCAAAATCTACCTATGGTCATGGGCTATCGAATCAGCATTGTCAGATTGGTGTCCATGTCCCAAAATCTGGAATGATGAACGTTTTTATCGTCAAATTAAAGGAGAAATAAAAATTTCTCCCCTATAACCCCATCAGACTTACCCCTAACCTATAATCAAAATCTACCTATGGTCATGGGCTATCGAATCAGCATAGTCAGATTGGTGTCCATGTCCCAAAATCTGGAATGATGAACGATTTTATCTTCGGAATAAGGGAAAAATAAAAATTTCACCCCTATAACCCCATCAGACTTACCCCTAACCTATAATCGAAATCTACCTATGGTCATGGGCTATTGAATCAGCATAGTCAGATTGGTGTCCATGTCCCAAAATCTGGAATGATGAACGATTTTATCGTCGGAATATGTGAAAAATAAAAATTTCACCCCTATATGTCATGGGCTATCGAATCAGCATTGTCAGATTGGTGTCCATGTCCCAAAATCTGGAATGATGAACGATTTTATCGTCGGAATATGTGAAAAATAAAAATTTCACCCCTATAACCCCATCAGACTTACCCCTAACCTATAATCAAAATCTACCTATGGTCATGGGCTATCGAATCAGCATAGTCAGATTGGTGTCCATGTCCCAAAATCTGGAATGATGAACGATTTCATCGTCGGAATATGTGAAAAATAAAAATTTCACCCCTATAACCCCATCAGACTTACCCCTAACCTATAATCAAAATCTACCTATGGTCATGGGCTATCGAATCAGCATTGTCAGATTGGTGACCATGTCCCAAAATCTGGAATGATGAACGATTTTATCGTCGGAATAAGGGAAAAATGAGATTTGATTAAGATTTTTCTTTTAAAAATTTGATGTATTATTTGTTACTTTAAAATCTGTATTGGCGGGATTTTTTGATTGAATATTGAAGTTAAACACAATCTGCATTATCGACATATTACGTCATTTCAACTTGGTGTGGAAATATCATAACTGCATTACCACCTTTCGGCTGGGTTATCAAAGACACTAACTGCATTACCATCTTTCGGCTGGAAACTTTCGGCTAACTTTAACAGTATACTGTAACACGTAGTATACATTACTTTTACAATTAGCCATAAGTGGCACCAATCTGATTTATATGTAAGTTGTTACATATTTTTAAGCAAATTACAATGAAGTTTTTATAGGGAACACCTTACTTCAAAAAATTATGTACTTTTGTGCTGGTGTCAGATTATTATTTGCATAACAAATTTTTTTCAATTGTGATGGTTAAGAAAATTTTATATGTCTCTTTGCATTTCATATTTTATTCTAAGGATAAAAAGTCTATAATTTCACTGGTCAGGTAATATTTTGATCGTTAACGACATACCACCGGATTTACATACGCTGATATTAGCGAACATTTAGTTGCGATAATACACCACTTATGCCACACTTATTTAAAAATTTTGTATTCAAATTTTTTGAAACAAATCACTAACAAAAATTGTTCGATAATCACAGCAAACTTTATTAAATCATCTCGTCAAAATCTATACAAAATTCGGACATACCAAATTACTTATAGCTACTCAATCCCTATATATACTCGTAAGTACCAAAAACAAAAAATGTATGCATTTGACATGGACACTTGATGTTTCTTGCTTTAAATTTTAAAGTTAATTAATCTAGCAAAATTGTTAAAAAAATGTTACATTTATTTTATTTCGTTAAATTATGATTATTTGTGTTCATGACAGTTAAGTTTTCATAGTACAAAAAAAAAAAATTTTTAATTAATTTTTATTTTGATAAACCACAATATTTTTGTAATCTCTGTGCCATAGACAAAGTACGTCCGCAAAAAATGGATTTTCTGTGACAAATTTTAGATCTATTTTGATATAACATACTGTTGCAGTAATTACTTTATATTTCATAGGGGATTCTTTTGATATAAAACGTCGTACTCTATGCAGTGTTAGTTAATTGTTGACTTACATGGTAAATTTAAAATAAAACCAAAATGTTAAGGCAAAATTTTCGATTTCTTTTACAAATACCTGCCCCCGCGACAAGGACGCGGCTACCTTGGTGTTACCTAGGTGTACACAGAGACAGCCGAAGCCCTCTGAGTACCCTAGGCTGAGGGGCAATGAGTGCATGCTAAATTTCATATTAAGAATGCAATATAAGAAATATAAAGGCAATACTCGATATAAAAATTAATAATTTTCTAAAACCTTAAGAGTCATGAAGTCCTTCAACTTTGATAAAAAATTAAATATCAGCCGTATGTTAGGATTTGCGCTATATGCTCAAATGCATATGGCGCACTATATGCGTATTCAGTCGCTACTTCAATGTTCGGCCACCCCACAGTAAAATCCAATTCAGACTTCCCAGCTCCTGACAACCAAAAATTTAAATAGCATGCACAGCCGTGAAAACTCATAACTAATGTACATATTATGCACCAATATTCCTGTGCAACAGCAAATAAATTCCCTAAAACCCAAAATTAGTACATCAAACATGTCACACCAACAACACCATATACACTTGCGAATCAATCCAATTGAAAAAAGTTGATTCTCAAATACTCCTACAACACTAAAATCCCCACCAGTATAATGTATATCGTACAAAATGGTACATCCTCTTAGCAAATACAACAACAAAACCATCGCAAAACAAAACAACAAAATTAACAAACCCGTTTATTATAAGCCATTGAAATTTTATTTCACAAGTCCCGTTTGAAATACATGTTATTGTTTGTTTACGATTTCGTCATTCGTTTATGCTGCGCCAAGACATCTGAAATAAAAAGCATCACTGTCGCTATCGCACTCAAAACCAATCAAATTGTGTGAACTTGTTTGGTCCCGTCTACTAGCCTCCTCACTCAAACTGAAATATTTTTAACTTTGTTGTTGTTTTAATACATTCAGTGCGATACCATGGTATTTTTTCTGAACTAACTCGCGATGTCGTGTTGCAGCTTACCTATCTCGTTTCCGTGTAATGTTTACTACGATGATCGAGAGTTTAAAGAGAAAACAATTCGAAATGCATTACATACACATATCCATACATATCTCTTTGCTATGATCGTATGACAAAATGGGGAAAAATATTTAACAAATGACAAATTAACGTATTCCATTATTATTCGACTTGGAGAACATATGTTTTCCGACGTATATACATGGATGGGCAACGTTTTCTACACGGTACCTGAATTTTTTTGTTATAGTCCATTTTTTTTTAGTTCAGTTAAATATTAGAATTATTTTTGTATTCTTTTAAATTAATCTTACAATTAATTATCTATAAATTCTACAAAAAATTGTTTTTTTTTGTAATTTTTCTCGTAATAGTTGTAAAAACAAATTTATTTATTTTTTTGTTAGCTATTTGAGTAATTCAAATATTATTGTTATGATTTAAGTTAATTAATTATTTCTAAAAGGTCTGTTGCCGTTAGCAACATGTTCCCAAATTTAAATATGACGTGCTAAATATTAAATTGTTGCGCTAGAACGAAGTGCACTTAATCGACTATTATGCGTTTGGGCCATGCTCCGGTCTAGTAAGATTTAATTAAAGCCTATTAAAATCCACGACATCCGACGGGTACGAGTAATCAGATAATAAGGATCTTGCAAGAGAGAGACTGAATACCTATAGAAACCTACGAACCTCAACAACACCTAGTCAACAAGACAAAAACGTCACTGCCAATAAAAGTGATTGACATTACAGAGATTACTAATATTAAAGCTGTAATTAAATCGGTGTCACAAACCTCTATAGAGTAGTGGCGCTAAGCATAATTGTTTGGAAAGTAAAAAAACCGAGAAATTAAAATTATGGCCCGAGGTTTTTATCATACGTGCAAGGAGGATATGAAATCTCAAGAATTGCCGAACTAAGACGCACAACATAATTAAACGAGAGAAAAATAGTTTTACATTTTTTCATTTTTGTTGAATGTTACCCATTCATGCTAATATTAAAAAAAATGAAAAAATTTAAAACCATTTTAATATCAAAGCAAATCGATATGAGGGTTAAAATAGAACCACTGAAAAACAACATGATATATGCCAAGGGTTTAACGACGTCCAAAGATATTGTGTGTAAAGGACATCAGCCGGCCAGGTATAAGATCCAAAGTGGCGGTACAACTGCAAAGATTATGAAATAAAACATGCCATTCTACTCAAAACTGTAACGATACAAGAGAGAAATCCCACTACACAACTAGAGTAGCTTCTCGCAAATAACGCAGCAGTTAACTTATGCTACTAAACAAAATCCATTCGATCCAAGCGAAAAAAGACTGCATTTATACGCCTAACAAAACAAGAAGATGGTCTTAAAATTATATTACTAGACCAACAAAAAGCTACGAATAGATTAACATAAAGGCAATACTAATCAAATGAACAGATCATTTTAAATTATCAATTGCATTGTAAATTAATTACCACAGCATGTTCCAGAGCTAGAAATTTTACTGAACTAAAAAAAAAATTATATGTTTGTATCGGAAACAATTTTGTACAGAAATTTCATTTATTAGTTACGTATTAACTATGAATACTACCATGCTATTCATCCATGAGGATATCCTATAGTTGGATCTACCGTAATTACTTAGACTAATATTAAAAATTCGGAAGAGCCTGGTATCGAAACAGAAATAATACAAGTTAAAATCTAAAAAGCTGAATCAATCAATAATAGGTATCTCAGTACCTCGTACTCGACTTTTTAAATCGGCTTTTTAAATCACAAGGATCAAATTTTATTATAGGCGGTGATTTTAATGAAAAGGATAGCTATTGTGGATCTAGACTTACAGCCTCTAATGGAAAATATATATTTAATTAAGCTCGCGAGAACAACTGCAAATTTCAATATGGCGATTAATCAAAATATTAGTCAACTCACATATATCAGATTTTCTTGACTTCTTTGTAAGAAAGGGAGATTTAGAGGACTGCACGAGCGAACAGTGATGTAGCTGAGATGTTAACTAAAAGCAGTAAATAGTACTTTCCAACAAGTAGCATGTAAAAGTTCACTTGTAGCTCACACCAACTCCTAAAGGAAATCCAACTGACCTTTTGAGGTCAGATAACGAGTTAAAACGGAAAGGGAAGCTCGTGAAATCAGGCGGCAGAGTCAAAACAAATTGTAATGCTTCTGAGCTTGTTGTGCGCCAAAGGGAGCCGATTACTCACTTTCGAAAGCAACGATGGAGTTAAAAAGTTCTAAAATGCACGTGCTATCTATATCAAATTTTAAGTAATTATTCTCTGTAGAAGGCAACGAAGGGACTCAAAAGACCCAAAATACAAGCGTCTCCACTTAAAAAGAGAATGGGACCTGAGCAAGAGGTCCTAAAGTGAAGGCTGACCTGTTTGCGGAATATATTCAGGATACCTTCTAACTACTTCCATTACAAACCGCCAAAACATAATATTAATCCACCTGCTAGATGATTTTGATATACGTCCAGCAACTCTCAAAGAATTAAAAGAAGAAGTAAAAAGCAACTTGAATGCTAAAAGTCCCAGGGTATGACTTAGGTATGACTTAGGTAAAGGATTTTGTAAGCTATTACACACAATCAATGCAAGCTTTCGGTTAAAATATGTTCCGTGGCAATCGAAAGTAGCAGAAGTAAGCATGATAGAAAAACCTGATAAACCACCTAATAATAAAAAATCATACATGCCAATTTCATTGCTGCCAATTAAGTCAAAACTCTTTGAAAAATTATTACTTAAAAGACTTTAACCAATAAATGAGGAACGACAACGAATTCCTCCACATCAATTTGGATTAAGTGAAAAGCACTCCACAATTAAACATGTGCATAGACCAGCATATTTCTGGACGTCGTTCAAGCATTCGATAAAGTATGGCACAGTGGACTGGAATTCAAGCTGCATAGAGATGTGCCGAGGCCATTATATGCCATACTAAGTTTTTATTTATCCAATAGAAATTTCATGTAAAATATGAGGATGGATACTCCGAATAAAGAAAATCTCTGCCCGTATCCCGCAGGGGAGTGTCTTAGGACCAATCCTGTATTTATTATATACAAGGGATATTCCAACAACAGATGAAATAACCATAGCCACCTTTTCAAATGATAAGGTAATCATGGCGATTGGAAGTAATATCGCTGATGCAACGAACAAACTCCAGAAGATTGCCAATGCGGTTTGAACCTGCACTAAGCACTACAGAAAGAAGCTTAATGAGACGAAATCCAAGCACATTTACTTTACATTGCAAAAGGCTTCCCACCTACCAATAGAAATTAACTCACGACCGGTGCCATATGCAAACAAACCTAAATATCTTGGCATGATACTAGATGCCAAGCTCAAGTGGAGAGAGCATGTTAAAAATAAAAAAGAAGAACTTAATATTCAGTTCAGAAAAATGTATTGGTTCATAGGTAGAGGCTCTGAGCTTACAATAAACAACAAGCTGCTGCTATATCGGCAAGTAAGGAAGCCAATTTGGACTTACGGTTATCAACTCTGGGGATGTATTAAGGAAACAAACGCCAAAATGATACAGACGCTTCAAAATAAAATTCTCCGTAGCGTCGTAAATGCTCCGTGGTACGAACAAATGAAGGGAGTAAGTCCCTACAGATAGAATACATCAAAGATGAAATAAAAACGCATGCCGCCAAACACGAAATAAGGCTCATGAACATGGAAGCCTCTATAATCGCCATATGATAGGTAACCCTGTCGTTGAAAGAAGACTTCAAAGAACGAGGCCACTTGACCTAGTAAAGATACCAAATTTAAATTAGTATTTTAAATAGGTTTAATTAATTTTGGGACTAACCATTGGGTTTTACTCCAACAAATCAGAATTGTTTAAGAAATGTAAAATTTGTAAACATTTGAAAGATAAATTGCTAGATGAGCACAGTCTCAGTTGTAATTAATAAAGGAAAAACAAAATTGTTGGAGCGCTAGGTGCATTTCGAATATGAAAGAAATTTCGATATGACTTGTGTCTAAATAATCGAATTCTGACTTTTAAAAAAAATTGAATAGTTTTGGTTCTTTGTTCTGTTCTGAGTCTTTCCATCATAAATTTCCCAAAGTTAATTCTGAAAAAATACGTCAAAAAAATATGTATTCATTAATTAATTCATAACGTTAGTTATGCGCCACCCTTTATTATGCATTTAATACTTTTGGATGCCCCCCACCCTGTTGTATTGTTTTTTATCAATTGTAATAGGTAACCGGCTTGAGCAGCAGTAAATTGTTAAACACAAACAAAAAACAAACCGACCTTATCAACAAATTCCATCATCTCGTTCATTCGAGTCAAATTGTTCATTATAACTGATTTGGATTTTATAACTGGGAAATTTTTTTTAGTTAGCATAATCGGTTACCTACATAAATTAATTTTTTCTTGCCAACTCATTGTTCGGTGTTTTTTCGTGTTAAATTATATAAATAATCATAATTGTAGCTTTGGGGCAAGCAACGTCACTAGTGATGGCGAACGTCCGTTCGTATATTTCGTTATTAACAAAAAAAATGTAGTTACGTAAACAGGAGCAGATGCGCCTATGCCACAGTTCGAAAATGGCAAGTGATGCAATTGCTTGTGCTTATTGTGAATATAAATAAAATGCAACTTGTATGTATGCAATTAAAAAATCCGTCATTCAACTTAATATTGTTCGATTATTTAATGTGAAATTACAAGAACAAATTATTAAAATCATTTATTACAATACAAGTTATTAAAATAAATTTATTATAAGCACAGTGTATAGTGAATCAAATTCCTAAAACTAAGTGTATAACAGCGATTTCATAAAGATCTTTTTAGTGAAAAAAAAAATTAATTGTATGTGTGTTGTATTGTATATCGCTTTACCGCATAACAGACCTCCGAAGATCTGGTGAGTTCTTATATTTTATTATATTTTCTATATTTTCGTATATGAGTACTTAAGTAGTAGTTTATTATACTTCAAATTTAAACCAATATATTCCGTTTATTTTCAACATTTTACGGTATTTCTTATAACGAATTTAATATTAGGATACAGCTGATTGTCAATTTTTAAGGTAAATTATAAAATACCTTGTTTTGGGTTTAGCCTATATAAGATATTAAGGCCCGAATTTATTTTCATTACACCAGCTCAAGACTCGTTTCCTAATAATGAAAAATTCTTTGATAAACCATCGAAAGAACTGCCAAAAATTTGCCAAATCTTGTATTGGGTTGTCTAACGTAAATTAAATAATATTTCCTTTTAAGAAGAACCTTTACAAACATTTTAAAATAAGACTTTTGAACGAATCAAACTAAGATGCGTAACTCACTTTATACCCACACTCAACAGTATTTACACTTTTAATTCTAAATGTTTAATAACCCAACAAAAAACAATAATGAGCAAACCGAAATGTAAGTAAAATCGAAGGCAAACCAATTAGGAGTTATAATGAATAAGCTTGTCACAAAAATAAATTAACGGATATGTGCTACGTTTTACAAAGAAAATGACAAATCGGAAAAAATAACTTTGTATAATAGTTACCAAAATCGAAAGCTTTACAAAAGAATTAAAATCTTAACTAAATCAATTATGCAAAAGTTGAGCTACGTCGTTGTCCTAATTTGCCTTTAAATCTTAAGGTGTACATATTTCAATGTCGTATTTTGATTTCTAACTGTCCAAGGCCATCTATAAATTATTTGGTAAATTTGAGTCATCACTGGTTTGTTTAATATTTTATAATGTTTGCGATTGAGCTAAAGTTCCTCATTATAATAAACTGCATACGTCTAAGATGGTTTTAATAAGGGATCGTGACCGTCTTCTTTGTCAATGTTCAGCCGAACAGTTTATTTAAAAAATAATTATTTTTTGCACTTTAATATACTCGACAACGTGAATTAATTTACTTAAACGTATGTTATTACAAGGTGAACGAATTAGCATAATTTATTTTGCATAATACACATTTTTAACATAAGTTGATTCACTTATTTTAAGTGATTATAAGAATTTATGCGTTATAATTTTAGAGTAGCGTTACTTTGATTTTATGGAGGTAATGATTGATCCCAGGATAGCCCTGCTAACCAAAGATCTTGCATCATTAACGTGGACACTACTGTAACTGGTGCTAATGTCCTCACGACTAAGGATGTTTTATCGTATAGGTCACTGTAGTTAGCTTATATTCTTTTATGGTCTGCGCTGGTGATCTCCTCCAACAAATATGTTGATAATCCTGGTCATCTTTATGAACCGAATCAATATCAGCTATGTATACATATTCATGTTTCCGCCATCGAAACAATATGCTTGGCAGGCCCATTTAGCATGATATCATTTAAAGGTATTCCTATGGATGTTTTGGCTGACACTTCGAAAACGACCCGCAGCTGGGTTGTTGTGTGGTAGGTAGTAGTGCTGGACTTCGTCACCTACGGCATCTGCTTCTTTCATATGGCCTAAACTTAATATATTAATCCAAAAACTGATTATATGTTAGTCCCAATTCTTTATTTCTTGCAAGCCGTTTTTTGAAATGCAATAGACGTGCAACGGCTGCTTCTTTGAACAGCCTAAAGTATGTAAGGCCAGTTGCTTCTTATCACATCGAATCCTTATACTTAGTATCTTCCATCAGTCTGACGTGTAAAGGTTTTTGCTTAGAATTCTTTACATTCTCATTTGCCTTCTGTTAGTTCCCTTTGAAACTAAGGTTTGAATGATCTCCATGTTTACGTTAGAATATGTGTTTCTAGTGATTATCCAGCCTAAGTTGGTCTGCTGCGCAATCGGTTGATCTGGTGCACCCTTCAAAAAATTAGCCATTATCATTTGGCCGTAGTAATCGGCTCCTAACAGTATGTCAACCGGACCAGGTCATAAAGTGTTGGATCTACCCATATCAGGTGTTTAGTGTGAATCCAAATTGGATTGGTTGCTACTTCAGGTAGATTTCCGATTATATTTTTCAAAACCTCGACCTTTATTTTTAACTTGAAATTTGATGTGAATCTTGGACTAATTGTGAATTAGGTAATAGAAAGTGCTGTTCTGGCTGTTGTTATTTCCATGCCGGCAATGTTTACTTGAGTAGGAGTTCTTGATAACATGAGACCATCTGCAGTTTCTTCAGTGATGAATGTTGCTTGAGAAGCATCAGTGCTACGTGATCCTTTCTCTAGCAACTGTAGCTAGAGAATGATATCTTGATTCAAGAAATTCAAAAAAACTTTTCATCGTTTGAACTTCTTTTGGTGCTTTAATGCTGGTTTCGTACAAACGGTGTGTTTCTGCGTGCAGATCCCTTGAGAGTATCGTTACTACAAAGGCACTCCAATGCTCTGTTTGGATACCCAAATTGGCGAGAGCATGTATGTACTCTAAGACATTATCATGCATTGTTCGCATTCAATTGGCTGATTCTACCGTTAAGGTAGGTAAATCCAATAATGTGTTTATGTGATATCAGGCCAACATCCTTTTGTCTTCATATCTATTGGCGAGGGTACTCCATGCCGTGATATAATTTTTTCCTGACAATGCTAAATGGCTGAATAGCTTCGCTGCTTGTCCTCGGACCACCGAAAGTAGGTAATACATTTTTTATAGCTGTTAATTGGAGTGAACAGTACTATTGAATATACTATAGAGGGCTGCCCATTGCCTATAGTCCCCGTAAAATAAGGGAATTTCCAATTTTGGTAACTTTGTGTTGAAATCAATCCGTTATCCATCTCTTCTTGTAATGCAATAACAATTGTTTCGTATTTGATTTGAATGTTGTCGAAAATGTTGTTCACGAAATACTCTTCACCCAAATCCTTCTTTTCGTCTTCTGCAATTATATTTTCGTGATTATTGTAGAATGAGTTTCATGGGTGTGTTAGCTGCTTTAATTTCAGCTCGCAATAGACTTTGCTAGGTTTTAGCATTGAAACGTAATTCTTTATTTTGTTTAGCTTTTGCTTGAACATCTTAGCTTTGGCTGCTTGCGATTTGTAGCGCGATTTGTTCTGCTTTTTTGGGGAATACATTTGGACAATAACTTAATTCGTTGACACGACATGCTTGCTTCGAATAGAATGTTGCCAGAAAGAAAATGCCAAAATTCCTGAAAACCTGATATGTTCTGCTTGTTTAGACCGGCGTTGATCGGCAATCCGGTGAACCAGCGAGCCTCAACTTCGTATGTGGCTCTATTTGGTAATTCCCCGGGAATAGAGAACTGGGGAAAGATTTACATATAATTTCTGTCTAAATTATTTTTTTCCGGCATACTACGGTAAAATGTTAGTAGTAATTTTGTTGAAAACAAAATAAAATTGGAAATAACTTTCCCTGCCAGTTTCGCTATGGAAATATATATTATTCCCAATCAACAAAAATGCAAATCAAAATTGTTTCCTCAGTAGGCCAGAAAAAACAGATTTATACATAACAGCTATGTAAATTCTTTCCCCAAATTCCTATTCCCAGGGAATTACCAGAATAGGGTCACTGGTGAATCCACGTGTTTCCCTTGGGGAGGTTTTACCTTGTTGATACTATCTCTAATAAGGTTACAAGCGGCTGTTCCACTTTGAGAAAAAATGCTGCTGTTTCATACTTCGCAGTTTAGTATATTTTGTCGATAGGTGGTTCAATAACATTCTGAGCATCTTCGGACTCAGATGCTTCTTGTTCATCATCACAGTCAAAGTTGCTTTCCAACAGATCTATTTCGCTATCAAGTGTGTCAACACATTCCAAAATTCTATCCTAACTCTCATCATCACTTTCCTTCAAAGCAGCTCGAACTTCTTCCTCCGCCCACAATTGCTTTCGGTTTTCCCTACAGTGGAACATTACAAAACGATATATTATGATTTGGACAATTCACATATAAACTTACTTTGTACAGATCACTTGTTCAATTGCCGTTCACTTTATTGGCATGCAAATTATAATTACAAAATAAATGAACGCGAACAACTTGAGTATTAATGTAGCAACAAATACAATTGGCATTACAATTTATTTGATCACGTATAACGCACGTATAATATACATTTGGGCCAAAATATGTCAAAATAGTTGTTCAGACAATTTTTTACAGATCAACCTCAAAATGAGTCTCCGAGACTCAACCTGAACTAATTAGAGTTGTTTCTTTTTCGGGTTCGATTGATATATGTATCGCATTCACAAATATATTTCAAAACTGTTTTGAACTTTTTGATTTGTTTAGCTTGCCAGGTAATTTTGTCGAGTGCGCTAATCTTTATACAGGTATTCAATTCGATGCCTTTGAAAACATAATTGGCTTAGAAGGTTGGAACACGACAGCAGGGATAGCGTATCTTGAGTTGCGCCCTTTGTGGAAACCTCTATGTATGTGTTAAATGTTAGCCTCTCGAGCAGTGTATTTCCTAAAAAACATCGTTCATTACTCCCATATTTAAATCGGGTAGACGAAGCGATATTGCTTGTTATAGAGGCATTTTGATTCTTTTCTCAAATTATTTTCCATCAGTAAACATGATCTGCTCTTTTCCGTTCCTCAAGCGTAAAAAGGGTGTACACTCTACTCTCGCAGACCACAGATCATGTCGTTTTTAATCAGAGGTTCTTGAATCAGAACTATCTCCTACCTTGACTTGGCAAGTCTTCTGAGAAGTAGCGCCGCCGAAGCAGCCTTGGAGTGATGTAGATTTATTTGCACAAACCTGATCATTAGTAACAGTATTTACTCCCCTTATCGCCACAGTCGTGCTACGTCGGGTAATTTGACCAGCCCAGAGTTGACGGTATCCTCCGTCTCACTCCTTCCACAGTCCCTAAATTTAACGAGGTCCACATCTCTCCCCTGAGAGTCAGATGTGTCCTCGTTCCCCATGTCTAGATACAGATATAGTCGATGTCAAAGATTCCTAGATAGACTTGTGCTCGCCACTAGCTGCGATGTTTCCCCTGGAGAGGTACCACGCGTCGAGCTTCCCTCAATCGGCTGGAATTCTTTCTCCCCCTTCTCGGGCAGCGTGGTGCTCGATTTTACCCCAACCTCGTCCTTTCTAAACACCTTAAGGGTGACAGAGCCGAACCCCTTTGGTTTTTGACAGAAGAGCCAGGGATCCCTTTTTGATTAACATAATTGAAAACCTAAAACTGCAGTTAGGCTTCCCCTGCTTGAAAATCCTCCAGTTCCCCGTCGGAAGATCCAGATTACAAATCTGGAAAGTCCTCAGGGATTCATCCAGGTTACCCGGCTCCGTGGGAATCCCAGCCATTGTCCTCTAAGTCGGTCTGCTCGGTATGTTCTCCTTCGGAACAGCCATGAACTTCGCTCCTGGCCATACCTCGTCTACCTCCTCGATCGCTTTTTTATACAAGAAGGCCGACCTTTGATCTGCGTACGCGATCAATTTCAGCAGTCGCTGATACCAACCCGCATCCCTACACATTGACAGGGGTCCCAGACGTTGTCCAAGGGCTTTCAGGATGCCCAGGTTCAGTGAGTTAAACACCAACCTCTATTTTCTTCCATTGACACTAACGTCCTCAAGACTCTCATGCACGATGGCTAGCACCACCTCCACATTCTTCACGATATCGCTGAATAGCGTATGCCCCTTTTGGCGACTGTCCCACGTGGAGCTCGGCCCGTTTCCTCTCGGAATTCAGTCTTCCATGCGCCTCCTCACTAGACCTCTCTGTCTTTTAGACCCAAGGTCCTCTATACGTGCATTGCTCCCCTCCGCTATGCAACTTTTTGCCCAGTTAACAGATTTCCTCTGCTATTCCATCCATTGCTCAACAGGTAAGTCTGCTCAAGACACGGATGGGCGAACGCCTGGTCATGTATCTTTGAACCGAAGGAGCAATGATTTCCTTTTTACCACTATCTCTAGTTGCTGGCTTAAAAGCCTCGAAGCCAGTCTTAGCCGCCCTGACGGCGGAGTCCCAGACCCCCGTCTTCACCAGTTTTTGAGAAGTGCTGGTCACTTCTTTAATTTTATTTTCTTTTTTATCCATACTTATTCCCACGAGTAACAGAGAAAATCATACAACTGGAGTTCACCAGGTATCCAGAGGGCTTCTTTAAGGACTGAGCAATTATTTTTAGATGGTTCCCCAGCCAAGCTGATCCAACCCAACCGCCACCATTTAGCGTGACCCGCCCCACACCTGGTTACTTAATCATCCATTCTTGTTTTCCCGAATGAGAACCTGGAGGTGGTGGCGATAGTGGAGCGTATCATAGGATAACTTTCAAAAAATTTGTGAGCATTTTTTGTTTGTTTTCCTTTGTTATTTCTTAAGTTATTTTAAGGGTTCTGGTGGACAATACTTTTTGGTGAACCGGTATATTGAAATATAAATTTTATGATTGGTATAGTGGTGCCAATAGTTACATCAAACTTACACAGTGACAATACCTGTAGTCCTTACGTAACTTGCTTTTTGTTATAAATCAAGGCTTTCATTGGGATAAGATAGATACAAAAGATAGATAAACTGATGCAGAGGAAATTTTTTATTAATTTGTTGGTTCTTTTTTGACTAAATAAAACATCTCAGCGGAATAAAATATTAAAGGTGCTCCTTTAAATGACAAAATGATTTATCTCCGAAGTAAAGGAACTCGGGAAATGAAATTTTGAAATTTAACAATATTCCGTCTTTCCGTTATTTCTTAAAGAATGACGATGAAATTTGGATAGTAGTACTGATCAGGGATTTTAAAGTAAGTCTTAGACGAAATTCTAGGATCTGTTCATGCTGGACTAAACTGGACCATTGCATAACCAATCCTTTTGAAAATTAAAAAAATTTATTTATTTATTTTCAGTTTTTGGCCAATATCTCAAAAACTTCCAATAGCAACCAATACTCTCAGTTGTTTTTCTAATAGCTTAGGCCATACTGAGACTCCTTAAATTTTCCTTGTATTTTCAGTATGACTAAAGCTGTTAGAAAAACAACCGAAAATTTTGATTACTTTCGTGGAAGTTTTTGAGATATTGGCCAAGAACTGAAAACTACTTATGTGGCCGCAGAAAATCAAAAAATAGTGAAAATGTGAAAAATCTAGTCCATAACTTTTCCCCAAACTTTTTTTGTAGTCTCAGTATAACCTAAGCTATTAGAAAGTATTGGTTACTAGTGGAAGTTTTTGAGATATTGGCCAAAAACTGAAAATAAATAAATAAAAAAATTTAAATTTTCAAACGGTTTGGTTATGGAATGGTGAAGTTTAGTCCAACATGGATATATGCTAGAATTTTGTGTAAAATTTACTTTGAAATTCCTAATCAATACTACTATCCAAATGTCATCGTCATTCTTTAAAAAATGGCGCAAAGACGAAATATTGTTAAATTTCGGAGATCCGTCAATTTGTCATTTTAAGGATCACTTTTAATATTTTCTTCCGCTGTGATGTTTTATTTAGTGAAAAAAGAGATACAAAATGAATAAAAATCTCCGCTGGTAATTATAAAAAAAATAAATTCTCTTTTCTCCACTTGCGGCGAGTAGCGTAATCTCTTATTTTCCACTGTCAAATTTCCGTTATCGTACACAGCATGGCAAACTGTTAAGATTTTATTTAAAGTTGTACATTTAGGAGGTTCATTTCGAGTATCTTAAACTCGAATTCTGTTTATAAACTGAAGATTGGTTTAATTTTAATAAAATATTAAATTTTTTAAGCGAGCAATAAAATGTTGAATGTGCAGCATCTACCATTTTATTGGGCTGCCCAATAAATAAAGTTTTTCATCGGGTGGTTTTAAACTTCGAAAATTCAAATAAAGTGTTTTGGTTTGAAAATTTTACTTTTTTGTTTAGTACCAGTATTCAAACAAACAACGACAATTCGTTTTCAGTAAAAGTATCACGTTCCAATATGACAATAGAAGAATGGAGGCAAGATGGAAATGACGATATTTTCTTTCGAATTTGTGTTGTTATGAATTTTAAAATAGAATCAAATATTGATTTCTATATACGAGTACATGAATATTATATTTATTGTCGTTATTATTTTATTTTCAGAACTCAAAAAATTATTGGTCTTATATTGAAAACTTTATTCTCTTATTTAGCATCCTGTTCTTAATACTCGTATATACTTGGGAATCGCAAAGAACAACTTTGACTTTAAAACTTAGGTATTTTTTGTGTGAACAAATTTAGTGCTTACTCATTGTATTATTTATTTATTTAAAATTATAATTAATATTGCAAAATAATATCGAAGCAGCGAGAATTTTTGTTATGTATATGGTTTATGTACGAGATCTATAAATAGAACAGAAACACCTTATCCAAGCGGAAAAACTTGAAAATGGATACATATTTTACTTGTGTCTTGATAAAGACACTGCTATCTTCCATCTTCCATAAGACGACCCAAAATATAAAATAAAAAAATTGTACCATATTTATCCTCGAATCTTGTCTTATTCTCTGAAGAAAATGTACAACTTGTTGTATATACATAAGGATTCTTATGCTATCGTAATTTAACACTATGATTACATTCTTTCGGTATCTTCTGCATCATCTATATGTATCTCAATAATATGGTAATGGCTGTTGGAATTATTATTATTTTTATTTTCGTTCTTGAAAAGGTGTCAAATATTTGTTTCTTGTTTACTATTTTACTGTTTCACTGTATACTGCCATGTAAATGCTTCCCTTGAGTGAGATTATACTTTGCTTGATGTTTGATAAAAAATGAAATTTGATTTTCGCAGAGGTGAAATTTGCTTCTGATTTTGGTTTATACACTGTGTTGTATACCCGTAAGTAATTGAAAATAAGGATATAAGATTATTGTAGCAAAATAATACCTGGTATTATTGTTAGTATTGGAAGACGGTTATCATACTTGATTGGGGTTGGTGTGTAATTTCAATAAGGTCTAAACATATTGATTGGAGTTTATATATATATATATATATATATATATATATATATATATATATATATATATATATATATATATATATATATATATATATATATATATATATATATATATATATATATATATATATATTTATGAATGAATTTAATTTTGACGTTTTCAACATTTCAAACAACACTGTTAGAACAGTGTATCTCTCAAATTGCCAAGCTTATTGATAAAAAATGTTGTTAGTTCAAACAATTAAATTTTATTTCTGTTTGATATATCTTCTTGTTCTTCAACCATCAAACAGTAAACCGCCCTCTTAGTTCTGTCTTAATTGCTACCGACTCCAGATCCACTTAAGGGAACTTAAGTCGAGCCCATGCCAAGTCTTATGGATTTAATTGTTCGAAATATGACGATGTCGTAAAGATCATTTCTTTCAAAGAACTGTTCTCCTTCTTAGTAGTACCAAATGTCATTCCTACAAATTTTCGATTACAAAAGCAAGGTTTTTCCTGTCCCGTGATACTAACACTAACAATATCATTATAAAAAGAACAATGGAAAGTGAAACGATTGAAATTCCTTTATCTCCAACACGCAACATATAACGAGATGCATTTTACTTTTTAAAGATTATGTAAACGGCGGCCACGTTTTAAGTGGTCCATACTAGGTGTCCAACTTTTCACATTTTTTCGAGTTTTTTAGCTGGTATCACACTAATGACACGTTTAATGTTTTCTTTCAGTTTTATATTTACTGTCGGTTTGTTGACGTAGACGAGAGACTTTACGAAGCTCAATAAATAATAGTCAAAAAGCGTCAAATCTCACGATATTTGCTGGATTGAAGTGTGAGATAATTTGTTCACCGAACTTATTTCTCAATAAATCCACGGTTTGGTGTGTTGTGTGACATGTGGCGCCGCCTTGTCCACATATAGAATAGGTTTGGTTCATGAACGATAGCGAGCGCCATTAATGATTTCACCGGCCCATAAACCGCATCAAACACTAATTTTCCTGGATGCATTGGCAGTTGTTGCATTGCCAGGGGTATTGCCTGCTCACACAGTTTTGCTGTTAACCGTACCCATTTAACCAAAAATGAGCGTTGTTGCTGAACACAATTTTTCGGTAAAACGAACTGATTTTCCTTAAGATGTTTTAAGGCCCACTCACCGAAATGATGATGATGTGGTAAGTCGTTCGGCTTAAGTTGTTGCACACGCTGTGTTTTATAATCCTCCAGACCAAAATCTTTGCGTAAAACATTTTAGTTAGTCAAATAACACAATCTCAATTACTGTATCCTGCAACGGATGAACATTTTGTTGTCTTCATTACTACCAGCAATATTTTATTTAGTACGCACTTTACGCTTATGATTTGGTAGGTTCAGGTCAAATAACGTGAAATTGATGCGAAATTTTAGCAAAATGGATTGAATTGCTTGGTCAGTAGGTCGATTATGAAGGACCATTAAATGGACGAAGTGCGCGAAACACTCTTTTTACTGAACTCGAATTTGGAGCACGTTGTCCAGAAGTAAGTTTTTCACGATGAAATGATAATGCTAACTGAGAACAATTAACTTTGATAGATGTCCCTAACCACGCGTGATTAAAACCAAACGATACAAAATAATGCAGCACACATCTTGACTTGTATAAGAACAAGGGTTCTAACTTGAAATTTCTAAAGTTCAGCAACAAATTGGCAACAAATTTCTAAGTTGATTCAGAACAAAAATACATCCGAGGATTATGCAGTGAACTACAGAAAGAATTTAACTTTACCGATCCTTTCTGTAGCTAATATTTAAGGAGAAATATGGTTACAAGGTATAAAAAGATACCGACGAACTACATTCAAAAATACAGCTAATTGATGTGAAGCGTGTCACGAGCAAACCCACAGTAGGTGACAAAATGAGTATGAGGTTCAGTTTCCACTAAACAACAACAAACTAAGGGAAGTGGAAATTAAAAACACCATAGTTAAAGCAGCAGCCAGTTTGCTTCTCAAATTGAAGAAAGATTTAAGAAGGAAGAAAACTGCAAGAATCAATACTGCAAGTTCAAGAATGAATACATTGATGCTAGGAACGATTTAAACGTGCAACGTATCAGCTGGTGAAGCATGTAGTAAGATATCTGGATCTTATTCGGCAACAAGAACATTACAACATTTAGCTACAGATGACACATGAGATATCCAATTGGTTCTAAGATCGTTCAAAACGAATTATGTGGAGAATATTTTTAACTGAAACCAACAAACACAGTAACAGTGGCAAAAATTGTGCAAAAGTAATTATTAATATTTCTCTCCAGTATAATTTAAATCCGAAAATGAACCAACAATGAAAAGGCAATTTTATGAAAATTCAAGAAAAGTGTGATAACAGGACTTCATAAGATATAATTTGATAGTAGAATTAAAACACTTCGCCTCAACTGGAACTCTTCAACAGATACATTTTTTTTACAAACACAATTATTTTCAAAAGAACTATGGCCGATAAATTCAGAAGACCAGAATTAATTGTTGGTTTCTGTGATACCTCCAAACCCACAGCTGCTGCAATGGTGTACAGCAAGATAAGCAATAAAACAAAAATAATAATTGATTCCAAAATACAGGCTGCGCCATTAAACCAAACTATACTACAACGAAGATTCTAGGCACAAATGCCCCTTTGCTACTTTGGAAACTGGTCATGTCACACAGACTTTGGATATCAATAAAATCAGCAGTTCTAGTTTGGATAAAAATAAAATCATAACTTCTTAAAACTGTTGGTGTCCAACACAAAATCAGAGATATAATCCTGTACTAATTTTACATAGTCAATGATATCACGTTTTTAAATGTGATGGTCATCAGGTTTTATGGGCACTACTTTAACATTTCGCTTATAAGTGATTACTCGCCAAGTGAAGTTGAATTATATGAATTTATGTTTACCATAAGATCAACCCAAGAATGTGTTCAACTAATATTGGAAAACGAGCAAGATATCATAAAACGACGCCACAATAATATTAAGCAATTTCAATGCTCAAACCATAAGCACCGACTGGGTATTCTTGGCACATTTGCCTATGTATTTCAATGAGCTAGCTATGATCTTCCTCTATTGGTCGTTCCAAGCACAAATTTCACCCACAAACGTATTCAAAAAGACACATGGAAATCTAACAATGACGTAGTGGTCAAGAAAATTGTCCACATTCTTATATTCAAACGATATTTCTCTGGCATTAAAAATGCCAGTACAAAACATGGAGCCAACATCGACCCTGACGAAATATTTAGTGTAGAGTACAATAAACGTTTTCAGCGAAAATCCTGATGGAATACTTAATCGTTTAATAATAATGTTAACAGCACTCTCGAGAACACTGTTTTGGGAATTTTTGGAAACCAACCGTTTCCTTGACGATGGATACTAAAAACCGACATAATATCGCAAAACAGCACAGAACTTAGTGAAGATATCTTCTCAAAAATATGGTGTCATCTGACCCAATTTTAAAATTAAAATTTGTTTCACTCTTGTTGTTTTTCCTTGCTTTACAGTTACACGTCGATCCCTTTTACATTTTTATCTGATTCGATCTAATAAATTCATTCGCATTCTTGCATAGACGTTTATTCCTGTTCGTAATATTTCATAATACGATAAATTGAGAGATCTTACTTATTTTTGTACTGAAAGTATAGCAGCTTCCATAAGAGATTTCTCGTTTTATGGAAATACTTTGAAAATTATAGCATTTCCTATTAAAGTGATTCAGAACTAAAGATCCTTAATTAAGTTTGCAACAATATCAAGTTAGTTAAGTTTTCGAAAAATTTGCCGGAATTGACTTAGCTAGTTAAGCTTCTTCCATAAATTTGGAGATCCTAGTGATTTTTGATCGAAATTAGTCTGGAAGGAAGCTTGCATAAGAGCTTTTTCGTAAGAGAAACAGAAATAGAGAAACGACTACTGTCTTAAAGATTCTTAAAGAACTTTTTTATAAAAAAATGGTACCTGTGTAGACTGACTGATCCTGATCAAACTTCATTTAGAAGATTTTCCAAAAATGGTCCATCGATGCTTTATCGTTTTTCCACGGAAAGTAACAGCTTTAATATGTAACAGCTTGTGCCTTATGTGCTTCATGTGCCATAAAAAAAATATCATTTACGAGAAAAACGATTATATTCAAACGGACTCTAACTTAATTTTGCAACAATTTCGTTCTAGATCAGTTTTCCAAAATGTAAGCGGAAATGACGATTTTTTCCAAAAACTATTTTTCACTAAAAATTTGATGCCTTTTTAGGGCATACGGATTAATTGATCGTATTGAAACTTCATAGAAATTCTTGGCCCGTGATTTTCGCCCAGATCGGGTTACCGGAAGTGGTAGCTCCTTATGTGCTTTTTCGGTTTTTTCCAAATATTTTGAAAGGTGTATAGCATTAAAATTACAAACAAAATTAGTTTTAGCTTTACCGGAAATGTCGAGTTTTGATAAATTAGTTCAACCAAATTCGGCACCTTTAAAAACCAGATTATTCATACTACAACTTTTTTCATTAATTGGGTGAGATGTGCAGAATGTGGTGGACATCCGCGTAACACATTATGATGAATGCATTTTTAACGATTGTTGTCGTTGTTGGTTTACTGAAATTTAAGCAGGAATAGTGATCTTTGCATATACCGGGTGGTTTGTTTAAGTTGAAGTTGAGATTCCTCGGAAAATAAGCACTCTCATAAGAAACCCCTGTTTTTATCGCAGATTTGGATTCTACGGCTTAACGTACGTAGGGTTTCTTTTACACACTTTTTAGTGGTAGATGGTGGCTGTTAATTTAAATTTATACTAAATTTTTTTCGATTTCTCTTACTAAAAACCTATACATACGATTCTGCAATACCTTTGAATTAAAATTAACTATTATCGTAACCCAGGAACATGCGATTAAATCTGCTTTGAAATAAATGATTATTTTGTCATTTGTTGCAAAAATATCGATTCAGTTCGAAGTTAAGTGCGAAAACAAAAAGACATGTTTGCGTTAGACTATTAATACAGTACAAAATGGAGTATTTAACTGTACAAGAAAAAATTTAAATGGTCCTGGTTTATGGAGAAGCTGGCCGTAGTTTTTACAATGCTGTCACTCTCTACGCTTCGCGTTTTTCGGATATGATTCGGTCACGTGCTTCATTTTACCGGACTGATAAACAACTTACTACTGATGGAAATGTTCAACCGAAAAACGGACTCGTCGCGCAACAGCCACTGAGGAAAGTAATGAAATTGCTATATTGGCTGCAGTAACTCGTAATCCTCATATTAGTACACGAAAAATAGCTATAGCGATTGCGGATTGTCCCAAATCAGTATTTGGAAAATTTTAAAACGTCATAAGTATCAGCCGTATCATGTGTTCTTAGATCAAGACCTTCATGGCGTTGATTTCCAAAATCGGGTACCTTTTGTCAGTGGATACGTGAACAAATACTCCGTGTGTATTGTTCCCCGACCAGTCGTCTTTTACAAACCATGGAACGGTTAATCGACACAACACGCATTACTGGAGTGTTGAAAATCCGCAACCTGTCAACTTGTGGTGTGGAGTATTTGGCAACAAATTCATCGGTCCCCACATTATTGAAGGCAACTTGAATCGTCAAATGTACCGAGACATTTTGGAAAATGAGCGGCCAGATCACCAGATCTTACTTCACCAAGTTTATTTTAGTGGGGCTATCTCAAAGACAAAGTTAACCAACAAACACCAACAGCACGTGATAATAGGATTGAGCGAATCAGAAATGCTTGTACCGAAATTCAAGCAGACACGCTTCTCAGATGTGTACATTCATTTGAAATGCGGATTAATAAGTGCATTGAAGTCGAAGGTCATCATTTTGAGCACTTAATTTAATTAAAAGATGAAAGGCGAGGGGATCCATGTAAATCAAGTACCATGGTACGTGAGAGGCGAGCAGAATCATGCTAATCAAGCTCCCCGATGGAAACAGAAAACTGAAAAATTGAAATTAAATTATTAATTTTAAAAAATCAATATCGTTATTACAGCGCCATCTATCTTGAATCGAAAAAATGTATTAAAGAAATCCTACGTACTTTAAGCCGTAGAATCCGGATCTTCAAGACAAAATAGTGGTTCTTATTTTAATTTTGAAGTTACACCCTGTCCCACTTACAAGAATGGGAGGGGTACTAATTTTAGCCATAATATATGTCGCCCGGAATGATAAAATTTTGATCATGAAATTTTTTTTCGTACTGTGACTATTTCCCGAGATATTTAAAGTTTCGGCTTAAAAAATCTCCCGGTATAAGGCAATTTTTTCACAAATGCGGTAGGTTTAATTGTTCGCTTTAGAAATTGGTCGTAAAAGAATGATGGATATTGACACACCAATTACACTCCTCCATTTGTTAGTTTATGTAAAATGTTTTACAAACCCCTATTTTGTAAATTTTTATAATTTTATTTAAACAGGATAAACAATTAAATAAATGGGCCGACCACATTAGCCGGAACCATATCAATCGATCAAATTAACTATGGCCTAGTTAGCATATGCATTGTACATCATTGTGTAGTATGTGAAATTTCCGCAGGTGTCTTGCAAGCCGGAACCAAATTAAATATGGCATAATTATTAATCATTATGAATTAAATGATTTATCAGCCGGACGTAATATTAAGCCAGCCGAAACAATTTAGCGCTACCAAAAACCAATGCTTGAATTGCCGAAACTACTCATAACTTGCACAATGTGGCATAGATGATAGTATAGCACATAATTTTGCAGCTGAAACCACCACAATGTCAGCCGTATCCGAAACGAAAGTATCCTAGTGAGTAGGAACTTCATAATGCCAGCCAGAATCATACAAAGCCAGCGGGAACCGAACCAACTATGATAGCACGATTCATACATTGTGCGCAATTCATTACGCATCATTTATCTGATTTATCAGCCGGAATAATTTAGGGGCACCCAGAAGCAAAGTTTTATAAGCCAGGATCCTTACATGTCAGAAGGAACCTTATATAGCAAGCCGGAATCACGTCAGCTAAAAACAAACGAATGTGTAGCCGAAACAAATAGCCATGTAGGCCATTAAAAGCCAGTCTAAACCACACTTTTACCAATAGATATCATCGTAATATTGCGCAAGGGGAAATTTTCATTTTGAATGCTTGTGCAGCATTTATACTCTCAGCCGAAATTATAAACATGTCAGCTAGTTAGCCGCAACCTTGCCCAGAACCAAACAAAATATGGCAGGATCATTAGCAGCTTGCACAGTGTCGACATTGCGCTTTATATGGGTGTGCAGCATATGAGCTATCAGCTGGAACAATAAAAATATCTGCCTGAACTAGAACCATGTCAACCGAAACTATACGAAGCCAGCAAGAACAAACCAAAGTAAAATACAAGTAGCACATGCATTGTGCACAATTTGATTTTTTACTGGTGGCAATATTTAGGTAGCCGAAAAATGGTAAACAATTATACCCAATGTATTATGGTGTACCAAAGTTGGTTTATTTCCTACTGGCCTTATATTTTGGTTCCGGCTGGCGTCAAATAGTCTCGGTGACACATTTTTAGGTTCGGCTGACATTTAAATGGTTTCAGCTGAAAGTTTATATGCATAACCGCTTGGATTTAAATTGTTCCGTATGGCTTAATATTCGATTCCGATTGAAGAAATTTTAAAAGCGCACAATGATACACAAATCATTGTGCGACTAGCGCCCTAGTTGGTTTAAATTAAGCTGGCTTAACCAGCTCAATCTAAGCTTCCACGTTCCAAAAAAAGATAGATGTGATTTGTGCGATGAATATAAAAACTTGCATTTCATCGAATATGGAACAAAAACGGGATTTTGATAGACAGTCACCAATACCAGTAGTGTGTTTGACCTAAAAAATGTAGTAAGTTGCCTAAAGCCGAAGTAAGCTGCTTTTATAATTTAATAACAAATCAACAAATCAGTCAATAACAATGCGGTTTTCTACTCCAGGGCATTCTTCCATCCAAAAAAATTGATGCAGTGCATAGCTGTTTCCGATCGAACATCAGGATATTGATTTCAAAATTATAAAGATTGTAAAATAATTTTACAATTTTAAGTAACGCCTCTCCAATTTTGGCAAGTTCCATTTGCCAAAATTGTAGAGGCGGAATTTTGCTAAATCCACTATTGATTCAACTGCCGGGATGTTCTAAAATTCAGGACAGCAAAAATATAGTGAATTTATAACAGAACTTCCCCACATCAAAAGTTAAAATCGTTTTCAACAATGTTAAAATTTATGCCGGTTGTGGACCAATGTATATTTAAAAAATTTCATTGATCGAAAACCAAAGTCGAACTAAAACTTTTTTAAACTATGTTCCTAGTCTACGAGTAATATGAAATACTATTGTCATCTGCAAAGGTGGCTATGGTTCCTTAATCTGTTTTTGGTATAGCCCTTGTATATAATAAATACAGTATTGGTCCTAAGACACTCCCCTGTGGGACAACGGCAGAGATTTTCTTTAGTTCGGAGTATTCATCATCATATTTCACACGAAAATGTCTATTGGATAAATAAGATCTTATAGTATGGCATAGAATTGCCTCGGCAGATCTCTATGCAGCTTGAATTCCAGTCCACTGTGCCAGACTTTATCGAATGATTGGGCGACATCTAGAATTATAATATGCTGGATCATACTTTTTACGTTCTAACGTTCTTTCAATAATGTTTGTGATTCTATGCACCTGTTCAATTGTGGAGTGCTTTTCCTGAATCCAAATTGACGTGGAGGAATTCCTTGTCGGTCCTCAATTATTGGTTTAAGTCTTTTTAGTAATAATTTTTCAAAGAGTTTTGATATAATTGGCAGCAATCAATTCCATTGCCACGTAACATATTTTAACCGAACGCTTGCATTGATTATGTGTAATAGCTTACGAAATTTTTTAACTGGTATAAGGGGGTATCTGTGGGGGAATTAGGGGGTAAAATTTGATTAAAACCTCAAGAGTTGAATTATAGATCAATTGATTCGTTTTCCGTTCAAGATTTTGCTTTCCTAAACTACTTTAGAATTCGAAGGCATCAGTAAGCAAATATTTGTAGATGATATTGATCAGTTTAAACCCTGCATAAAGTTTCAGGAAAATATCTTAGGGATTTAGGGGTAAAATTTTATTAAAACCTCAAGAGTTGATTTGTAGAACAATTGAACCGTTTTCAGCTCCAAATTTTGCTTTCCTATACTACTTTAGAATTCGAAGGTATGAATTTGGACGATTCAAGGGAAACGATTCAACGATTAGTTTAAGAAATCAAAATTATGAACGAAAAACGAATCAATTGATCTACAGTCTTGAGGTTTTAATCAAATTTATTTTACTCCCAAATCCTCAAGAGAGTTTCCTGAAACTTTATGCAGAGCTTAAACTGACCAATATCTATCTACACATATTCGCTTGTTGATGCCTTCGAAATTTAAAGTAGTTCAGGAGAGCAAAATCATGAGTATAGATCGATTCAATTGAACTACGTGTAATTTAAGTTCTTCGGTGACGTTTTAGTTTGAATAATAATTTTAGAATAAAATTGATAATGTTAATTTGTTAATTTTTTATTATTATTTGTATAGTTTGGTTGTTTAAGATTTTTTAACAATGATTTTTCTTTATTAAAGCTCTAGCTTGTTGATAATTATAACTAGTTATTTTTTTAATTCTTATTTTAAATTATTTTGTTAAATGCTTTATTATAAGCAATAATTGAAAGATTCCTTAATACTATATCAAACGATTTTAAATTGAGGAAGGTTTTAAAAAATTCGTCACTTCCATCTGGGTAGCTTAGTGTAGGTAGCACAGTGCATGGTGCTACTTGTACCACAGTTGGTTGGCTAGCTTAGTACAAGATCCGACATCAGATATTGCATAATCCATTTTTTTACTTGTGCCTTAAAAGACTTGTTTCCGGTAGTCGCGGTTCAGGCTGGCTTTAAATGGTCTTGACCGACAACATAAGGTTCCAGCTGAAAATCGTTTGGTTTTAGCCGTAAATTTATTTAACATAATGTGATATGGTTGCGAGTTAATTTATGAGTATAAACTGCTATTAAAATTTTATTCCAATTATTTAAACAACCAAAAGTTTTAATTTTATTTTTAATAATCATACCCAATTAAATTAATAAATCCTCAAACCAAAAATATCCAAGCAGTTGAGATGATCGCAAATAAAAATTGCATTCGGCAATTCCCATTTCAATTTATTGTATGAAAATAAGTATATTTTGTAATAAAAGTATAAATATAAGGAAATAAAATGAAATATTAATAATAATTCATATATTAAAACATAAAAATATATAAATTAAAATTAAAAGTATAATAAATATTTATGTATCTAAATAGGATTACTGTTTGATTTTCCATCAATTTTAATGCTATTAAATTACAGCAACTAAAATATATGAAAATTTTATGTTGCTTTTTATCATTATTTGTTACTATTATTATTTATTCTTCATAATATTTAATTTCAATATACAACCATTAAATTTATAGACATGCATTTCCGAAAAAGTACTGTACTTAAGATTTTATAAGGATATTGCCAATTCAATTAAAAAGATTTCTTCATCCACTCTTCATTCAATTTAATAAAATACGAAGCTGTAGCTATGTACGACTGTTTAACAGAGACGAAATATAATTAAATCAATTAATTTTCCTATATTATGGGAAATTCAACGGAAAATCAATACCACATTTAGACGTTTAATGTACATGGAAGACGCTACAATCATGAAAATAACCAACAACACTAAAAATTAATCTTTGATTTGCATTGAGATAAAAATCTTTATAATTATACTGCCATCTGGTAAATGTAGGGGTGGCCGAAACTGTAGCAACCCAACCAAATAAATTTAATATTTATAAATATATATTGTCTGGATTTTGGAACACATTTGTGACATACATTAAAATATCACCTGTTCGAAAAATTTTGGTTTGTTTACAATTAGCATTAGAAAACCAAAATATTCAATGGACCATCAAATAGATAAATAGTCCCGAGGGTAATAACAAATTAATTTAAATTATTATACGGAGTAGGGAAATTTTGTACTTTTCCCAAAGTCAATGCTAAATTCGTTTTACAAATAATTGTTTATCTATTGACTAATTAATTATGTTGTCACAAAAATACCAAATTGAATTTTTAGAACGTTATGAAATTTAAACGAGTTTCGTTATTACGAGTATATAGCCCACCGCCCCGTGAAAAAATATGCGTGATGCAAAAAATATTTTATACAAATTTTTTATTTAAGCAAATTTTATTCACGCATCTTCCTGCACATATAAATCCTTTGTTCACGAAAAGCCGGAATCACGAGAAATTTTCGTCATCTATGATCAAAAGGCAATATTGTGTCGGAAAAAGTTATAATGATGCGAGGTATTGTCACTATATTATCGCGATTGCACTCGATGTTTTTGAATAACTCCATAACAACTCAGAAGGCATGCCAGCTGGTGTCAATTCATTTGGAAATTTGACTATATGAAGTTGAGATCATCAGTAGGATCTTCAGAAATGACTAAATCGTCACTCTAATAAATTGAAGAATCACCGTGTAATCGACAGATTATTCATTACTCTGTTCGATAATTGCGTATTGCAATGCACTGCACGATTTTCTCCAAATATTGCGTCAATTAAGCTGCTACTCTCAATCATAGGAGGGGGAACTTGGATAAAGTAAGGATCGCGAAGTAAAAGACTTCTTAGAAGTGTTCCTTCACCGACTTGTAGCAGCCAATAATTTTGTTCTCGCTAACCTTCGCTTTGCAAGTTGGCGGACAATGTTAAGTGTCGGAAATGATGCCACATTGGATTCGATTTGATGCAACTTCCATATGACGGCTCGTCTGCCTCGTGGGGAAATAGGCGAAACTTTTCTGCTGATTTGCCGATCATAAGAACTTCCTTAGGCATCATTAGTAACTCTTTCATAATGATTAGGGTTACGTCACAAAAATAATGCAAAATTATAGAATCGATTGATGTCAAGTAAATTGACAAAACGAAGTTGTCCAGAATTGGAACTGAGGGGCTGAGACTACCATGCAATGTCACACAAAAGACAACAGAGTGGTATATAAAAATGTTTTGCTGGATTCGGAACTGGAAGTTGGACGATTTCAAAAGCCTGCTTCTGTTTGTGATACATTTTTTTGATATCGATTGCATCGATTGATTTGCTGTATTTCCTTGAAGAACAGGTAAACCAAAAGATGCACAAGTTAAGCCATGCTATTTTACAATGCTTTCGACAGCATGCAACGCACAATGACCTGGCAAAGTCGAGGACAAAGCCTTCTTTAATCTGCTCCCATACATCGATTGGATGCGTATGTTGGCCGAAACTGAGAATAAAAGTGAAATTATTTCGAAGCATTTGTGTCATTTTTTTCTAAACAACAGGGGCACTTTCAATCTGATTCCTGATGGCCAAGTTCTTAAACACACTTCACAATTCATGGGCTCATCTAAATACATTCGTTGATGCCATTTTACTTTATTGAATCCTCTTCAGCGGAATTCCCTATTATTTCGAAGGTAAGCACGTAATATAAAAACAACTTCGTGTAGAGTAATTTCTACGGACCTTCATCGGAACCATTGAGTTTGAAGAGTTTGCATACTAATCGGGTTATTGCACAGGAACACGCATGTATGTGTGAGATGGTTTCCATCGGAAGTTACTGCAATATTGTGGCAATACTGCAGTTTATAGTACTTTAGCAACTGGTAGATCTGCTATCCATCCAGCCTCAGCCAAATTCACTTTCACTTTGGCGGCGTCTCAACTCACTCAACGTCTCACTCAAATTTTGGATTGTTGTTTCGTTAAATTCTTTTGAAAATTTATTTTTGCACACCAGATTTTGCATCCATGGTTTATTAAGATTGCTGGCATCGCACGGTCTGTGCATCATGTTTTGCAGAATGATTTCTCGCAATCGCGAATTGAAATCAGCACTTGAAATTTCGGCACAAACAAAACGATAAATTCTCTCGGCAGTTGTAAATTTTACTTTGCTGCTCTAGATGTGCCAAAGATCATATGCCTCTAAACATCGACAAGTAAAGAATTAAGTCAAATATTGAAAACTGAAGCGTGGCCTATCTGGTGCAATTTCACCATGCGATAGGTTTTGAATAATTTCGTGCCAACCTAGATTCGCCGTGAATGTTATAAATAAATCGTGTGGTCATTCGCCAAACATGGCGAAAATTAACGTAGCATTGCAACATTCTTTTTGCATGCTTCGCGGTGATCCGCAAATGGTTGATGGGAGAATCACTAGCACCCCAATCGAAACATTTTAATATGCAGCTATATTTTCCAGATGGTCTATCAATCTCAGTCATAATTTGCTAAGGAGTTGACTAACTGTTGCAACTTAATGCGGTCACATACACACATTTGCTTGGACTTTATCAACTTGCACAAAAAGATAAGACTCACACCCAACTAGCAGCGATGGCAGCCTGGTCAATGCGAATATTGCAAAGCATACATCGGGTACGAGACTGGAGCTGGTATTTTGATTTACACGAACTGCTGCTGAGATTTCGCGGCTTACCATCCATATTGACTAAACTTTATGGCAGTTCCGTTGGCAGATGGATCATTGTAACATCGGTTGTCGGATTGGTAGCTGCTGTATCCTTATCACGTTTCTCAGTGTCGTGAATCATCACACAAATCGACTATTGTGTCGAAAGAAGCGGTCGATTTCGCTCTGTGATGAATGCGTATACGTAAAGCCTCCGTGCTATTAATGACGTACAGCGCGTATATTTGTGGGTTTAATTAGATGAAAGATGAAAGTATGCCACCTTCAAGAAAATGAAACTGCATTGACAATTGAAACTTAATTGATCTGATTTGCTCGCGGAACTTGCTGTAATAAAGATTTTTTGGATTCGTAGCCGTTAATATCAATTGGCTTTGGAAGTATAAACCTTCCATTCTGAGCAGCACTGCGCGATTAAGCCATTGGAGTGCCTCTCTGCGAGGACATTTTTTGACTTGCGGAACTTACACACGGCTCTTTTTGCATTATACAATTGTGTGCATTAATGCTGGTTTCATAAAAATTATGAGATTCATTTTGAATAGCCTGGTGGTTAGTGGTGCTGTTAGTATGGTTAGTATCCTTGTGCTGTTCTTGTGGCTAATTAATCCTTCGTTTTCGAATCGCTTGAGCATCTGAGGCAAACCTCAATCATTGCTATGTTGTGGACTAGCATTAACGATAACGCTGTTGTCTTGAACGATTTGGACTCCTTTTATAATCTTCGGGGACATCGTTGTTTCAAGTCGCTTGGACAACTAAGTCAACTCTGAATTGTCGCTGTTCTGGGGTCTGGCGTTGTCGATAATTATGCCGTCTTTCATATTTTTAACGCTTTTTATATTCCTCGGGCTTCCTGGTCCATTTCTTATTGATAAAATTTAATACAAATTATTTTAAGCAGGTCATATGATATTAGGCACGTTTCTACATTTTTGTAATGACGCACGTCAAAATATTCGCGTTTCACTAATTTTTTTAAACGAATGAATCGGTAACTTTGATTCCATTACCAGCAGCGATAACATAGCTGTATGCTTACTTTAATAAAAAAGAGAAAGCTTAAAATTTTTTAACATCAAAGCAATTCTAAATACGAGCGATAAAATAGAACCCCTTAAGAAAAACACGACGCTAATACTTCAACGCAAATGGCAAGGTTTCAACCACACGCAAAAATATTGCGGTCGGAAGCCTAGATGCTTAAAATGTGCTGAAAAACACAACGCAAAAGTGTGTAAGGAAAGTAGAAAGAACCCTACAAAATGCATTAACTGTAAAACGCATCGTCCTGCGAATTGCAGAGAATGTTAAATAGCCAAAGAACTCCAAAGGCTAAGAAACAAAATGTATCATTTTAATCAAAACTCTAAGGTTATCAGAGAGGAACCAATTAAATCTGAAGCGGAGCCAAATCCATCATTTACAGGTCAGGGCAGAAAACCTACTCGCAAATTGTACCACAATCATCTAATGCTATTACTAATGATCCTCTTTAAAGGATCTGTAGAAGCATAGAAACCATAAATGCTAGAATAGCAAAGCAAGAATGTAGTTTAGATGCTTTATATAAGCGTCTAGAAGAGCAAGAAACCACAAACGAGGCAACAGCTCTCTTATATTAAAATAAGCAGAACATTAAGAATTGTCACCTGGAATGCGAACGGGCCAGCGCAGCATGTTCCAGAGTTAGAAATTTTCCTAAATTTAAGAAAAATAAATTCATGTCTTACATCTGAAAGTCATTTGACTGAAACATCATTTATTAAAATACGTGATTATGAATGTTATCATGCTGTTCACCAAAGAGGAAAAGCGAGGGATGATCATCAGTAATAGTGAAAAGAATGTCAAACACTATGAAGAACCTGGTATCGAAGAAGAAAGTATGCAAGTTAAAACCACAAAAGTTGAAACAAGTAATAATAATAATGAATACAGTATTTCCTATATTTACTACCTTCCATGCTATAATCTAAACAATGAAGATTATAGCAGACTCTTTAGATCATTACGATCCAATTTTATTATTGGTGGTGACTTTAATGCAAAAAAACACCTATTGCGGATCAAGACTTACAACCCGTAAAGGAAAAGAGCTTTTCGAAACAGGTCGGGTAAACGACTGCGAGTTCCATTCTGAAGGTAAACCAACCTATTGGCCTGCGGATATAAATAAAATACCAGATCTCATTGATTTCTATGCAACGAAAGGGATTTTTCAAGGACTACATGTGACTCGAAAATAGCGAGAGAATATATTCAGACCATTCATCTGTCATCATGACTCTTAGCACAATGATAATTAACAAGAATAAATTGCCTAAGCTATTAAATTATAAAACTGGCAGAGACCTAACCTTCAAGCGCCAAAGTTTTACGGTACAATTGGAAGACGAACTGGAGGTACTTGATCTACTAATCATACCGAATCCCGTAAGAATCAAAATTATCCTATTGAAGTCGGGAAATTAGTTAACTATCTCAACTATCTGTGCAATAAACTGAAACAACTTATAAAAGACATTAAGAACGAAACAATTAACAAGTACTTAAGTGGTCTTACCGAACATAAAGACACTGATTACTTCCTTTGGAAAGCAACAACGGGATTAAAAAGGACCAAAATTCATGTGCCGTCTATTAAAAATGAGGAAGAAACCTGGGCCAAAAGTAACGAGCAAAAAGCTACTATATGTGCGACTCACTTGTAAGAAACCTTTCAACCATTACATAGGCAAACCGCAAATGAAAACATAACAAGAATTAGCAAAATTGATGACCATAATATATGATCTGTAACATTACAGGAATTTAAAGATGAGATCAAGTACAATTTAAATGCGAAAAGGCTCCAGGCTGTGATTTAATTACTGGCCGAGTGGTAAAAGCCATTCCCGAGAAGGGATTACAAAACTTGGTTCAAATAATCAATTCTGCTTTCGGAAGGCAAACCAGCACACGACAAAAAGTCGTACAGGCCGATTTCACTACTTACTATCATTTCAAAATTATTTGAAAAATTACTCCTCAAGATGCTCAAGCCAATAATAAAAGAACGAAATTTAATTCCAACACACCAATTTGGATTTAGGGAAAATCACTCTACGGTTTGGCACCAAGGACTTGAATTTAAATTGCATCGAAGTCTACCTTAGCAGTTCTATCAATTTCTTAAATCTAACATTGCAGATCCACAGGTCCGTGTGAAATATAACGGAGAGTACTCTGAACGAAAGATAATAGCAGCAGGTATACCACAAGGTAGCGTACTGGGTTCTATATTGTATATCCTGTACACCAGAGATGTGACAAAACTTCAACAACCAACCAACTCAGCGAGTAGCTGGACAAAGAAATGGTGCATTAGCGTAAATAAAGCAAACTCGGTCCACGTAAGCTTCAGATCTTAGAAAGTTAACTGGATTCCAGTGAAACTTAATTCAAAGCAGGCTCCAAATGCAAATACAGTCACATACCTTGGCATTACTATCGAATGCACGCTTACGAGTAGATGAAAAGAGCATTGGAAAATGTATTGGCTAATAGGTAGAAATTCTGAGACTACAATACACAATAAGTTGATATTATATCGGCAAATACTTAAACCAGTATGGATCTATGGTACTCAACTTTGGGGTTGTACCAAGAAGACAAATACACAAATGATACAATGTTTTCAAAACAAAGTACTGCGAGGCATTGTCCACGCGCCATGGTACACCAGAAATGATAACCTACATAGAGACTTAAACATGGAACAGTGAAGAAATAAATCTCTCGGATATCTCGACACCAAAAATGTATTTACTTAAATTATGTAAATTCAATTTGGGTGACTGCCCGTCATATATGAATCTTTATTTAAGAAAGATAATTTACTAAATAATTTGTAAATCAGTTGTAATTTAAAAATATAAAGAAATAATAAAAAATTTATAAAAATTTTGTTAGCGTTGCATTTGTTAACCCTTTATGCATATTGTATTAAGTAGAAGATAATGCCACAAGCAAATCATTCAAGATGTGTACCCATATGAAACATATTCCTTAAAGTCACGTTTATAATATGGAACACAATTCTATTCCACTGTGCTGTTTCGTCGCTATATACGCTCCGTATGTTATGTATATGTGTATATGATTAGAAAATACACACACGCATCCGTGTGTCGTATATGAGCTTTTTATAATATTGTGATTTTTGTATAGAACTTTTGGTTATACAAAAGTACTCTGCGCTGGAATATATACTCGTAGGTATACATACGAGTATCTGGGAATGAAAAATACGGAATGTCAAATGATTGAAGAGAATTGGTTGCGTGACATGAAAAACTTTTACTTTATTATCGTTATTATTATTATTACTTTTATTATTGTCATTACGATTTTCCCGTCTTTTTTAATCAAAATGCTAAATGAGATATACTCAATCATCACTTTAATATCTATACGAAAAAGCTCTTAGCCTCTCCATATAATAATAATATATCTTTCATAGTTGGGGTGTTATCGACTAAGGAAGTTTATATTGTGATCTATCTATTTTATTGTTTGTGCCCGATGTCCATAAAGCGTTAAACACACGCTTTTATTGAATTGTTATTTCATATGTTGTGTGTGTGTGTGCTTTATATAATACAAATATTGGTTCGCTCGAAGAATAATCGTAAAACATAATGATTCTCACTGCTTTATCATTTATCACATATGTGTATCGAAAACTCAAACCAAAATGCACATACCTTTATTGGAAAGGTTACCCGGAGTAGGTTAACTTTGAAAGTGTATTAAAAAAAACTTGAGATAACGTAATAATTGTGGCTATGCATAAAATATACAAAAATGTCTTCTACACATAATATGTAAGTTAACATTTCGATGTAACATGTGGCGTGCTGATTCAGCTAGTTATAGGAGCACGAGCATCCGCCACTTGCGTCTGAACGCATTGCTTCAACATTAATGTGTTGAATCAACAAATATCTGTCCTACAAATTATCTTTGTTACTTTTGCTTACGAAAGCAAAATTTCTAGTATAGAAGCACATTTTCTGGAATAGTTAGTTTAGTTTATTAATGCATGTGAAGTTAGACCTAACCAGTATAGAACTAACTTTAGGATTAGTTTAGCACGAACTTCACAAGCTTGTATACGCGCGTGAAGTTAGACCTAACTTAATCCTAACCAACAAAAACAAACGAAAATTTGTATGTATTGGTTAAAGTGTAAAACAAGAATGTCATTTAGGCGAAATATTGTATTTATGAACTAATTCCAATTGCAATTTATAATAAATAGTTAGGTTCAACATTTATTAGAATGAAATATAAGAATTCATTATTTTCTTAATAAATTGAATATTTCGAGACCAAATATGTTTATCAAGAATGGTACTAGGTTTTTCGGATAGGTCTAGATTAGGACTATCTGTATTCGAAGCCATTTGAAAAGCTAATAAGTTTTGCTCGATCAAATTAATTTTTAGCTGTGCTTTACTATAACCTGTAAAGTTAAAATTTTCTTAAGAAATTGAACATCTCGAGACCTAATATGTTTATCAAGAATGTTGTTATCTTTTTCGGATAGGCCTAAATTAGGACTATCTATATTTGAAGCCATTTGAAAAGCTAATAATTTTTGCGCGATCAAATTAATTTTTGTTAGACTTTACTAACCTGAGAAGTTAGGATTTTCTTAAGAAATTGAATATCTCGAGACCTAATATGTTTATCAAGAATGTTGTTATGTTTTTCTGATAGGTCTAGGTTAGGACTATCTATATTCGAAACCATTTGAAACTCTAATAATTTTTGCGCGATCAAATTAATTTTTAGCTGTGCTTTACTATAACCTGTAAAGTTAAGATTTTCTTAAGAAATTGAACATCTCGAGACCTAATATGTTTATCAAGAATGTTGTTATCTTTTTCGGATAGGCCTAAATTAGGACTATCTATATTTGAAGCCATTTGAAAAGCTAATAATTTTTGCGCGATCAAATTAATTTTTGTTTGACTTTACTAACCTGAGAAGTTAGGATTTTCTTAAGAAATTGAATATCTCGAGACCTAATATGTTGTTTTTCTGATAGGTTTAGGTTAATCTGAGAAGTTAAGATTTTTTTATCATTATTGATAAACATATTAGGTCTCGAGATATTCAATTTCTTTAACTAGTAATTATTTAACAAAAAAAGTGCAGTGATAACCATTAAACGGAAAAATATTGTACCCCGTTGAACACAATAATTTTTTCACTAAATCAAGTCGTGTTATACCCAGGTGATCATAATACGCCTACAACATATTCACCGAAACCTGTGAGTGCTTCGTACCATTAGTAGGCTGTTGGAGATTATAAACACTTACGGCTAAAAAGAAGGAACACAGATCATCCAGAATACATCTGTCCCAGTGTGCATACTACCCGGAGTGCACTTTAAAGATTTTCGTGGAAACATTAATCCGCGAATCACCCCCATAAACAGGAGATATCCTCGCCAATGAGGCTCGTAATAATTTTGTAAGTATTTAAAAAGTTCAATAAAAATAAATTAATGAAATCAATTGATTAATACAATCAATAAATTGAAGAACTAATAAAATTTGAATACCGCTATAAATAATAATAAAGTGAATAAGTTAACAACAATATCTAATAAACTAAGTGATAATAATAGTATACTATTATTACCCTACCAACCACAATAAATTTGAAGGAAAGACATTATACAAATATTCAATTCATTTTGAGTCATTTTATTGATTTTGTTCATTTCGAAAAAATTGTGACATTGCAGCGTTTCGTTTCAATTCGATATTTTTTGAAGTGCTGTGGGATACACAATATTTCTTGGTTTTCCATCTGATGCGTAAACGAATAAATCAGAAGGTTTTCTGACGCGTGAGCAGGCCACATAGAGCTGCCCATGTGAGAAGCATGGATTCTCCACATTTAATCCACACACTTGCAACGACTGTCCTTGTGCTTTGTTGATAGTTATTGCGAAAGCGAGTCGCACCGGGAAATGCAAACGTTTGAATTCGAATGGCATATCTGTCGGGATCGTTGGGATACGTGGCAACAGTACGTCTTCACCATTAAATTTTCCAGTCAAAATTGTTGCCTCGATAACATTGTTCATCATTTTCTTGACTGAGAGTCTGGTTCCGTTGCAAAATCGTGGTAGATTTATGTTTCGAAAAAGAATGATGAGTACGCCAATTTTCAATGTAAGAACGTGCGGTGGTATGCCTGGCAAATCAAGCGAATTCAAGAATTCAGTTGGATAGTTGACAACTTTGGCTTGATTCACCACAGTATCGATAGACTTATATGTTGTCGTTTCACCGGGTGATCCACTCTTAATAGTGTAGTTGATGGTATTGACATCGATGTTTTTGGCCGCTAATATAGCACGCGTACTGAGCCACTGATGATTGTTGTAGTTCCGTGCAATGTTTGGGAAAACTTTTTGCACCAATTCGTCTATGCTTTCTGTGATCTTACAGAAGTTTGCTGGCAAGGTGATACATTGCGTAGATTCATCAATTTGTATTCGCCCGTTTCCAATATCCATTAATTGTTGTGCAAAATTTCCAGCCGATGCATATCGTTCTAGTTGTACACGCATGTTGGTTTCCAAACTCAATTTCTGTAAATGACGCCATAAAACTGATGATTTGGGCATGCATTAAGTTCATCAGCGGGTGTTGAACGTGGTATAACCGGCAGTGTTTGTCGAAAATCACCAGACAATAAAATGAGTGCGCCTCCAAAGATCCGTGCGTTTCCTTTCAAATCTCGCAGTGTACAATCAAGCGCATCCAATGCTTTCTTGTGAGACATTGTACATTCGTCCCATATGATAATTTGAGACGTTTGGAGTACTTTGTCCATTCCAGAGTTTTTGCTGATGTTGCATGTTGGTGCCTCGGTCTTTTGTAAATTCAACTGCAGTTTCAATGCTGAATGTGCTGATCGGCCACCATCCAAAAGGAGGGAAGAGTTAACATTCCGATGTAACATGTGGCGTGCTGATTCAGCTAGTTATAGCAGCACGCGCATCTGCCACGTGCATCTGAACAAATTGCTTCAACATTAATGTGTTGAATCAACACTAGTATATAAAAGCATATTTTCTGGAATTGTTAGTTTACAGTATGTGTATTTTGTCACCCGAACGACGTTCATCAAACAACAATTTTTAGCATAACATTTAAGAAGTTAAACGTCCATTCAACATTTTTAAATTCAATAAAAGAAACAACAAAATAAGTGAAATTTTAATTGAAAAATTAATTAATTTTATAAATTTTATAAATTCAAAGGATTTAAGCATTTATGTTTTGTTGGTCCTCTTTTAACGTTTTTAACTGCTTGCACCCTATTTGGCATCCTATCAACTAGCTTTGCTGTGACCTCGACCACAATGTTTTGGTGGTTGGGATATCGGATTGAGATCTGGGCTTTGTGGGGGCCACTCAAGCAGTTTAATTTTTTTTTAAATGTTGATGCAACTTTCGAAGTGGGTTTGGTGCCGTTATCCTGTTGAAAAGTGTAACGTCGTCCAAGATGTAATTTACACACAGATTTTGTTAAATTTTGATTTAATATTTGCACTTTTATATTTGCATTTAATATTTGCACATAGTCATCCCCCTTCAATATCCTGTCAACCAATACGAGCTCACCGACTCCCTTAGCAGAGAAGTACCTCTCTTTAAAAAGTCTTTAAAAATCTATGTTTGAGTTCCTCACCCCGACCTCGCCAAACTCTTTCAAGCCTCTTTGACCCCAATAGTTCAAATTTGGACTCGTCAGACCATAAAATTGAATGCCAAAATTCTCTCTCTTTCCCCTGGTGCTTACCTACAAACCTCAGCCGTTTCTTTTTGTTGATTTTGCTAATGAAATTCTTACGTCGTTGGTACCAATTGATCAATCCACTTTCTTTTACGCGCCGTTGAATAGTTCGAGTAGAAACATTGCTCCTTTAATTCTCTAGCAGACTTTGTTGGGGTTTTCTTAATCTCTCTTACGAGCATCACATCATCTCTTTTAGAAGTTTTCCGCTAACGGCCACTACCAGAACGGTTTAACAACGAGCCGGTTTGCTCAAATTTTACGCACAGTTCCCTTACCGAAGATTTCACCATTGTAAATTTGTTAGCAACTTGTTGGTACGATAATCCGGTGTTTTTATCCGCAACAATTCGATCTCGGAAATCCATATATAATTGAGGTATTGTCGTATCTAATAAATTAATTAACATTTTTTCAATACACCAAAATAAATCTGTACATACCAATCGATCAAGTTTATCATAAAACATAAAGATTTATGCTTAAAAAATATCACAACCAAAGCGTTCGGTTTATTTTGTCGTACTAAAATTTGGGATCGGTTTATTAAACAAAATGTTTTATAAAAATGGGGATTCCCTAAATTCTTTCAATTTAAAAATATTATAGTAGGCTTCTAAACAATCAAAATGTTGAGAAAAAATATGAAAATATTGACACAATTAGAGTTTTTGGTAAATCAATATAGTTGGACGGTTTATTTTGTCGCATTCTGTAGTTTTATTATCGTATTGTGACCTTAATTGTAAGATTTTGAATTAATAAAATTATTTTTTTTATGTTCACGGATGAAAACTCTTTAACTTGTAGGTATATACCTATGCTTCATCCGAGCGATTCACAAATTATATTTATAGAAATGTACGATCAATTGAATGACATTAACAGATATTAATCATAAAACCAACATTCCATTAAACCAGTTACTATTTTGTTTGTAATGTCATAACAATATAATAAAAATCGTGGTTTTCAGTCATATTCTATACGACGTTATATGCTTATCGTCCTTGTCATGCATAAATATGTATATGAACATAAAGAGTATATGTACATACGAGTACATATTTTGTTTATGCTAGAAATAGAAAACCACTTACGTACATGCTAATGTGTCAAACATGTCAATAGCTATATTTTTGAAATAATATTATATAAAATTATTTGATATAACTCAACGAATACGTCTATATAGATTTATACTAAACAAATACATTGACATATTTATGGAAATATGCTTGATGTATGTTGCTTTGGAAAAATAATCAACCCGATTGGCGAAACTGAGAATTGAAATTGAAATTTTTTCGATAGATTTTATTTATCTCCGCGGGTACCAAAACCACTGCTGGGCGCGTAACATACACGATGAAATTTACACGGTTATTTACACGTAATTTACACGTAAATTACATAAATTATTTTTTACATTATGTAAAGTAAACAATACTGTTAAAGTTAGCCGAAAATTTCCAGCCGAAAGGTAATGCAGATAGTGTCTTTGTTTTCCCAGCCGAAAAAATATTTTATAGCGGAAGGATATATTACTTGATAAACTTATTTCTACTATAACCTCCAAATAACCAGAATATAACAACAAAAAATCTGGAAATGTAAATTACAATAAACATACATACGTTTTGTAAACGTTCCTCTATCACCTTATGTAACCGACTAGTCCGGCCAGAGAATAATTTCTGAGTTCAACGGACTATACCTCGAATACTAAACATACAAAAATTCTCAAAAAATTATTTCAAATACGTTAAACGTTCCTCTATCACCGCTGGCCGGAGTAGTGCATTGCATAAGGTGATAGAGGAACGTTTAACGTATTTGGAATAACTTTTTGAAAATTTTTGAAAATGTTTAGTATTCGACATATAGTCCGTTGAACTCAAAAATTATTCGCTGGTCGGACTAATGGGTGACATAGGGTGATAAAGGAACGTTTAACGTATTTGAAATAATTTTTTGAGAATTTTGTATGTTTAGTATTCGAGGTATAGTCCGTTGGACTCAGAAATTATTCGCTGGCCGGACTAGACCTGAGCATACACGTGTGCGTCATTCCACGTGGAAGGGATAACATAACAGCGACTGAATGTATTACAAAGGTTAACACAATTTCCGTTTTAGAATGGTTCATTCGTCATTGTTCTATCGATTTTATAAAACAACGAAGAGCTATTTATCATGCTTTATGAATGTATTATATGCGACACTGGGTCGTATTGATAAACTCTTGTTTAGTGTGGGAATTAAAATTTGGTCTGATATGCCCAGATATATCGGTGGCCAGTAACGGAAAGTATTACATTCTAAACAAGGTTGCACATTTAAAACTAAGTTCTAGTTTTACAGCCCAATTACCGAGGTCATATCACGTCATTCTACGTGACTGTTGTCACGTCATGACTGTTGTTACGACTCTTGTCTCACGAAACGATAATAGTCACCTAATTTTTTCAAGTGACAAAAATATTTGCATTGAAATACAATATATATTCATTTTACAAATATTTTACTGCTTTACAAAATGTAAATACGTAAGATTAATTTATCATTTTAAAAAATCAATAATCGAAGGGTTTTTTTCAAAATTTGGGTGGCCCAAAGCATCTATTCGCAATTTTTAATTACGATGAAAATTTCAAATTTTTTTTCGTGATTTTGCCTTCCCCGTAAATTATTGTACGGATTTTGGAAATTAATTGAATAATCAAATATTCGTAAATATTCTGATTTTTGACGTCGAATGGCTTGTCAAATTTAGGGAAATTATTAGTGCTGCCCGATATTTTTATTGTAGTATGCGTGTCGTTTAAAACAGAGCTATAATGGGACGGGTCAGTATGGTAATATCAAGGCCATTAACGGACAGTAACGCAGTGTAATTTAATCAACATGAAATCATAGCAGCTAGCTCTACATTGAATATCAATTTTGATTGCATGTTTTGAACAGAGCTAAGACAGAATTATCGGTAATATCCGTTGACGAATTGCAGCTTAGCAGGACCTTAAATAGTTTTCTTACTGTGTAATAAATTTGTGATTAATGTGTAAACACTTACAACTGATGGTACAGCATTAGGGTCGTCGACAAACTTATCCTTCGTAACTGCAACATTATGCCACAAAAATTTATAATTTGTAAAAATTTGATTTGATATAATAAGTTACAAGATCAATAATAAAAAAATTGGAAGGTGAATTGGTCCCAAGTCGCAAATTGAAACCAAAGTTTCAGAAAAACTACAAGCTAGCAGTGTTTTTGAATGTGTTGCATTATATCTTCAATTTCGAATAGCTCAACGTTTCTAAACGAGTTTTTTAGTTATAATTCAATTTGACGCTTTTCAAATAGCCAAAAATTGACTAGTTATTTCGACGGTTTTATTTTAAAACAACTGTTAGATATGTTAAATGGTTTAAAATACCTATGTTGTAACTTTTAATTTAAAATAAAATTTCGATTTATAGTTTTTACACTTTTATTCTACTAGGGCATTTTTATCAGATTTTAACAAATTATAAAATAATTCGCTAAGTCAATATGTATGTATTCTGTGTATATAAGCACAAAGAATTAGTATTTGGACAATGCCTTAAAAATACCACATTTTTAGTATTTGGACAATGCCTTATGATTACCATGGTAATGGTCGCTTTTAATAATAGTTAAATCTCATCGAAGTGAAAAAGTTTTTGTAAAGTCAGCCGAAGTTTCGTGAAATAAAGTTTGTTTATCAAATTCGTCATTTCCGGTAAAATTTAAAAAATTATTTGAATTAATTTTGTTTAAAGTTTAGTTTGGACCATTCAGTGGACCGATTCAATCGAAAACCAATGCAATTTCACTCAAAAATCACTGCGAAGGCTTATCTATGAAGTTCAATTTCAATCAATCAATCCACATGGACTGTAAATTGACCGAATTTTTGCTGAAACGTAGTCTTTTTGTCAAAAATCGCGATTCCTTCAAAAATTTAAAACTGATCGGTACCGGTTTTGCTAATCTGTATCAGTTCACTCCCAGTGGACCGATTTCGGCCAAATAACACTTAAACTGAATAAATAAATTCATTTAGGAGACCGTAAATGGGTCGAATTTTTGAAGCAAAAACAAACAGTTTTGCAACATTTTTTTATGATTACCAATTTCAGGCAAAAATTAATGGGGTCTCCTAATTAATGAAGAAGGCTTTAATATATACTTTCATTCCGATCAGTCAATAAACCGTCCTGACTGCAGAGAAAATTACACACGCAAAAGTTCTTGACAGCAGCATCTCGTTCGATGCATTTGGTTTATTTTTTTTATTGTACTAATAATTGATAATTTCCAGCTCATCAAGAGACGCAAGAAGCAGTGACGTATTTTTTAGATATGGCGTAGGAGTTGGACATATCACACACCACTAAGAATTCAGTTCATACTTCGGAACGGAAATAGCTGTTCATCCACAACAATACATTGAAAGGGCGTATACTTACTTCCAAGAATCGAGTATAGAAATTCAATAATTTCTCTGATTACCGCAGCTTCATCTGTTTCTAAGCGATATTGCCGTTGTGAATAAATAAGTCTCCACAAATAAATACTTATTTCGCAAAGGGCATTAATATTGTTTGCGTTTGAGCTTTCCCAAGCAAATCATTGGAATACACTTTTGATCGTTTGAAACCATATTTCTTGACTATGTTTTTGAATTCTCAGCAACTAAAGCTGCCCATTTCATTACGTGAACTTGAATTTTGCAAGTTGATTTAATTCAAGTGGTTGTTAATTAATAGTTTTATTGATCAAATCCAGAAATGTTTTTTTATAATGCGCGTGAAATACTTCCTAACTCTATCCTAAATAAAAAAATTAGGAATGGTTTAGGAAAAATTTCATGCTCCTGTACACAAGCATAAAACAATTCCTAAAAAAATCCTATGTAAACATTTTGTGTGAATAAGTAATTATACATCGAAAATGCAGACATTTAGGCGAGCTTACTTTAAACTTAGAACAAAAATTCTTCCAACCACAAAGTAAAAAATATTTGTTTAGTAACACAATAGTTATAATCAATTCATATTAAATTTATCAAGAAAACAAATAAATTATTAATTTGATAGTTTTATATGTTCGATCTATCAAATAGCCATATCCACGACGATTTTTATCGCTTATATCCAGGATGATTTTCCGAATTTTGTCATTCGACTTAAAACGGAATGCCAGTCGAGATTTTGCCAGATGATCATCAATCTTTCTATGTTTTTATGTTAGTTCTATCAAATTTCCATATCAAAGATAATTTTCAGAATTTTTTCATAGTTGTGGAATGGCCAAACAGGACTCAGAAGCATATAAATACTGCTGTGAGTGTTTTATCGACTTCAACGGAATACTAGTCGTTAGTTTGCGAGGTGTTCATCGATCTCAGTAGGTTTTTATGTTAGATCTATCAAATGCTTATATTCACGACGATTTTTGGAATTTTGTCATAGTTGTGGAATGGCAAAACATGTCCCTGAAGCATATAACTACTGCTGTCAGTGTTTTTGTGACTTCAACGGAATAACAGTCGAGATTTTGCGAGGATTACTATGTTTTTATGTTAGATCTATCAAATGCCTATATCCAAGACAATTTTCAGAATTTTGTCATAGTTGTGGAATGGCCAATCATGACCCACAAGCATATAACTACTACTGTAAGGGTTTTTTCGACCGACTTTAACGGAATACCAGTCGAGATTTTGCGAGGTGATCATCGATCTCATTATATTTTTATGTTAGATCTATCAAATGTCTATATCCAAGGCAATTTTCAGAGTTTTTTCATAGTTTTGGAATGGCCAAACATGACCCACAAGCATATAATTACTGTTGTAAAAGTTTTTATGAATTCAACGGAATACTAGTCGAGATTTGGCGAAGTGATCATCAATCTCACTATGTTTTTATGTTAAATCTATCAATTACCCATATCCACGACGATTTTCCGGATTTTTTCATAGTTATGGAATGGCCAAACATGGCCCAGAAGCATAAACCTACTGCTGTAAGTATTTTTGTGATTACAACGGAATAAAAGTCGAGATTTTGCGACGTGATCATCGATCTCACTATATTTTTATGTTAGATCTATCAAATGCTCATATCCACAACAATTTTCAGAATTTTATCATAGTTGTGGAATGGCCAAACATGGCCCAGAAGCATATAACTACTATGACAAAATTCTGAAAATTGTCGTGGATGGGATTTGATAGATCTGACATAAAAACATAGTGAGATCGATGATCACCTCGCAAAATCTCGACTAGTTTTCCGTTGAATTCGAAAAAACACTTTCAGAAATAACACAAAATTCTGAAAATTGTCCTAGATATGATAGATCTAACAAAAGAGATCGATGATCACCTCGCAAAATCTCGACTGCTTTTCCGTTGAAGTCAAAAAAACTCTGATAGCAGTAATTATGCTTCTGCACCATGTTTGACCATTCCACAACTATGAAAAAACTCTGAAAATCGTCTTGCATATAGGCATTTGATAGATCTAACATAAAAACATAATGAGATCGACGATCACCTCGCAAAATCTCGTATTAACTGGTATTTCGTTGAATTCGGTCGAAAAAACGCTTACAGCAGTAGTTATATCGTTCTGGGTCATGTCTGGTCATTCCATGACTATGAAAAAATTCTGAATCGTCCTAGATATGGGCATTTACTAGATCTAACCACTTTGCCACTAGTAGTAGTATCCCGATGAATTCGCAAAAACTCTTTAAACCATTTTTTTATTTTAAGTTTAATTTTATCACGCACATTGAATTTATTTTATATTATTAATTTTAAAATATAATTTAAAATATGTTTGTTATTTTATTATTGGTTAATAATTTATAACAAATGTTTTTAATTATTGTTTTGGTGTGTATCACTAATCCAAACACACAATTTTTACTTAGGATTTTTTTAGGAAATATTTCACTCCGGTGTTTCATACCGCAACTTACAAACTCGTAGTTCGGCCACATATATAACCCAAAAACCATATTCTATTCGTTAACGTTATCATTTAGAAATAAATCAAATACAATTTTTTATTCAAATGTAAATTACCAATTATCAAAATACCCTCTTTTACCACTTACGTTTTATCCCCATTTTTATACAATCGCATATAGTTTAAATCATCAAGAAAATGAACAACACAAGGAAAATGATAATTTTTCTCGAAGCGTAAATTTTATAATAATAATAATTGTACTAACCAAAAATATTAATAAAATGGGAAATTAGAATAAATTTATACTTTTATAAATCATAATCCTTTTCCTGTATTAATAAATATAGGAGTGTAAGGAGTAATAAATAACTAGAAAATTATGCTTGGTAAGAATTTATGAGGTGTACACGAAATATTAAGGGACCACGTACGTTTAAGGATCTAACGCGAACCGCACATTAAGCACTGTAAAGAAATTGTATAAAATAACGATATGTTGTGCTTTACACTCATAGTGTCCTTGCCAATAAGAACAACACAATGTTACAGTCTCCAAACATAGTAAAAAAAACAATTCATTGATTTTAAATGTGATTGGAAACAATCCGCTCTCCCACATCTGCATAATACGTACATCTTCTTTCAGTATGGATGGTTAAATTCGTATAATTAGACAATAAATCTGATTCATTCAGTATCTTGTATTCCTTTTTTATTTAGGATAAAATAATACTCTTGGCATACTAAAGTACATAACGATGTTGAAAAAAAGAAAAGCAAAAGCATTCGCATAAAATGTAATATTTTTCATGGTTTCTTTCTTCTGTGTCTTTTTGTGGTTATAAGATTAATTTTAAGAACAACTCAGAAATATTTTTTTGTGTTTTACGAGATACAACAATTCTGCTGTAATATTCTTCTTCGGGCGTTTTTTAAGCTCTTAATACATAATTTAATATTATTGAATAAAAAAATTTGGATTGATGCACGATGTTAAAAAGGGTAAATGCATTAAAACTTTTAATTTGATTATATTTTTGTTGATGTGGTTAATGCGGAATGATGAAGATGGATGATTACTGCCTTTATTTTGACAGTAAAGTAACTCGGTTTTGCAAATTCATTTTTGAGTTAAAATTTAACACAGATTTTGTTTATTAAAATGTTTTAGGTTTTCGAATTGGTTATTTTGAACAAAAATTGTTTAGGATTAAATAGGTGCCCATGGCATACAAATAACACTTTCAGAAATTAAATGTTTTGTAAAAATTATTTACCAAAGTTCGTGTAAATTTTCCAATAAATCTTTTATTGTGTGTTTCGAATATTTACCACAGTTTGTGGGATATAATTTTCGTAATTATCTTATCTACTTTGGTTAACATATCGTCAAAGATGAAAAAATGCATGTTTGCGCAATTTGGACTGTGTTCCTTGCAATACCAAACGATTTCTAGCATTACCAAACGATCTCACTCCATTTCCACATCTACAGAAGTTACTCAGGCCAACTTATTTAGTGCAAATTTTTTCACAATTTAATGTTTTCGAAAATCGTCAGTTTATCCATTACGAATTGACCGAATCATTTGTGTGTTATGAATTCTAGTGCCCTCCCTGCAATACTGACTAATTAAATAAAATTGACATTTATTAAATAAAGTTAGACTCAATTAAATTTTAATTCCTATCGAATAGTAAATATCGCAGAGTATGTGTCAAAAGTCGTTATATAATATTTTATGTAGAACCTGATGGTTTGGATATTATAAAAGTTAGCATTGTTTTAAACAACCCACAAGACAAACTACAGCTTCTTTACTCGATCTGATACTTGATGATGCATTTATTTGATTAATAAATATTTACAAATGGATCAATTGTGTCCTTTATGCTGCACATTACTTAAAACATTACTTAAATTAAACATTTTTTTACAAGCAAGAAATTAATATTAAAACTGATTTATCAAAATTAAATAAACTCACTCCATACAACAAGAATATGTTGAATTCTTATCTCAAACAATAATAACAATATTTGCACGCAATTGAAATTAAATTATAATTATTGCACAAAAACTGCAAATTGCATGAAATCTAATTATTTATTGGCTTATAAAACAAAGAAATGCACGAAGTTAATATTAATCTTCATTTCGTAATAGATTATTGTGCACGCTATGTAAGTACGTTTCGTCGATGAAAGTGTGCTTTGGTTTTGTAGCTCGTATTAGGTTTAATCTACCTTACCAACTTGCCGTATGTCATATTTGGGATTTTAAACACCGTTCAAATTTAAATTACATATGAAATGTACTGATCAAATAAGAACATTTTCGCTTTTTTCAGAAACAATTCGATACTATTTTGTTCAAAAACTCAATTCATCTGCTGGTCCTTTGAGGAGAGCTCATGGTTGGTAGAGACATTTTTTGCTAAAGTTTATCGCAAAATGCCAAAACGATATTTCGCCAGACGTAATACAATTTTAGGTGGAGCTGGAGAACAGATTCTTCATCATTTGATTTTGGTACGACCGCGCTATATTGTTTTCTTCTCTAGCCATCCCTTACGTGAATTTTATTTGAGTCCTCGCTACTCGTAGCGTTTACCTACGTGCTTCAAGGGATCGTCCTAACATAGCCGACTTATCGTAACGGAACATTTTTATCATTATTGTGGTGAAACTAAAAAATAACACAATAATTATTAATGCAGGGTGTCCGCCGGGAAGGTATACTACTTTGTTTGTTTATGATTTTTGATTAAATGAAAGAGAATGGATCTTATATTGATAAATATTTTATTTAATGTCGGCAATTATGTATGGAATACAATATCAGATAAATATCCGCATCTGTTAGCCTCACAAATGCGAGCCCTTTTGAGCACATTTTTCATTACATTCTCACACATTTCACGAGGTATTTCATTAATTTCATCACGAATATATTGTTTGAGTTGCTCAAGCGTTTCTGGTTTGTTTGCATAAGCCTTGCTTTTTAGATATCCCCACAAAAAGAAGTCCGGAGCAGTCAAATCAGGCGACCGTGGAGGCCAATCAACATCACCAATTTTTGAAATAACTTGTTGTGGAAAGAGTTGTCGCAGTAATTCCATTGTAATCCTGGCTGTATGCGATGTGGCACCGTCTTGTTGATACCACATGTTAATCAAGCCCAAAGTATGCAGTTGTGGCGTTAAAAAGTTTTCAATCATATCACAATATCGCTCCCAATTTACAGTTACCGTTACGCCGTTTTCATTTTCAAAGAAGTAAGGTCCAATGATTCCTCTTGACCAAATTGCACACCAGACTGTCACTTTTAATGGATGTAAAGGTGACTGATAAATAATGTGAGGGTTTTCCATTGCCCAGAACCGACAATTCTGTTTATTCACATATCCATTTAAATGAAAATGTGCCTCGTCACTCATTAAGATTTTTTCATGAAAATCGGGGTTGTCATGGGCGAGCTGTACATCCTATTGACACGATGGTTTATCGAATATTTTTTCATAATAAATTTGCCACGTGTCTACTTCACGGCTGTCAAGTATGAACTGTCAATACTAATATTCGCCTAAATGGCGGCAAAACAAAGTAGTATACCTTCTCGGCGGACACAATAGCGTTTACCCAAATCTGTTTGGTTCACGCGGTAGGATATCAGAACTGTGTGTCTTTGCTTTTTTATAACAATTCAAAACAATTTTACCAAATGTCTATACAACCGCTACAATTTAGCAAAATTGTTTATTCTAACAACGAACAAGAAGGCATATAAACATTTTTCTCAAACAGTAATAATAATATTTACTCAAATAAAATTATATTTCAATTTTTACATGCAGGAAGTAAATACGACTATTGTTACATTCATAAAACGGCATTATTAAATAAATTGAAATTAATAAATATTGTGAATCATAATTTTAAATAAGTGTTTATTAAATTGTGAAACAATTGTTTTGCTACATGCAACTGAACACTAACTTGCAACACAATTTAGTAAAATAATATCAAGTAAATTAAAGTTAATAAAGTTATTTATTAACTTTGACACGCATTATTTACAAAACTTTTCAAAATATACAACAATGTTTCAGTTATTTCATGCAGGAAGTTATTCCTCGTAATGTTATCGCCAAGTAATAACTAAGATAAATATAAAATATTTTTTAATCAAATTTAAAATGAATAGACAGTGCACGAATTGTAATCTAAATATTTATCAGCCTCTTAATCAAACAAATTTTACATGCAGGAAGTGAATGTTAATGTTAATTTAGTAAAGTTTAATAAATATAAAAATTAAAAAAAATTAAATATAATAAAGTTTCATTTAAGCCATATGCAAAATATTGTCACAAATTAAATTTGGTTTCAATTATTACATGCGAACATATGAATTAGAGCTTAAATTGAAATAACGGATTAACGGATTAATAAATTCAAACAGATCAATAGTGTACATAATTATTATGCACATCGCGCTTAAATAAAATGAAATATAATGATCATGTAGTAAAATTTAGTAACACAATTACAAACAAAAAAGTTACAACGAAAATCATTTCATTATTGTATTATCTATTACAAATATTACATTCAGAAATTAAATGTATCTTTATTACAGGTACGAAGCGAATATTTATGTTAATTTAGCAAAGTTTAATAAAATAATAAGATACAAAACGCATACATCTCATATGGTTTTCAATAAACATTAATAATGATATTTACAAAAATAAAATAAGATTTCAATTATTACATGCAGGCAGTGAATACTCTTGTTACAGAAATAAAACTTTATATAAAATTCAAACGGATCAATATTGTACTTTATTATGTTAGCACATAGTATGTAACTTATTACATGCACGAAGTGAATACAAATGATCATTTTGTAGTAAACTAATAATTTAGATTAAGAAAATTAGATCTAATAAAGTTTTAAGCTTTATTTACAATACTTACGCAAATAAAATTATATTTAAATAATGACATGCAGGAAGTTATCTCTTCTATGCTTTGAAACATAGGTATATAAATTGGAACAGAAATTAAACTATAAAATGCGTTTATTGGATTAATAATAATTCATATACATTGCATGTGATCTAAATATTCATTAGCATATTAAACAAATATTTTATAATATGCAGATAGTAAATTTTAATGATCCATTATCATCAATATGTACAAACATAAAATCAGCTTTTAATTATTACATGCAGGAAGTTAATTCTCTTATTGTTATTGCCATGTATGAATTACAGTTTAAAATAAAAACAAAATTAATATATTTGATATCAAAATTAAAATGGTATTTATTTAATCATAATGCTAAATATAGCAGGTTATTTAAAAATTTAGTGGTTAGGCCGAACAAAATATTACATGCCCGAAGTAAATATTATTGCTCGATTAGTAGAATAATAACAAAATAATAGATTATATTTAATAAAGTTGCACTTAAGCATTATAAACAATAATTACAATAATAGAATTAGATTTCAATTATTGCATGCCGGAGGTGAATTATTATAATCTTCCAAGCAGATATAAATTGGAGCTTAAATGAAACTTTAATTTGCATTAGTTGGATAACTAAATTAAAAGAGATCAATTGTGTTCTTCATTATGCTGAACATTTCATATCAACTAAATATATATAGGCTTATTAAACAAATATATAAATTATATGCAGGAAGTGAATTTTGTTTTAGTTTAGTTTAACAAAACATACAAAAAGCGTTCAACGCATGGTTATTCTTAAGCATTAATAACATTATCATCCAAAATAAAATTACATTTTAACTATTACATGCATATATAAAATCAAAATAAAACAAAATAAATCATTTATTTGTTAACTAAATTCAAATTAATCACTAGTGTACCTGTTGGATTATTAACCAAATAAATTAATACATGCACGAAGTATTAGTGTTTACTTAGCAAAATTAAATAACACATTAATATACGAGTACAAGAAGGTTGTATCTCCCTAATAATTTTAAAGAAATGCTTGTTTACAATATTTTCAAAAATGAAATTAAACTATTAATTTATACATGAAAGCAGTGTAATTGTAACCATCGTCTATAAATTAGAGTTTAAAACAAAAATAAAATGCTTTTATATGGTATCAACATTTAAATATATCCATAGTGTACTTAGTGATTAACTTAATAACCAAAAAATTGGTGCATGCACGAAGTGAATATTAACGTACATTTAGTCAAATTTAGTAGAATAAAAACATTAGTCTTAATAAAGTTTCACTTAAATCTTATTTACAAAATTTAAACAAATATAACTAGCTTTCAATTGTTACATGCAGGAAGTGATTTACTTCAAATGTTAAAGTCATAATGAATTAAAATTTAAAATACATTTGTCAAATTAAATTCAAACGGATCATTAGTGTACTAAATCATGCACATTGCTTGTAATCAAAACAATTGTTGCTAAATAAACAAAGATACTATTACATGCAAGAAGTAAATATTAATTTTAGCTAGCAAAATTAAATAAATTAACTACAGTCAAAAGGATTATATTGACTAATTCACTCTATCGAAAATATTTACACAAATAAAACTAAACAATAATTGTTACATGCACAAAATGCATTATTTCATTGTTTAAAGTTATATGCTCGTATGTATAATAGTTCAATTTTAAATAAATATTAAAATCATTTATTTAATTCTCAATTCAAATAGAGCAAGTACATTAAAATGCTGGGCATTGCATACAAATATTAATTTGCTTAATAAATAGACAACTTATTTCATGCACGAAGTGAATATTAAAATTCTTTAGTAAAATTTATTAAAATATAAGAAGATACATAACAAAATGAACCTTAAGCCGTATTTTCAATATTTACACAAATAAAAGTAGATTTTAATTATTACATGCAGGAAGTGAATTCTTTATTTCTTACAATCATATGAATTGAAGCTGTAATTAAAATATTTAAAGCATTTAAAGTATTAATAAATTCAAACAAATCAACAGAAAACTTTATGCTGCATATCGCATATAACGTAAATATTTATTGGTTAATAGCTCTGCTCTATTTCATACAAAATCTAAATGTTTTATTAAACAAATAAACTCTTAAAAACAGGAAGTTGGCACAGACATTAATCAGATGGTAATCTAAACACTTATTGGTTTCTTAATCAAACAAATTATTACATGCAAGAAGTGAATATTAAAAATAATTTAGTAAAATTTGGTAAATAAAAAATTAAAGAAAAATAACTAAAATAAAGTATCACTTAAACCATATGCACAAAATTTTTACAAATAAAATGAAATATCAATTATTACACAGGAAGTAAATTTTTCTATTCTCACAAAGAATTAGAGCTTTAATCTTAAATTAAAATACCGAAACGCATTTAACGGATAACCAAATTCAATCAGATCAATAGCAAATTTAAATTAATATACACACTACATGAAAAGTGAAATGATCATTTAATAAAATTTACTAAACCGACAGCATGCAACAGCTTATATTTAACAAAATTTCATGAAACACTATTTACAATAATTTCAACAATATTTTTGAATTGTATATATTATATCAGCAAAAGAATGTAATCTAATTATTTATTCGCTTATTAAACAAATACTTTATAATATGCAGGAAGTAAATTTTACTGATCATTTAGTAAAATTTATTAAACCAACAACATACAAAAGCTTATAAACTACAAACTTCAAATAATTTCAATTTTTTTTTTCAAATTTGTGGTAAGAATGCTGTTCTTTGTTTTAAAATTATTACATTTGACTATTAAATTCTATTTAATTTGATGATTGCTAACTGAAAAAAATTGGAAATTATCGACACATTGTTTACATTCTCTACAATGTCTACGATATTTGTATAATTATCTACCAATATTGTCTACACGTTTACAATATTATGAAACTACGCCGTGTAGACAATACAGCACAACACTGTGCTCCGTATTGCATGTAATCTAAATATATTTTATGCTTATTAAACAAATAAATTATTACATGAACGGAGTATTAATGTTCATTTAGCAAAACTTAGTAATATGACAACATTGTTAATATCTAATTAGGTTTTTTAAAGCAATAATAATACAATTTACTTAAACAACATTTCATTTCAACAATACAACAACATACAGGGCAAATTCCATAAGGAGCATTGTATAAAATCTAAATAGTGATTTACTTCTTAAATAAACAAATAATTACATGCACAAAGTGAATATTAAAATTCATTTAGTAAAATTTATTAAAATATAACAAGATTAAATCTAACAAAAATTAGCTTAAGCCGTATTTACAATATTTACACAGAACAAAGTAGATTTTAATAATTACATGCAGGAAGTGAATACGTCAATTCTTAAAATCACGTGGATTGGCGCTGAAATTAAAATATTTAAAGTATTTATGGGATAAATAAATTAAAACAGATCAATATTTAGTACAACCATAAAAAAATTACAATAATTTGTTTAACCTGACACCCCATTTTGAGCATGTAAGCTCATTTGTAACGACGAGTACGGCTTAAAATTATTCAGAAAAGTTGCGCTCTATCCTTTTATCGTACCACTATATCCGATTTTTTGTGACATTTAAAACTTGTCTGATGTTAAATTTGCCAAATTATTTTTAATTTGTTAAATTAAAAACATAATTCCAAAAATTTAATTTAATTTAATTCTAATTTAATAATAAATATAAAAAGAAACCAAAACGTCTGTTCGACCCGATAGTCAATGGCAACATACTTTTAGAATACTTTATGCTGCATATTTCATATAACGTAAATGTTTATAGGTTTATTAGATACTAAAAATATTTTATTATGTGCAGGAAATAAATTTTTTTGTTAATTTAGTAAAGTTTAGTGACATTAATGACGATATGTACTCAAAAATTAAAATTGTTTTATTATTACATGCACGAAGTGAATATTCTCATTTTTACAGCTACTTAAGTATCAAACTAAAAATAAAATAAATATTTAATGCTAAATGCAATTATTACTTAATTTAAACGGATCAGTAGTATACTTTAGTATGCTACACTTTGTATGAAATTTAAATATTTTATTTGTTTATTATTTTTTAGAAACAAACTCTTAAAAGCAGGAAGTTAATATTAATCAAATTACATCAATTTAATTAAAATGCACAGACAGTGTATTTAATAATGTTGTACATTGCAGGTAATCTTAACATTTGTTGGCTTCCTAATCGAACAATTTATTTCATGCAGGAAGTGAATTTTAATAATAATTTAGTAAAATTTGGTAAATAAAAAATTTTTAGAAAATTAAATATAATAAAGTATCACTTAAGCCATATGTACAAAATTTTCACAAATAAAATTAGATATCAATTAATTAGTACATGCAGGAAATGATTTTTTTATTCAAACAAATCTTAGAATTAATGCTTAAATTAAACTATCGAAATGCATTTAACGGATAACCAAATTCAATCAGATCAATAGCAAATTTAATTTATTATGCACATTGCATAAACAAATTGAAATTTAATTATCATTTAGTAAAATTTCCTAAAACCGACAGCATACAAGAGCTTGTACGAGGTAGTAAAATTTCATTTAATTATTATTTACAATAATTTCAACAATATTTTTGAATTTCATATTTTATATTTAGAAAAGAATGTAATCTTATTATTTAGTGGCTTATTAATCAAACAATTTATTACATGTACGAAGTGAATATTAATGTTCATTTAGTAAACTTTAGTAAAATAACAATATAAAAGAAGATTAGATAAAATTTAAATAACAAATAAAATGTAATTTAAATAATTACACGCAGGAAGTAACTATTCAATTTTTTCCTTTCCTATGATTAGGTATATAAATTGGAGCATAAATTAAATTATAAAATGCGTTTATTTGATTATTAATTTCATGCACATTGCGTGTTACCTAAATATTTATTGGCTTATTAAACAAATACTTTACAATATGCAAGAAGTAAATTTTAATGATCGTTTAGTAAAATTTATTGAACCAACAACATACAAAAGCTTATATGTAGTAAACTGCCATTTAAGAAGGGCAAAAACTTCAAAAAATTTCAAATTGTTAAAATGCAGTTCTTTGTCTTAAAATTGTTACATTCAACAACCACTAAATTCTAATTAATTTGGTGATCGCTAACGAAAAAAAATGGAAATTATCGACACATTGTTTACATTCTCTACAATGTACCTACATTGTCTACACATTTACAATATTATTAAACTACACTGAGCGCCATATTGCATGTAATCTAAATATATTATTTGTTTGTTAAACAAATAAATTATTACATGATCGGAGTAGTAATTTTCATTTAGCAAAATTTAGTAATATGACAACATATCAGATGATAATGTCTAATTAGGTTTCTTAAAGCATTAGTAATACAATTTAGGTAAATAAAATTTCTTGTCATTCATTCAGATTATTTGAAATAACTACATACAAGGCGATTATATCTAATAAATTTTTAAATAAACGGTATTAACAATATTTTTAGGAATAAAATTTTATTTGAAATTATTGGCTATCATGTGCGATAGCCAGATATAAGTTTGATTTTGACTCAAATGAAATATGGAATTTTTTAAATTAAACACCTCGGTTATCCCATCATGCTGCCGTGACTAGACTACACAAATATGAAAATGTTGGTATGTTACTTGTAATTTTGGTCTCGATCCTGATAACAATCATCAGACATTGGAAATTAAACAAACAGAATTTATATTTTCTGGAAAAAACAACCACTCATTATGAGTTGGTTAATAAAACGTCGTTATATGTATCTAAAAAATGGCTGTTTGCCTGCCGTCTGAGACATTTGATATTGCAAATTATTTTCAAAGTTTGGGCGCGTTGTATTTAAATTGAATATAGAAAGAACAAAAAAAATACATTGAAATGGAAATTTAATCAGGATTATAACTCTGGGAACTTACGAGTACTTATGACTTGTTTTAAACATTGCACTACAACTGCAGGCGGTCGATCCAATGGCGAATATGATCTTTTGCTTTCCACATTGAGTTTTAATTCAGCTTAATATCATTGCGCAAAGTTTCCAATTCAGCTAACAAATTCCTAATCATTACTCGACTTTTTGAACATTTCTTAAGAAATTCGTGTTTAGTTCTGTATCAATAAATTGTTCTCCGAGGGCTATGTCCAGCTGAATTTCGGGATTGTTATAAATCTGATTTAATTCTAGTTCGTTGAAAGGATTTATGTTTAGTTTAATATGATCTGCTAATTTATTGTACGCCTGAGCGGTTGCTGCATATTCAATTGCTTCAATTGATTTTAAATCGGGAAACATAACATTGGGTATCAAAACATAATTCGACGATGTTGTATCTTGGAATATGGGAGCACTAGGCCTAAAATGTATTTAATTTACTTTTGGCATACATATTACTGGGAGCGAAAGTTACATCTGGAACAGGTACATCTATCACAGAATTAATGCAAAGCTGACTTTCGATCTCCGCACTTTTAGTAACCGGTTCAACTACTTCATCAGCATCCATTGGGATAGGACATGGGATTTCGACAATCGGATCGTTTTCTTGCTGGGACTTAATTTTTTTCTTTCTCTGTAAATAAGTCGTTGTTGATTATGCTTCATTGAATAAACACAAATAACATTCTTATCATAAAAATGGATTAGTATTTTTTAACGTTTAGAAGGTCTGATTTAAAAAAAACTATTAAGTATTACATATATTCAAATTAGAACATAAGAGAACGTCAAAAACGTAATGCGAATTAATAGAATTCGATATTAAAAATAATAAACAATAAAATTTGTGATTCCCAGTATCATGCGGAACAGCTGATTTTGATGCCAAAAGCGCAAATTGTTAAAAGCAAAAGATTTAAATATAATTTTAATTTATCATTTTCTTATGATTTTGAATGGAATAGCGCTATTACATCTGACCGCGATTGTTTCTCTCAGTACTACAATTTGGAAAAATTATGTTTAGATTTACAAAAAATGCAAATTTCCCATTTACAAATTTTAAATAGGAATTTGTAAAAAATTTAATTTTTGATTTATTTTATGCAACAAAAATAACATGAGATGAGCTGTCAGTAAAATACCTTCAGTAAACTCTAGTCTTACTGTACTTTGCATATACGGTAATGCTATATTTTCCAAATTAAGTAAATTTCCGCGCAGAAAAAAAAAATTTCGTTGCATTTTTAGTGAACGTGAGAAGAATAATAATGTAAAAACAAAAAGATAATATTTAATAAAACTACACACAAGCATTTTTTATAACATTTACACAAGTAAAATAAGATGTTATTTATTATATGCAAGAAGTAAATCCCACATATAAATTGATTTTAAAATAAATGTAAAAGACGTTTATTTGGTAACAAAATGCAAACACTCGTAGTGTATTTATTTATGCTGCACATTGCTTAAATCCTAAATATTTATTGGATTGTTAAACAAACAATTAATTACAAGCAAGAAGTGAATAGTAATGTAATGAATACTAATTTATCAAATTTTGTAAAAATAACAACATACAAGTAAATTATAAGTAACAGAGTTTCTCACGAATTATTTATAATAATTTTCAAAATAAAAAGTCAGCTGTAAGTTATTACATGCAGAAAGTGAATCCTCCAATTGTTATCGTAAAATATGAATTATTTTTTAAAATAAATAGAAAATGTGATAATATGATGTCAAAGTTCATATGGCTAAACATTGTACTGAATTATGCTGCACATTGCAGCATAATTCAGTACAAGTTCATTTAGAACAATTTATTAAAATAACAATATCAAAAAGGATTATGTTATTCCATCTAAGAATAATTTACAGTATTTACAAAAATAAAATATTAAAATTAGATTTTAATTATTACATGCAGGAAGTGAATGCTCATATTGTTACAGCCATATATGCATTTGAGCTTATTAAATTCATTTACTATATTTGATATCAAAATTCAAGTGAATCAATAAAGCTATTTGTTATGTTGTAAATTGCGTGTAGCCTAAAATCTTTTTGGTTTATGAAACAAACAAACTATTACATGCACGAAGTGAATGTTAATGCTCAATTATTATTCAATTGAGATAATTGTTCATTATTACAGTCCTACATGAATTAGACTCGCAAATAAATAAAAAAATGAATTAAATTTTTATGTGAAATCCCGCTATAACAAATAGTCAAGGGACCGTAACTAATGTTTGTTGTATAACGGATGTATTTTATAGCGAGATTTCGGTTATAAAAACCCTGTGTTCTATAACCGAATTTTTGTATGGGTAAATTTTATTGTGAAAGCTTAATGTAATAATAAAACAAAAATGTATATAGAAAACGAAATTATGTATTCATTAACAATTAAATAAATTCATATGTAAATAATAAAACATAACAACCAATATCAAAAATTAAATACCAAAATTCATTAACAATACAATACATACAGTTAGGGTATTTTTTTGATTTCCTTTTTAGTATTAAGATGTAAACTGAGAAACATTCGTACAGTTTTAAGTGCTTTTATTGCTTCGTTCGATAAAACTGTGACTGGCGAATTAACTAAATCAAACTCTACATCAAAATCGTCCGACCTACATTTGTCATTATTGCACACTAAATCCACAATGCCGTAGTTCCTCACATACAACAGTTAAATCATCCGCTCTCACGAAATCATTAATTTCAATATTGTTGGTGATGCCATTTAAAGCTGGATTAGACCAAAGAATTTCTGTAGCATCTTCTTTCTCTTGAACGGTCATTTCTCAATTGGTTTCTTCTATCGCTAAATAAAATCCGGCCTTCTTGAAACAATTAGTGATAGTTTCAGGCTTTACTCGTTCCCAAGCCCGCGTTACAAAATGTACAGCATCTAGAATATTAATATGTATGTCTGATGCATTTAATTAGGGATTTTCACCAATTTTATTTATTATCTCCTTCACGACGAACTTCCCATAAAACAATTTAAAAATTTCTGTTATTCCTTGATCCATGGGTTGTGACAGCGATGTAGTATTAGGTGGTAAATATTCTATTTTTATGATATGCAGGCCTTCGATCGGCAAATGTGATGGAGCATTGTCAGTGCATAAACAGTACTTTTCGATTGTGTTTTTTGAATTTCTTATCTAATGTAGAAATGTATTTATTCCACTCTGTCGAAACCATCCATGCTTTTTTGTTAGCAGCATAGAGAAGTGGAAGCGTTTTTACATTTTTAAACGCACGCGGTTTTGCTGATTTTCCTATAAGAAGTACTGGAAGCTTCTCTAACCATTAGAGTTTGCCCCCAAAAGTATAGTCACACGATATTTGCTTAATTTTCCTCCACGACAAGGTTCGTTTTTAAAAGCTAACGTTTTGTTTGGCATTAATTTGTAACATAAGGCGGTTTCATCTAAATTGAACACGTTTTGGTGTTCCCTCTATAATCCGAGGTAATTTATTTTTGATCTAATCATCACAGATCTCTGGTGGCACAGACGAACTTTCACCTACTATGTCCTTAAATGAAATGGCATTTCGTTTTTTGAAACAATCTAGCCACCCGTCGCTGGCGCTAAAATCGTTTAATTTCATTTTCTTACTCAACTGCTGAGCCTTTTCTTTAAAGATCACACCATTAATACTAACTCCAGCATGTCTGATAGTTGTTATCCATATAATTAATGCCTTATCTAAATCTGGGTAGTTTCCTGAACGCATTTTCTTCCGTTTTTGCACTCACTAATCTCGGTTTCATACTTACTGCGATTGCGCACAATTCCCGCAACTGTTGATCTTGGTTAATTCATCATTCGCAAAATTTTCTCGTAGCTTTTTGTCTTACCGTCGACAACTTTTAAAATTGCAATTTTTATTTTTACGGAAATAGCGCATCTTTTTTACAGGCATTCATTTTATCTAATCTAAAAATTACGATACAATAAAATTACACATTTAATTAAAATACACCGAGGATATTTTACAAGAATAACCAAAATGAACCTACCTTTATGAATCTAAGTTACAACTGTAGGCCTTAATATAGGAGGTCATGTCATAGCTCAGATCAACCAATCTAGTAAGCAGGTTATTGTCACATGTTAAAACATTTACCTAGGTTTAACATTTTATAGGTAAGATATTTGGCACGTGCTGCTATTTTGTATATAACACATACATACGTACATATGTTTGTAATGTAACACATTATGTATAATGTAAAATGCAGCTGCAAGTGGTGGGATGTTGTAACATAACTTTCTATTCGGTTTCGTAAGTAGGTACATATGTATTTGTGTCAATATTTTAAGAATAAATTTGTACAATTTCCCTTTTTCAATTATGCGTTGTCTATTGCTATCTCGACATCATTTCTTGTCTATTGCTATCTCGATAAAGTATCATAAACAAAAATTTGAATGATAAAGATTGACGAATTGAAGTAGAAATAGAGTTCGCAATAAGCACTTCATAATTAATAAAGTGACATACATAGTATAAAATTCTGCTCTTGAAACAAGGAGCTGATAACATCCCATCCCAGATACCAACTACATATACATTCAGTTTTAGATAATATGTATGTATGCAAATTCATATGAAATTCAGAGCAATCATGACTGTTTCTTATATCAGAATTATTTCACACTGAAACGAACAAAAAAACTTAAACAAGTGATTATTATAGTGCTATAACTGAAGTTTTTTATATCAGAAGTTTTTTCATAGCTTGTTGTTTTAAACGAATGTGTGTTATAAGCGGTGTTATAGCGAAATTTCACTGTATATAAATTCAAATACATCAAAAATGCACTTTATTATTCAACACAAGGCATGTGATCTAATTGATATAAAATGTGATTATATGATATCAAAGTTCAAAGGGAGTAACAGTGTACTGAATTATGCTGCACATTGCATGTAATTCTAATATATATTGGCTTATTAACCAAACTCATTATTGCATGCAGGAAGAAAATATTTATGTTCAGTTAGGAAAATTGATTGAAAAACAACATAAACTTAGATCTGATATAACAAAATTTCATTTAAGCATAATTTACAGTATTTACACAAATTAAATTGGATTTCCATTATTACATGCAGGAAGTGAATGCTCATGTTGTTACAACCATATATGAACTTGGACTTATTAAATTCATTTATTTTATATCAAAATTCAAGTTGATCAGTAGTGCTATTTGTTATGTTGTAAATTGCGTGTAGACTAAATTATTTTCAAAATTAGAAGAATTTCGATATTATTGAGATAATTGTTCATAATTACAGTCCTATATGAATTAGACTTTAAAACAAATATAAAAAGTGATTGTATGATATCAAAGTTCAAAGGGAGTAACAGTGTACTTAATATTGCTGCACATTGCATGTAATTCTAATATATTTTGGCTTATTAACCAAACTCATTATTACATGCACGAAGCAAATATTTATGTTCAGTTAGTAAAATTGATTGAAAAAACAACATAAAATAAGATTTGATATAACAAAATTTCATTTAAGAATAATTTACAGTATTTACACAAATTAAATTGGATTTCCATTATTACATGCAGGAAGTGAATGCTCATGTTGTTACAACCATATATGAACTTGGACTTATTAAATTCATTTATTTTATATCAAAATTCAAGTTGATCAGTAGTGCTATTTGTTATGTTGTAAATTGCGTGTAGACTAAATTAGTTTTGGTTTATGAAACAAACAAATTATTACATGCGCAAGTGCAAATTATTACAAGTGAATGATAATGTTAAGTTAGCAAAATTAGAAGAATTAGGAAATTATTAACTACTAATTATTTGTTACATGCTGTTATAACATGCAATATGTTGTAATTTACAACTAAATTACAATATAGGAAGATTATATCTAGTACTATCAATATTTTTATTTTAATATTAATAATACGAATCTGATAAAAACAATAAAACACGACCTTCCCCAGTCCATTCCAAAGTATTGTCAATACAGTTATGAATTTGATGGTTACAACAATCATTCTAAATACTTACCACTATTAGAACATTTTCGAAATATCAGAAATATACCAACAATAATTGTCCCGATATTATCCACAAACACTAACAAAGAACATCAAATAATTTCCACAACTTTAACAATCCACTATACACCATTTGCAATTATTATTGATCACATCACTAATTTTACTTTATAAAGGGTGTTTCAACAGGTGCGCTTCAACTTTTTTCCGATAAGGACGGCGAACGACGCCATATTTTTTATTAATCTTTTGTCATTTGGAAACTTCATTAGTATACATTTCATCATGGAACGCTACACACGTGAACAGCGATTGCAAATCACTTATAATAACAACACTTACAATTTTCGCGCTACTCACATTCACTTTTCAACTGTCTAATTAAGACTCAGCAAATACTAACTAAGACTCACTCATTGATTTCATTGCACCCATATTTATAAACCACGTTGAATATTCCAGACTCTAAGGAAATATTCGTAACTGTCCCACACCCATCTGCTGAAATCTTCTATAAAACTTAGCTGCTATAAAATTACTTGTAATCTTTAAAACTAGTTGTAACTAAAATACCAATTTGTACCAATTTTGTAATGTCCCGCCCAACTGACCAATCCAATTTGCACGGAGATGCCAACTCGTACAAATATGTATTCATAAGTTTGTTTTTGAAACAGGCTGTTTGTAAAAACTTCTTTAAAATGTATTAATATTTTCTTCTATGTGACCACGTTCATAATTATCTGTTGCAGTTTTGTGTGTATTGCATAAATATTGGACTTCAACCACAAAGGTGGGTTGAGATTATTCTTTTTCGTATTTATTCAGATATGGCAACTATTTTAGGTATAATTAAAAATAACAAACAAACATAGCCGTACCAACATATTTATGTGAGTTTATTTATCATTCAATAAATCAATTTACCTATAAAAATACTCATGTCGTATGGTAACTGCATTTGTTTATTAACTTTCATACATTGTTTAACAGAACAAACTCAAAATACATTTACTTAAGTTACACATGGTTATACAATGTATGCAGGTAAACAAAACAATATACCATGTATCATTTAAGTATATACGGTACGTTAAAATGTATCTAACGACATAGCCAGATACAATTATATTTGATATTTGTCTAAATTTGCATTTCCGGTGTACAAAGTAAATATTTTATTTCAATCAGAAAAGCGAATCGTAAAATGGGATTTAGTTTGAAATGTCGTGCAAGTACTCTTACATGACATATATGTATATAAAGTCTATGTTTTTAACAAATCTCTTTGGCAATGTGGATATCTGATATAATCGTAGAAAAGTAGTAAATATATACATATTATACATTGTTTAAAGATACAACTTTCTACATTTTTTTAAAAATATTTTTAAAAGAAATTCTTAAAATCGTATTATGCAATCACAAGAAATAGACGAGTGTATACCATATATGTTGTGGACTACAGCCGACTTTAACTTTCCAAGGATGTATATATATAAATTTTGCATACGTCAAAGATCACATTCAACACAAAATTGACATATTGTAGACCCCTCAGCATATTGTCTACCATACATTGACCAATTTTTATTTTATTGCTGGAATTTGGAAAAGTTTATCATTTATGTATAAAAAATCATATTGTTACATAAAGGGCATAAATCACAATTTAAACCCTTTTAATCAAATCTTAATAGAAACATTTTACCTAATTCAACTAAACTCTTTACTTCTAATTAATTTAAATAGTAAGTATCATTTGTGTTCATTATTCATCATTCAATGTTTAAACAAATGTTTCAACGTTAATTATATTCAAATGAATATAATACAACTTATCCTGTATCAAAGAAATCTATGGACAGCAAATACACAATAAATCGATGAGTTCCTTCTTTTCATCGTTATTTATCTGCAAAGTACCAGCATATTGTTTAATAAGTCTGTTTCTAACAGAATTAATTCTTCGGCGATAAACTGACCTTTAAATTGACGTTTTAAATTTAATTTCACTTAATTTTACTCGAACCACATTTATCGAACTTGTTTCCATGAATATCCATTTCAATCCTAGTTTAATTTTCGCCAGTTTAAGTTAAGTTTCAACCAAACAACACAGTGCTTAAAGCTTTGGCGTTTGGATCGGGAGGTACCGGGTTCGAATCCCAATTGAGGTAGGATGCAAAGGGAATTTTCATCAACAGATTACGATCTATGATGAAATGGAACACATCTATGACCCCCTCTCGGAGTAGGCTGACATGGAGCTATGCAATGTGCAGATGGTGATAAAATCGGTCCGATAACCGTACATCCTCGAATTAGCTGACACTGGCGTAAAAGCAAGAACGGTAAAAGCAAATCGCGATAGAGTTGGGGGAGTCTTGGCCCCAAAACAGATTGAATTGTAAATTGTAAGTTTTTTATTCAGTCAAGTTAATGATATTGAATGGAGTTTTGTTCTCGACACCACGAACAAAATTATACTAATTTCCTAGATTATAAACTTTTTTGGATGATATTTTCGATTTCTTTCAATGACCGAGTGATCAACGACACATTCCTGTCCTGTCCTCGGACACCCATTTTATCATTTTATGTTATTTTAAGTAATAAATTTCAGTAGTTAGTCATTTTATCGAATTTAATGTGGAAAAAAATATATTTTGAATTTTTATTTTGAAAGAAATTTAAATAATCAAAATGCCAAATTATTTACATGTAATTTTGTTGGCCCGAGAAGAGAGAAGCAGAAGGTTACAATACTGTTACTAGAAACAATGAGCAAATGTTAATATAAATTATTTTTTAGACAAAGTCACATTCTTGAATTGAGGCATCTTAGAGATGTGAGTAACCCCTATGAATTACCGGGAGCAAAATTTAAAAAAATTATTCAGGATTTCTAAACCATGCGCTCAATTTTTAATTCAAAAATTGGAAATAAACTCTCAAAAAACGAGTATTCCGTTTCAACTGAAACTTTTATGTGCACTTCATTTTTATGGACACGGCTCGTATCTAGTATCGGTGGGAAGCTGCCAAGTTTATGCATTTTTACAACCAAGTGTATCTCGGGCAGTTAGGGAAATCTAGATGGGTGCCATATAGTATAGAGGCAATTTATAAAGACAATGTATAGAGGCAATTTATTTCGCAACCGTAAGGGGTATCACAGCGTCAATACTTTAGTTTGTTGTGACGCCAATATGAAAATTGTATATGCTAATTCTCGATTTCCTGTCTCAGTTCATGATTCGGCTATTTGGATGACGTCCAAATTAAGATCTTATTGCGTAAGAAATTTCACTTCTGTTGAAAACCAAACCAATTTTTTATTAGGTGACTCCGGTTTTCCACTTGAACCCTGGCTTCTAATGCCTTATTCAAACACGGAATGGGAATCGAACAGTTTTCGTTACAATGGCAAAATTTATTCAGGCTCGAAACATAATCGAGAAATGTTTTGGGGTTTTGAAATCCCGTTTTTGCTATTTGCTTAGGCACAGAACCCTTCATTTCCATCCTAATATGGCATGTAAAATTATCTATGCAGTTTGTACATTAGATAATTTTCAATTAATGAATAGAAGCAATGACGATGAAGGTGATGATTCAGATAGTGATACTGAAATTGATGACCGCGAAACTCAAATTATTGAGTCAATGTTGATCCTTTCAGTAACACAGAATCAGAAAATGATTCTTGGTACTTATTAGGAAGCAGAGTTCGAGATTTGTACACGAGAAGATATTTCGAGAATTCAATAAATCAATAATACAATAAAACATACATAATTTGATCATATATATTTGTTAAAAAATCTCATTTAAATTCTTTCTTTATTCCGTTTAAACATTAAAACTGTTTAAGTTCAGTTGCCAAATTATCTTTATGGAATGTTGTTGGTTCGGGAAGAGAGAAGAAGAAGGTATGTAACTACAAGATACATAAAACATGCTTTTAATTAACTTTAGTTATTAAATTCATAAATACAAAACTCCCTTTTAGGCAGTTTCATTTTTTTGAGTCAGCTAAGGCAGCGTATATCGCCTCGGCTAAATTGTTGATGCTGTCGGCTATATCATGCACGCCTTCAGCTGTTTTACTAGATTTTTCTTCCTCTAGTTTTAATAATTTTTTTAACATTTCGTCATCTAAAATAATATTAAATCGGTGTTATAAATATGTATAAAAATATATACATCTCCGTATATGAATTTACACAAACCTTCTGAAATATTTTTACGCTTCCAGGGGTGCGTGTTTTTCCCGTATTGGAAAGATTCAGCGACTGGTTCAACTGTTGTTGAATTTGCGTCGGGTGCTTCCGCATCGTTGGTACTTTCATGTAACCCCGTTTCGATTTCCAATTCAAAATTACTTTGTACACACATGTAAATCTATTTTACTTTGTTCCAACCCTCTTTAGGTCGCTGTGGACCGGCTAACGAATTTAGCATATTTGTAGGCCAATCCCATAAATGTTGGATTCTTTCATGATTCTTTATTTTCGTCATTTCTCAATTTTCTTCAATGAATTGAACATACTGCGCGTACTGCTGTTTTGTGGTTTTTGTTTGGCGCTTTCCTACAACAGACAAAAGTATAAATAATATGTAAGTAAGCAACTACCGGCCAAATGGCACAGTGGTTAAAGCTTAGGCGTTTGGATCGGGAGGTACCGGGTTCGAATCCCGATAGGGGCAGGATGCAAAGGGAATTTTCATCAACAGATTACGGTCTGTGATGAAATGGAACACATGTATGACCATCTGTCGAAGTGAAAAACTCATGGGCCGATCCATCTTCCATGCCAGTATAGGCTGGCATGGAGCTATGCAATGTGCAAATGGTAACAAAATCATGACCGTACGTCCTCGAATTGGCCTACACACTGGCGTAAAAGTAAGGACGGAAAAAGCTAACCGCGAAAAAGTTGGAAGAGCCTTGGCCCCAGAACAGATTGCAGCGATAATAAAAATAATAAAAAAAGTAAGCAACTATTACAATTTATTTATACTAATTGCTACTAATAACCGAAAATATCGTTTTTTTATTGAGTTGTCAAAACAAACAAAAACACAAATTGTACTAGCAGTTTCTGTGCACACGCAGTTTTTGAATTGCAATAAAAAAATTGTGCTATAATATTTTACTTTAAAATACGAAATAAAATAAGCCAAAGGGAATATGAAAAAAATTATAATTTTATTTTCCATTTTAAAAATATAAATAACATAAAAAATAACATAAAACTTCAAATTGTCGGAATTGGCTCCATTACTTTTGATATATTTTGTGGAATGGAATTCAAAAATGCAAATAAACAGGACGCTTATAATCATTTCCGCCTCTTTCTATTAGTTTTTGATTTCATTAATTACTTCTTCGGAACATTTACGAGCAATCGAATTGCTCCATCAATAAAGAGTATATTCGTAATTATTCGAATAAATTTTGGTGTCTCTCGAGTATTTTCTTGAAAATCAACGTTGTTTTGCCGATCTAGAATTTGGTTTCATTGTTTTTTGGAATAACTTGGATAAAGCGAGCCACAAATGTATTTTTTTTGTTATAAACATTCGGTACCCAATATTTTGTGGACGAGCTTTTTGCTCCAACCATATTCTGGATTAACAGTTGTTTGGAGTGGATGCTAAGTCTGTGCTGACGACGATCTGGCACTGTTATACTATTAAAAGCTTAATTCTGATTTTTTCTAGTGTTAGTTGTTTGTTTTGTTATTACATCTTCTAGATTATTTAAATGTATTACTAGCTGCTTAATTAATCTGAAATATACGACCTAGATTAAACTCAGAATCCTTATCGTAATCATTTCCGACGACAGACTCATCTATATGATGGTTAATTTCGTTTGCATATAACAGTTGTTCTTCATTTGAAATACCTTAAGTTTTCATAACTGAACTAGTGGGCGCGGTAGGCAGACGTTGTCCGGTTACAGACCTCGCTAGCAACCGATCTAATGTTTTGCGAACCGGTGTACTCGTAACGTAAAGTTGTTCGTGTGAGATTTCCACGATTCAATTCATGTATGGCCAATGTTTGGCCTTTGCCTTATTTATGGAGATTGCAAAGGCCAAACGAATAGGAAATTGTAAGTATCTGGAATACGTGCCAGCAATACATTCTTTCCTCTGAATTTACCAGATAAAAAAACTTCTATAAAATTTCCAATAATTCGTTTGATTACCAATCACGTGGCTTTGCACTGTTTGGGTGGATTTAAATCGCGAAGCAAAATGATTGGTGGACCAATTTTCATCCGCAGGTTGTGACAATACAGACAAATCTTGTGAGTTTAAAAATTCCGTGGGGTAATTGACAGCATCGTTCTCATCAGTCACAGTTTCGACTTAGTAGAATGACATCAATATGTCAGGAAACGTTTGTTGTATTTGGAAATTAATCTGATCAACATCGACATTTTTAGCTGCCAAAATCTGTGGTTGATGTATAGATCGACTAAATTATGGAATACACTTTTGATTAGTTCAAAGCAACGATGTTGCAGAGGTTGTCTGACAATTTAATTATGTTTACATCTTCTTGCAAACGCATTTTACCATCACCAATATACAGCAATTGTTTGGAGAATGTGTCTGCTGGTGAATAGTTTTTCAATTGTACACGCATTAATCTCATCCGCGTACATAAAACGTGGAATGACAGGTAATGTCTACCGAAAATCGCCGGAAAACAATAATAGAGCACCACCGAAAAGTTTCGAATTGTCATTGAAATCTTGCAGCGCTCTCTTTAATAAGAGTAGATTCGGAATATAATATTTATGAGTCATTTTGCATTTATCCCAGATAATAATTAGATATTTTTGAGTGCATTAGCCATACTGATCGTTTTTTGAGGTTGCATACTATATTTTAATTATTATGAATATTCAAAGGTATTGCTTTTCCACCAATCAATAAATTAGCAGCAATGCCTAACTATGCAGTATGAGCGAAATAAGGCCCGCCGAGAAAATGCTGCGATTGGAAGCGTCCCAATGATTGTCGTCTTCAATCAATTCCAGTTCGCGGCACTCTTAGTGCTCTTAATATTCGTTTCCATGCAATCAAATACCCTGTCTCGCTAAATTTGATCAAAATCGATCAAGTAAAAAAATGTTTAAGAAAGCTCCAATCCAATCCATGAATCCCATGAATACCCATTGGAATAGATGATTTCTGAAATTAAAAACAAACGATTCGTCCGTGCTCCAACGAACGGCGTCCTTAACGGGTTTTTGCCCAAATTAGGATTCATCAGAATTCATTCCAAACAATAGAAAACCTTTAGCATTGCAATTTTGATCAAAATCGTCCGAACACACAAAAATTTAAAAGAAATTCAAGCCCATCGAAAAACTACCTAAATGAAATTTTCCAAAACTAGCACACATCAAATCGATTCCTGGCGTTTTAAACCCTTCTTCCAGGATCCAACTAAATTGGTTTTTGGAGATTTAAAACGTTCCCACTGAAATTTTCATTCGTCAATATAAATTCCTGGCATTTGAAATTGACTCTTTAGCAGTTTTTAATAGAATCGAGAAAAGAAATATGTATAAATAAAAGACTGGAGCCCCACCGGATTATACTTTCTATTTAATTACCGAAATTTCTATTTATCCCGGTTGACTTATGGCATGCTAAAAATCCCCGCACCACATTATGAACGAGAGCCGGGGCCGATAGAAAACTCTCTAAACAATTTTTCACAAAATCAAAACCAATCTGTGTCGATTCTTTACATTTGTAAAAACCACTTCACCAGCCAAAAAAAATAAATCTGAACCCCCGAAAATCGGATTGCCCTCTAAAATACTTTTCCCGAAATCTCAGAATATTAGATGAAAGAAAGTCGTTTGAGCTGAGAACAATTAAATTAGAAGAAGGAACTATTGTATTAGAAATTCGGCAGAGAACACAACTTACAATATCTTGACTCTTGAAGAGTTTAAATGAGTTACTCAACTTGATGGATCTCGTGAATTTCATAAATGAATTAGGAAAATTAGTTCATTAGCATAGCCACATAATAACTAAAAAAGCAAAGGTAATGAACTCGTGGATGTCATCAGATATTTTGCAAAATATTAAAAAAATAAGTAAACTGTGGATATTGGTAAAGAGGTTTCCAGCAAATGAGATACCGAATGATTAGTTAAGAATAAAGACAACTGCGGCCAAAATGCTCCATTATGAACATTTGATAGAATCAAGCATAAACAATAACAACACTACTCTTCTTTTAGACTAAAGCGATTTTACTGGCCAACAAGTTCATGGCCACAGTGTTTTGGGATGCACGTGGCATAATCCACAGCGATTACCTTCAAAATGTAACGTACATTTTGAAGGAAACACGACTGCATTTGGCGAAGAAAAAAGTTCTCTCCCATCAAGACAATGCACGGGGGCGCACGCCATGGCCAAAATCCATGAATTCCGCTTCAAATTGCTTTCACATCCGCCATATTCTCCATACTTAGCCCCCTGCGACTATTTCTTGTTCCCGAACTTGAAAAAATGGCTCGACGGAAAGAGCGACTAAATGCCTATTTTGATCTAAAAATTGGGAAAACGTTGGACTAAGTGTATTGAGCTAAAAGGCGACTACGTTGAAAAATATTTTGTTTTGGCCGAAAATAGTATTCCTTGTTTCATTTTTACCAGACTTCTCACTCCGCTCTCGTATTATATGTGTATAAGATTTTAAACAATTTAGTGGTACATAATCTAGTCATTGTGAAAGCAGGGGACACGTATCACATTAACTTACGAAATGCGTCGTCATTGTTAGTAGAATTTCTCGCTCGAGATACCTGCATAAGAAGTAAATCTTTATATAGAGGATATAAAAATGTTTATTAATTTAAATAAAAATATGTTTAATGAAACGGTATAGTGAATGATTTGAAGTTCAATATAAATTTTAGTACACTTACATTAATACACCAAAGTATGATTTGTTTAATTTTTATTTGTGATATTAGTCCAAACAAAAAACAGTTTGATTTAAATGTAAAATTAAAAAGTAGTTGCATAAAACCCTTCGGGGTAGAGCGAATTAAACGAACAAGTAATGTTTTCGATAATTGAAATATTCCTATTGTAACTGAAAATTAATAAAGAAAAAAACTAGTGGAATTCTGTACATAAATTTTCTGAAACCAAGATCCACCGCAATTGATTTCTGTTACCCGAAATCCTAGTTTTACCAATTTTCATTAAAATCTTCCTAGGCGTTTCCGAAACACTAGACACAAATATACATTTTTGATTTGGAAACAGCAACAAAGGGGTAAATATTCGATCGGCTAGCAAGCAAGCAATTTGCTTTCTTGTAAAAATGTTGTTCATGTTCGTGATTGCACAGTAAAATAACACACAAATTTGCTGTACAATTTTAGAAGCAGCCAATTTTAGTTTGAAATCGCAAAAATAAACAAAAATTATAGGAAAAATATAATTTGAAATTCAAATTTCTTTGCTAAAATTAATTGAGTAGTCATGGTTTCGGCTAGCAAATTGCTTGTTTGCTACCCAATGGAGTATCTACCCCAAAAAGATGAAAAAACCATTATTCAATTGTTCGTCCTTAATTTGCCAAAATGACCATTTCAAAGCACCTTTAAAAGTCGCTGTGACAAAAACAACAATTCTTGGTAAGTTTTTTATTATTTGTTAAAAAAAATCCAATATATTTATTTCTAATAGCTTTAAATGTCGCTAAGGATTTAATCTCGAGAAATTTCTTTATTACAACAACAACATTGTTAACAGAAACCACAATTCTAAATAAAAATTTATAATGTTGACATATATTCCAATCCAATTTTTATATTGTTCGCCTTCAATTGACAAGCACCCCTAAATATCGTATATCGCGAAGTGTTTGTTTAACATAAATCTCATGTGAACAACAACGACTATTGCTTCGCCTCGAAGATCTAGATAATGTGATAACAATTTTATTAAAACCATCAAGCAACAATTGCTTAGGTTAATACAAATTTTAGTTATGGAAACAGATTGGCTAGATTTAATAACCAATTTAATAATGTATGGAATAATAAAGGATCCAAAACTTAGCCAAACACTTTTCTGCATGTACTACGCGTATGTAAGTAATCACTGCACAACGCACAAATATTTTCATCGCACGATTTACATTTAGCATTCTTCTCATTGTATATAGGATGACTATTTCCTCGCCTCTTCTGTTGATGATATATTGAAAAATGTATTTTAAGATCTATAAATATTCTTGTCACAAAACATGTACATAAAGTTAAACCCTAATGTGAGTATGACGAAAAATAAGCATAAACGGAATTAGAAAAGCAAAAAAAGCAGCAACAAAAAACTGGAAAAGAGAAAACTCCATTTTTATCAGAATAAATAAGAAGAAAACAAAGAAGTAAACCAATTTTTGGAAGAAAGTGAGTTCGCTTCTATTTTTCATCCATTTCGTTCTTCTCCAATTTTTTTGTTTGGTAGTTGGTTATATGTTTCTGCTTTTCTCTGTATGTGGGATATATGAAAAACTTAAAATTAACTTTTTTATGCTTTTTCCTAACAAAAAAAATGAAAATAGAAACAAAAAATTGAATTTTCTGTTCATTTTTATGACATAAAAATAAGTAAGAAAACAAAAATATTTCATGTTACAATACGTTATCGATTGAAGGTTTTTCAATTTATGTTTTTCTTTCAATATGTATATTTGTCTTGCTGTATGCTTTTAAAATAAAACTCATGAACACATACCATAAAATGTTATGTTCTTATTTTCTTGAAGAACGGAAATAAACATAATGTGTCATGATTAGAATATAACATAAACGAAATATACGTCACAATTTTCTCTGTAATGACTGTGTCTCTTAAAGCTTTGTCAAGTGATGTTTCGTATACACGAGATGCATTAAGTTTTGAATAAGTTGGTCTAAGGCTTGAATAATAACTCCATGTGAGTAACTATCAGGGTCCATGCTCTCAACAGTCTCCAACATTTTATGTTAAATTCGCCTTGAATAGTTTACTTTCATTTACGTAGTCAAATAAATTTTGTAATCATGGACATTTTCCACGTAGAGATTTTTGCACATTTTCCATTCGCTTATCGCCGAAGCCCGAAAAATAAGTTTTCAAGAGTTCTGTCTGTCGGTGTGTGGTGCTGTACAAACTAAATGTCTGTGTCCTTTCTACAGCACAAACATATTCTCTGATCATGATGAAACTTCATATCTTCCATAATTTGGGAGATCCCAGTGATTTTTAGCTGGAATCGGTCTACTGGTCAGGCGTATTCAATAAAAGCATTCTCGTTTCTTGCAATTGTTTTAATACGTAACGATCCTCAATAAAATTTACAGGAAAATCGGTCAACAACATTTTTCCAGAAGTAACGAATAACATTTGAATAACATTTTTTGACAAAAAAAGCACTCCAATTTTATATTAAAACTTTGAAATAAATAAATAATTATTTAAACAAGTAGATGCATTAAAATATTTCCTGCGTTAGGACCTTATCTAAGTGTAAATGGACTCGTTTGGCCAATACAATTTAAATAATTATTGATTTTGGATTTATTAGGATTGGTTTAGGATTAACCATACTATTCAAGTTAGCCGATAGTCTCTAGCCGAAAATTAAAAAAAAATCGATAATGCAGAGAGTGTCTTTACTATTTCAGCCGAAACTATAATATGGTAGGTCAAATATTAATTTGCTTCAGCCGATATTTTTCAGCCGAAAGTGTTTTCCTACACCAAAAATATTTGTTTTCTACGAGTACAACAAACAAATCAACTAAAACCGTTAAAAGTAAAACACAAAACAATATTTTTAATAGCATTCTTGTTGTTCCGAAAAATTCATTTTACTATTGGAAAATTGTATATAAATATATATCATGAAAACAAAATTTGAAAATTTATAAATATGAACCTTTGAAAGTGTCATGGCTGGCAACAGATTCAAATGAAAGGTCTTAATGATGCTCAAACCTGGAAAGAATTTAAGGTCAATTTTCATGTGAGGAGTACAAGAAAACTTGATCCATCAAAATTTAGAAATTTTTAAAATTTGTGTGTGCGAAATTTACCTGAAATTTTGTCCAGGTGCGGGCATCATTAGGACCTTTCATTTGAATTTATTTCCAGCCATGACATTTTAGACTGTCAATATTTAGAAATTTTAAAATTTTGTGTGTGCGATATATTCAATAAGTTTTCCCGGACTCCCCACAATAAAATTGACTTGTTGCTTTGATAAACTGCTAGCGCTTGAACCACTCGATTAGACCAGCTGATTGGACAGCTAGTTAACACTTAAAGATCTGTGACCAAGAAACTGCAATCTAATTTACTCGAAGGCTGGACAACCAAGGCAGGCATCACACAATGATCCATGAGCAAGCCCTGTTCTTTGTACATGTAATTTGAAACGACTATGACCTGTAAGAATAGCAACGAAACTCGTAGCTGTTCTTTCTTAAGAGAGAGAGAGAGAGAGAGTAGTTAGTTAATCTCAAATTAGATTCACAAATAAAGTATCTCGCCTTTCGGCTTAGCTTCAGGCTAGCCAAGTTCAGTCAAGCCACAGGGTCTGATGAAACCTATTCGTGAAGCAATCCTGCTCAGAGACTTAGCCACTACACGTCCCTTAATATCACAATGAGCCAACAACCACATCACTTTGACACTATTGTTGCAACACAGACGTCTAATAAAATGCTTACAATCCTTCAGCAGTATGGAAGTGGTTACAGAATTCCGCAATGTACTGAGCACAGCGTTATTATCCGCAAACAAATATTATACAAATAAAACCAGCAAAAACACCCGGTAATTAAAGTTTAGCGACTACCAAGGGTCTCACTGTGGGTATAAACCAATGATAAGGAATTGCCGAAGTCGAATTCTGGTAACAGTTTTTCATTAGCTGTAATATTTTTTGGTATCAAGGAACTGAAGAGTTTAGATAGGAATGTTAACTGTATACCTGAAACAATGATGTTCAGATTATAAGCATAGCCCTAGCAATAAAGCTAGATTGATGTAATTTATCAAATAAATTGTCGATCACTAAGAGCCACACAAGAGGTGAAAAACAACTCTTCTGAGGGCAACCGTTGGATGCTTTAACATAGACCGAATGACAATCCAGTACGACTTCATCAATGCGGCATGAATTCAAACCATCCAACAATGGTTTGGTCGAATCAAAAAATTAGTGCAGGCTTCGATAATGGTAAAAATCGAGGTGCTGTCGCAGGCATCTGTAATATCCAGGAACATGTTCACGAGAAACTCTTTAATGTTAAGCGATCTTAAGATTCTTGTAACTTGTACTATTCTCTAAAGAGATTAGAGAAAAGATGAGGAGAGTAATGGTCTAAATGGTTTACAGTAAATGTAATCCGATTTACCAGAGGCTGGTAAATTCTTCAAAGAATATTCCAAGAAGCCAACGAGCGGATCTTAAACTTATTTTATTTTAACTATTATCAGCACAACTAAGGGTAAGGACAGATAATCATTCTGATAGTTGAATATTTTTGATCTATATATTCTTACATTTCCTAGTACTTTTCTTTAGTTTTTTAAGATTAGAACGCCAAAAAGGATTAATTCGAGTATTTTCTTTAGCAATGAAAGGACAAGATTTTTCGAAAACATAATTGCTTGCTTGTGTCAAAGACAGAAAATCAGAAAGTTTCCTAATTTGTAAGCTTCTTATTACAGTAAGGTTTAAGAGGTGTATTTTAAAGTGGAAACAATATCATTATTTAATTTATAGCTGAATACCAAAACGATAATTGACATAGAGCACAAACTAAAATCAATCGCTTCCCTCTTTATAAAATTTACAAAGTTGCCGTAAACACTTCATTGAGGATTTCATGTTTAGAAGTAGTTCGATAGTAATACAGAGAACTAATGTTACAGGCGGTGTCCCAGCCAATACAATTACTGCAATTGTAGTTGACGGCTAGAAACAATTTTTTTGTTTCGCATGTTTGATCTTTTTAAATAGATGAACTAATGAACCCATTTAAATAATTATAATTTTCTAACTTGTCAACATTGTCCTTTAATTAGTACATCATCCACCTGATCAGTTTGATCCCGCCAAGTTTAAAACGTCGTTTTATACCTTAATTTGCATACCTTAATTAGCATGAGGGGTTCATTCACCCGACCCGAACTCATGGGTCTCCCCCAAATTTTTAAATTTTTTTACAGGGTTTCCAAAGTTTCCCCGCTGCTTGGTAGTCATTATTTTCACTTTTATATTTATGTTGGATAAGAAACTCTAGAAAGAGCACCATATAGATTTTCGTTCCAGAAAACAGGTTGAGGCGAACACAGTCAAGTAGTGTCTCTTCAAGAATTTTAACTTGAGAGTTATTTAATATCATGACGAAAGAAACTCGCTTATTAAACTGACTTCTAAGTGGAAAAAGACGGTTCACATAAAAACAGCCCATTTCAATTCTTGGAATAGTAAGGCACTATTCTACTCAAGTTACGGTCAGAGCTTTGAAGAAATTAACATTTTATAAAGCTCTTTTTCGATCCAACAATAAAACCAACTTTAAGTTTCAAAACATTTTTAATTGAATTCAAAAATTCTTTTGGGAAGCTTAAAATTCCTTGTTCGTCATCAGTGCCAATAAAATCAATACTCAAACTTGTTCAGTTCCTTTTAGGCAATTTAAAATTTCGGCGATAATTTTTACTGTAACCACAATCACCGGACACTACACGGCTCTATTAGCGAAATGTTTTGCTTCAGAACGAGCATAATTTTTGGCAAATATCTCATTTATTAGCAAGACATTTCTTAAATATTGCTTGGGTACTTTAATCATCTCTTCCCTTATACGAAGTGTGGTTAGCTTTATCATGCCTAGACTGAATAATCTAATTTGTAAACTATTTTCCCGATTCCTCATGTTTTGTGGCATAGGCGGATTTGTTTTATATGACGCCAAAGAACACGACTTTTCATTAGCTTTTTATTGATTCCAACTCGAGGTGCATGACTGGACAATTGGCAATGTTAAGATGTTTTTTATGAGATCATTATATTTCTGATAAGATCTTCTAAATCTAATGGGGTCATTTGTTCTGATAATTACACGGGAAGAAAGGAATTAAGTTCTTTATCTGAATCCTCCACACTCTAAAGTGTTGTGAAATGCTACAACGGTTCTACCTTGCCTGACCACCAACGAAAAAGTACTGAATTTTTTCATCTTGCCAATGGCTTTCTTGACCATGTTATATCAGTTAAATATTTGAATTTAATGATTTAGATAAAAAAATTAAATCTATTATTAAATTACAATTAACTTAAAATAAAAATTCTTAAATTTAAAGTTATTTACAAGTCGTGCATTTTATTGGTGTTGATTCGTGACGAATATGACACCCCTGTATGTATTATGTTATTTCTGTGGGAAATGGTTGCTACATGTGCCAACTCCTCCTCCTAGATTCGCATTTTATACAATTTCTGTTTTTAGCTTGAGGTGCTCTTCAATGCTGTGGAATAAATGCATTTTCTCTGTTCGACTATTAACAATGCTCCTCAACGCGTAAGCTGCTAAGTAATTTCCTTTGCTTCAAGGAGCCCTAGATCATTGATATTAATTACATGGAGACTTTCATTCTTTGTCATGAAGTATATTTCTCTGAACTCGCTTTTCTCTTGTGTCGGTTGTAGAACGGCTGGAAGCATTTGAATGATATATTTTCCATAGAAATGAAAATCCTGTTACCAACCGATAGAGTTGTATTTTTGAATCTGGTGAAATACATTCCATTAAGCTTCTGAGTTTCGTTGTCTAGTTTGATGTCCTCGTCGAAATGATTCAGTATAGCACTATAGATCCTCTGAACTTCGTTCATTGTGCTGAATGAAATGAAATGTGCTGCCGGAATATGCTGATTGTTATTTTGATTCAATTTAAAAGGCCGGAAAATCAAAAGATTAGGTTTGGTAAACACAAGAAATTCTTGCTATGACTAAAATATTATTTTGATTGCAGATTGAAATAGACTTGAACGTGTTACCATTTTTAATAATACTATTTGCAATCTCAGTGCTCTTATCATTCCATTTAACTGGTTTGACCCATAATTTATCATAAAAGGCCATCAGAAATTGTAAGAAGATTGCAAGAAGATGTAAGTGTAAACGATGTAAATAAGCAAAATTTACAGAAACCGTTCACATCTTGATTTTATGGTTGATCTGTTTCCAATTAACATGATTAAAATGTTTCCTGTGCTGAAGAGAATTGTACCTTGGATTACCTGCGTGTCACTTTTTCTTTTTTTACTAGAAATTACTTTTTGTTGTTAAACGTTAAATTGTGCAGTTAAAAAAGTTTACTGAAAGGTTTGTTGCTGCTAGCAGGGTACTATGGGACTATAACGAAATTCCTCGACGGCGAAATGTTTTTTTACGAAATTGTTACGATTTATCGTTGTGAATACCCTTTGCATTGAAATAATGGGATATTCTGGATAGCTTTCAATAATTGTATTTTTCAGAACTAGATCTATGATCCTCATTACAGTTTAGTTTTCTTCTTCTACTTTTTGTACCTGATTAAGTATATGAGAGTTTCTTTATTTGCGGTAATTTTTTGGATGAAGTACTCGTCCGGCAAGATGATGTTAACAGTTTAGTTGATTAGTAGGTTTTAATCGTATAATAATTTATTGTAGTAACCGAATTTTGCTATTTAAAACTTCCAAGTTTGGCCTAACTATAGTGTCCTGTACGTCATACAATATTGTATTGAGGATGTCGTTAAAATGATCGTGTTGGCGTTGGTGGTACTTATCAGAACTCTAGTTATCGTACATGAGATTATTTCGATTTTTTATTAACCTGTAAAGTGCCCTAACTTTTGTACACTGGTATAAAGTTTGCTTTAAGCCAGAGAATTAACATTTTCAATTTTTTGTTTTACATATAATATCGCTTTAATCAATTAACCTTAGTTACACAATAGACTAAAATAATAATTCAAGTACAGGTTCATAGAAATGAGAAAATTTAGCCACCAGGTTAACGCAAAAAGTATTATCACGCGTAAAATTTGCATCCTATTTTCGTTTATAGGATGGTTTATTTGAATAGTATTCTTACATAAATGATTAAACAAGTTCTGAAATAGTAAACCTGAATTTAAGCAAATTTTTACAATCTGTTTAATTGTATACGGAAGGATATTTTTGTTCCATTCATTGGCGTCCGTGTTAAATTGAGTGTACGCGGAGCTTATCATGTCTATAACTTAGCAAAAGAAAGAATTTCAAAACTGAAAATATCTACCGCAGAAAATTTCTAAAAATCTATTTCTAACATTTCTGATAACTCCCGTCACATTATATAAAATTGAATTAAATTGGTTCAATGAAATCACTTGTAAATTTCACTAGAGTAACTATATTTATTTAGTATTGGAATATCGATTTCGAAATTAATTTCTTCTTCAGTTCCTTTTTACAACTAATAAATTTTTCTTAAAATTATGCTGCTTACTCGTGTATACTAATTCTAGGTCTAATTTGTTATGTTCCTCTTATTGTGGTTAGTGTTGTCTATAATTAAGATTACATTGATCATTTTAGTTTGGTTTTGTTGCTCAATTTGTCGTTTAGTAATATATTTTTGTCTTTGTATTTGTACATCTCAAATTCTTCAAGTCTGTTGAGTGTTTGTCCTTTTCTGGCGTTATGCAATATTGTTAAGTTGTAGTCAACCTCTGTGAATTGATGTTTTTCTGTTTTGATGTGTTGTGCTGATGTACATAGTTCGATTTTGAATCTGTTGCGTTTATGTCGTTCATATGTTCTTTAAATCCAGCTAGAAATGAACTTCCTGTTTGTTCTATGTAAAATTTGTTGCAGTCGTTGCATGATAGTTTGTACACACCTGTGCCTATGGATTTTTAGGTGGCTTGCTTTATTAGCATAACGCAAAATTAGCATCTTTTGATATTACTAACATGTACACGAATATACCAATAGACATTACAATAAATATAACAAAGAATTTACCATTCAAAAATATAATGAACAATTCGGTAGATTTTACAAGGGCAGATTACCCCCAATTTTTGGAGGAATATTTAAACACTTTAATTTCAATAATACTAAATCAGGGTTTAGAAACAAAATCACTGTTTTGAAAACCAAGATTATGGATTGTCAAAAATAAACATTTTTGACATAAAATAAAATTATTCTTAAAAATAGACATTGGTGTGTGGCTACCAAAAGATTTCAAAGTAAGTTTTCGAACTAATGAGGAGGTTTTGATTACTTAAACACAAATCGGTCGTATCTGATGAGACTACCGAATCTTTTAATTAAATAATTCAAAATCTCATTAGTTCGTTCAATCCGCTAAACTTGTAACTTCACATTGTAAAAAAGCTATAATCAGAGCACCAAAAAGGTTCATTTAAAAAGAATGGTTCTTATAATATTTTATTTCAAGTTGAAACCGCAGTAATATTTTTTTTTAAATTAAAACTTGATTTACATAACACAGTACTGCATAATCGTTAGTGACAACCCTATAAAAACAAGTATATGTATTTGGTATCTGAAAGTTCAAATTGGGAGTCAATTAGTTCAATTTTTATTGTCTCAAGGGGACTTAAAGACCTAAGTTAAGTTTTCTCTATATTTGTTTTTTTACGAAAAATTGTTAAACACTCAATGTTCACTTTTCATTTGCCAAAGCTTCCGCCAATTCACTAAGCTCAAGTTTAAATACCGTAGTACATCATCTATAACTACTTTCCGCTTATAGAAAGAGAGTCACAAAGCACATAACGAATTTGTTATTTCTGCGTTGTGGAAATCATTCGACAAAAGTGCCCGGAGATCAATTCGTGTTCCTTAAAAAAATGAAAATCAAATGTTTCTTTTATAAGCAATCTATTATTGTGAATTACCCGCACGTAATTCAAGCCTTCTCAATGCCACCGTGCTTCAATAACAAAGTTGTAGAAACATTATTTAATATATTTAATATATTGGGTTCCTATTTTGCAGGACACTCCACGGAAATCTCGCTTTATCAATGTAAGTAAGTTAAGTCACTTTAAAAATTGAGTAATTTTGTCTTGGACGCGTTACAACCTAATTCGACTGATATTTTTTTTAATTTGTTGGTGATTGGATTTATAATAGCAGAAACTTCAAGACTTCTTTAATACCTTCCTCATTTCACTTTTGCACATTATATAGATTCGCGTTATAGAACGACCTAGCGATTTTGAACGCAAAGTTTTATTAAAAGTTCTATTAAATATTGCATGAGAGGTTCCAAATTCGGAAGAGCACATATAATTAGTCTTGCTTTATTTTTAAATTTTACCACAAGGTAAACAGCATCCAAATTCTAAAACACAAACAAGTTTCTTGAGTCGAGATTATATTTCGAGCATCTTGGTGATCAGATAATCCTTTAACCATGTGAGGAATAGAGACGTAGACGAAGGACCCATTGTGTTTCCAAGAATTCAAAAATAACTCAAGTATTTCATTTAAACATACTGCGATAACAAGTTTTCCCAGTTGATAGCGTAGTGGCACAGCTCTTTAATTTTTTGTATACGGTACATATCCGCTGGTATCAGCCAAATTTGTTATTTGTGTTTTGTTACAGCCATTTGTGTGGTCATCATTAAATTTGCTTATTTGAAAAATCAATTTACAAATTTTCCAAAATATACAGATTTTATTATTATGTATTTTCACGGTTACTTGATAAGACCGATATCTTCCCCCGATTTATTCAGTCTAATAAGGAAAACTGCCGAAGAAGCTTTGGTGTGAAACTGGAAAATCAAAATTATTTCAAGCATATGGATTCATGCTATACTCAGTATGCAAGAAACTGTGGCCATCATCCATTTTGGTCTAAGTATTTATCTAATATTTACAACATTTTTTAACACGTTAACCCATTTTCAGAACAAATCTCATTTCCTCTGTAAAAACTGAGTGTCATCAGAAACGGTCAAAAGTTGAATACGTGGATTACGATTTCCAAGACTTTAATACCCGGGGTTTTTATGTCACGAATTTCGACATTTAAATAATTCGAAATTTCAAGTCACTCGAAATTTGTATTTTTGCTTAAAATTTATCGATGAATGCTTGGTTGACGATTGATTAAACAGAAAAGGAAATCTCAAACTTTAGAGAGCTCGTGTTGCTTAACTATAAAAACATAAATAAATATTCTGTATAAAGAATACAGAAAAAAGGTTTGGGATTGACACAGTTTATTTGTAATCGATATCGAAACGTGCAGTTTTACTAACCAAAAAAAAAATCAAGGAAATGTGCGTCAAGCTGTCACAGTTTTTCATCTCTGGAAAAATAGAAGTGTGCATTGGGCCATTTATCTAAATACGAAGTTAAACGACTTTCCAAAAGGTTAAAAATGTTTTGAATGACTTGAAATTAAGTGGCTAATGCAATACAATAGTGCGAGAATATAGTCGTTTTCCAATTACACGGTTTAGGTTGTTGTTTATTGGAACACCAACAACTGTCTATGTGAAACCAATACAAAAGTAGCTTGCTAATGTGCGCTTGACAAACGACTTAACCAAATCGAGTGTACAATAATACAGTTACAAGTGCTACATCTGCTTCTATCACAAAACTGGTCTTACCAGAAAAGCACTAGTAGTGGCACCACAAAAAAGAGCATCGACGAAGACTACACAAACGGTCATCGCGCCTGCCAATCTGTTTATATATATTTGACTATAATTGAGCAGAAAAAATTAAATAATCTAAAATTAAAATGTATCTGTCTAGGTCATTTAGTTATTGTAAAATGCCAGCCAATTGAATGTTCTAACATTCATGGAATATATAATTAACTATTAATCGATAACTGCATATTTTATAATTAAAATATTTAATTTATCTACTCTAGTCATGTTATTGTTAAAAAATCCGTTCATAATCTCGCATAAAATGAAAATCGTCCCAAAAACCAACAAATACTTCATCAACTAAATAAAAAATATTTTACTGGTGGTATACCACCCACTTTGATTACATAAAACCATAAATCGAAAAAGAATAACAAATTTGCGTGCAAATTAAAAATTAAACTTTTCAGAGAGGCACAACAACAAAAATATACTTTTCCAGCTACAAAAAAAAAATATCCGATTATAGCACAAACAACACCATTACACCATAAGCCGACAACAATTATATAATATTGGTATTTACATTATTATGGAACGAACTTTTGGTGTCACGATTTTCATTAATTTTGTTATTACTTTTTACCCTAATTTTCGAAACACAAAGTTCAATCATGCAACCGTTTAAATCAGAAAATGGCGTTCGGTATTTTTGAAAAATGATTTCATTTTATAAATTGGAATTTTAATTTAGTTTTACCTTTTGCTATAGAGCGTCCCAGGTGACAACAAAATACATAACTCGGTATCACATAGACACTAAATAACTTCTCTACAACCACCAAAATACAAAAAAGTTGTAAACATTTAACCTCACCTAAATATTATATGCTATGCTGTATATAGCTAGTCTACTGTTAATGGAACAGCATAAATCATGTAATAAATAACTAGAGCAACATAAAATATAACCTGTGTGAAATATTAATACATTTTTTATGAATATTTAATAATTTTATTCCCAGATTTTAATCTTCTCGCAGGTATGAACGGTATAAATAAGCTATCAACAGGATTGTTTATGCCTTTTTTCATCATAATCGGCGAATGAGCTTTTAGTTGTTTTCAGGTTATGTGTTAAACATTTGTGATATAAAAGTTATTGCAAGTTTTGCCTTATCAATTATTTACGATTTAATATTTTAATTTTGGCATAAGAAAATAGCATATTGGTCTTCTTTGGTACAATGACAAACTTGATCTATGCATTACAAATATTAAAGTCATCGTAAAATTTGATGCGAGAACAACAACAAATTTTTCTGATCAGAAACGTATGTTATGCAGAAAGCGAATAATTCACGGCACAGCAGATTTGTTAATCGTTGATCAGTGCCCTTGATGAGTTTAAATTTTTTGATCATTGGTGTAGGCGATGGATTGCGAAAAACTTCAGTATTTTTTCAAAATAAAAACAAGATTTTTCTTAAATGTATTAATTCTGTAAAATTAAATAATTACCTTCAGTAGTCAGCGCTTAATCGTTCAACTTTCAGTTTAGTAATAAAGATATATAAATGGTCATTCCAGCACGTTGGTGCTTCAGGAACTTTCAATAGCAAAAGAAAAGCAGTGACAACATCTAGATGATGCATTTTAAATTATAATTTAACAACCAGAGACATGACTGGGTCTGGTGTATAGAACCAATACGATGTAACTTTTTGCAACCAATTTTGCTTTGTATCGGGTTGAACTTCCAGTAACATCCGGTTCAGTTTCGAATATTCATCTTCAACTTATTATATTCACATCACGTTTTAACTCAACAACATCTCGCAAGTTTCAGTTTTCTCCAATGAAACGATCTCTTCTTGGATTGTTCTGCACCACAATGTCTCGTCATCTCTTTCGCTTACATCGTAGTAGTCCTTTGGAATCTCGGCCATTAGATCTTCGGAGTAATCGTTTATTCATATCAGGACTAACATTTAGCACGATAGTTTCACAGTTTCTTCATCACAAACATTTATGTTATGTTATTAGGGGTTATACTCAACGATGATCGGACCTTTATGATTCGTCTCCACATTTATATTTTCGACACGTCTCGACTCATTGTCATAGTGAAATGTTGTATTTTACGGATTTGTGTGTTTGCATCGGTTAATCGAAGACTACATGACGATTTACAAATATGCGACCCTGAATGCTGCCCCGAAACCCTGAATTCTTTCCACGATTATCCTGTTTCGGAATATGTGTGTATAGACTCTCGATCCAGAAGGCTAAGATTTGTTATGATTTGTGGTCGGTCGTACCACATTTTGAACGGAGTTTTGTTTTTTAACGCTTCTATTGATAACCGAATTGTTAAACATGTTGCTGCTAATACGATTTAATTCTAGGGCAATACCGTTCATCTTAGGATTATACGCTGCTGCTTAGAATATGCTAATATTAAACCATTTTTAATGGCATAATCTCCCATTTTTTGTTTATTTCGCATCACTTCGTGCATCGCATCGAAGTTTTCAAATTTACAATTAAATTTTTTATTGACCATCGCGTAATATTTTTAAATACATTATGTAACTCACTGTTAAACTTAAATGGAAAAACAACGGAGAAGTGAGTAAAGACATGCATAAAGATTGCGAAGTAGGGCCACAGTAACTGGAGTGTATTAATTACAATGGGTGGGCGCTGCGTTAATGGCCTGGTCCCATCAAACGGTTACCTTGTTTATTTTGCTTTGGTGCAGTATTTACAAAACATAGGAATTTTGAAAATACCATTTGGCATTCCCTTAACCAATGCTTTCGATATTTTGCGAACATTTGACATTATAAGGTGAGCCAAATGACGGTGCCATAAAACGTTTGTTTCCTTCTTACTAATTGTAGCATTTGGATAGTGTTATCGACCACTGAATATCACAGGGAACATACCATGTCCATGATATCGGTATTGATTATCTTCACCGTACAAAAAAAGTGGTGTTGTAGGATATGTGAGAAAAAGAAAAAAACAAAATCAACGATTACGGGTTCAATAACACCGGAGCAGCCGTTGATCAATCAATCAGCTGTTGATTCAATATGCAGGAAAATAAGACAGCTCAGAAATGAATCCACAGAAAATTACAAAACTTTGGATGAAAAAATTGAAAATTTAGTAAAAAAATCTTATGGAGGAAAATACGAACTTAAAAGAGAAAGTTCCAGCAATGCAGAAGTGAATCGATGGTTGGAGTTCCATTTGCTGCAAATGAAAATACCGAAGAAATTGTGATGCGCATCTTATTCATTCCACAGATATAAATCATTCATATCGCTTGAAACATAGAAATTCTGGCCCAGGAAGTGGACAAATTTGTGTTAAGTTTTGTCGTCGCAAAATCAAAGTTGAAGTGTAACAAAGAAAATTTAAAAATAAAAAACATCTTAAGGCGTCGCACTGTTGCTTTCAATCAAACAACGCTATTTACATCAACGAAACTTTAAGCCTTAAATTGCGTGAATTACATTTTTTACCTAAGCCGCAAAACAGAAAAAGAATTATAAACATCTGTGGGTACGGAATGCGAATTCACAAATTATAAACTTTAATTTTGCTTAACATTTTTTTTCTTTTAGATGTCTAATGTAAATTGTGACGGTCTTACTCAATTGTTAAATCTCTCATCCACGAATATTTGTTCTACTTATAAAGATGAAAACTCCATGTGTGTAATTCACCAAAATTCTCGTATTTTACGAAAAAATCGTGATAAAATCATTGCACATTTCAGTTCCTGTACCACCTTGCCAGATATTGTGTTTTTTCAGAGATTCGAATTAATTTTAACTTGGTTGACGGCTGTACCAATAGTTACTCAGCTGGAGGTATTCTAGCATATGTGAGATTAGGTTTAAGTTTCAATTTTGCTAATTAATTTTGCAATCGATTCTGAGAGCTTTTGCGTCGTTGGAGTATATCGTCTTCATTCTAATTCAGTGCTAGAATTTATTGAATAATTTACAGTTTATCTAACTCGTAATTCAAGCTTTTACTAGAGTTACTGATACTTCTTCGACTAATATTGACTAATTTTGAGTTTAAATAATAATTCTAACCTAATTGCGAAAGCATAATTTTTAGATTATAAATTATCTGACCATCGTATGTTATCTCTTGAAATCACAAAGAACAACTTTAAGCGATTGAAAAGGTCAATTAATTTTTTTCGTAAACGGGGGGTTGAACTTTTCAAGTTAAAAGAGGTTTTTAAGTGTAGAGAATTGGATTCACGTATTTACTGGACAAGATCCAAATCAAGCATTCAATAAATTACTCGACACCTTTTCAGCTCATATTGCCGAATGCACTATAATTTAGCAATTTCGGGTTAAACCAAAAACTAAAAAAATTCGTCCTTCAGGATTTCTTTCTCTTGGTCAAAAATTATTGATTTGAAAAATAAACTCTAAAAGCCCATACGGAAGCATCCCAGAACCATTAAATTAATGCATAGGATAAAGATCTTAGAGCAAAAAATAAATTCAGCTATTCCGATAGAAAAGGAACTTTATTATTACCGACATTTTAACAACTGTAAAAATGACTTAAAAACTCAATGGCGTCTTGTAAACGAATTTTTAAAAGGTGATAGGGAGAAAGTCCTAAAGTTCATGACCAAGACTAATGAAATTCGGGAAGAGGAACTAAAAATCTGTTTTATCTTTTATTTGTAGTCTTAGCATGTCAAGCGGTGTTTTTCCTGAGGTTCTCAAGAAAGCTGTTGTAGTATCACTCTATAAATAGGGTGATTCCTTCAAATTGGGTTATTATCGTCCAATTTCGTTACTTTCAGTTTTCTCTAAACTTTTGGAGAAAATAATCAATAATCGATTACTTTCATTTCTTGCAAAATGCATTTTTTTTTTCAACTTGTCAATTTGATTTTAGACAGGGTAAAAGTACTGAGGATGCGCTAGAGCTTGTAAACCGTATGGTATTGTCGCTGCATAATGATCAATCTGCTGCTCTAAATTTTATAAACATTACAAAATCATTTGACACTGTAAATCATGACTTATTATTTATAAAGTTATAGATTAAGCTTGAATTCGCGGCATTGCGAATGACTTGTTTCGTTCTTATCTTTCAGACAGACAACAAGGGGTCAACATTTCGAGCTGTATTGGCGATTTTAGAAAAGTCACGTGTGGAATACCGCAGGGCTCAGTTTTAGGACTCATTTTATTTTTGATTTATATTAATTCAATTTTACAATTGAAATTTGAAGGCATTCAGTTGGCGTTGCTGATGATGTGGGATTGATTTATAGCTCCAAGACTAGTTATGTTAATACTCAGAAGATTAATAATGAACTTCGCATTCTTAGACGTTGGTTTGACCTATATGATATGGCTCTTAGCTCGAAAACGAATATTATGAATATAAAATTGTATGGAATAGCACCAAACATAGATAAAGTTATATATCACTCCTCTGACTCTTTTTACAATAATTTTACATGTTCTGATTCATGTAATGTGCTTGAGGTTGTTGACTCCTTTAAATATTTAGGAGCAACGATTGATAATCGATTTAGTTTTAAAAGTCATGTGGAATTATTGAAAAAGTACTTATTATCTTGTAATCGACAGCTATACCTTTTTAGATCTATCTATATTTTAGCCTTGTCCAGTCAACGCTTCAATATAGTTTAAACTGTTTCACTCCAACATTTATATATTTTTCCAACTAAAAGCCCTTAATAGTAGCACCAAACTTTATGGTAGGAACAATATGACGTCAACCGAAACTAACTTCGTCATTACCTTTACTTAGCAATTTAAATATTCTTCCTTTGAGATATTTATAAGTAAATAAAGTTTTAAAAATTTTCTTTATTCGAAGTGGTCACAGAGATCTAAAAGTAACTAGTTATTCATTACTTAATAAACACATTAAAACACTTGTTTATTATTTCGCACAAAACTTTTCTTTTTCAAAAATATTTAAAAAATTAGTCGATTAATTTCGACTTGTTAGGTCATCATTAGGAGTATCTACTGATGACCTAACAAGTCGAAATTAATCGAGTAATTTTTTAAACATTTTTGGAAAAAAAAGTTTTGTGCGAAATAATAAACAAGTGTTTTAATGTGTTTATTAAGTGTTAATGTGTTTCGCCAAGTACCAACGGGGCGCATAGTGTTAAAAGTAAAAAGTAGTTATTCTTTACGTAACTCTAATCACGTTAACTGCCCACCAGCTAGAAAATAACATTTTAAACGATTTTTTATCTCTGTGACACCTAAAATTTATAATCAGTTATAAATAGTTCCTGTCTGGATACACACGAATGTGTGTTTTGACGCATCAGGTGTCTGTCGACAACGCCTGCTATCAGTGATTCTCTCAAATACCTACAAATTTAAAAAGGGGAAAAAAATCGCACTAACTAACACGAACACTCCTACCGTGAATTTCAATGACTATATAATGTCGGTTTGAACATCGAAGTCAGTTCATCAACCTTTACTAATTGAACAAACAAAATTGATTACCGCCGAAATAAAATGCTCCCTTTGTCCGCCTGTGACATTTTCCGCTTTGTCATTTTCGCCGTTTTTTTTTCGGCTTGGCTCCTAAATTGACATCTAAATGATACAATAAAGATCTAACAAAACAAAACAACAAAAAATCACTTTTCAAACCCATGATTACACCATTTATTTGGTACACTTCGCTTCAATTACGGACACTGCTGTATATGAATAAATTTATTATTTTCATTTTGAAAACCCTCATCTGATTGATACCCTTATCTACTGGCTGCTGAATTGCCTGTACCCCAAATAAAAAACTTTCTAATTTATGTGTAAGTTTCATTGTTGTTTTTGTTCTATGAATGCGTATGAATTTTCCATTCTATTTTAAATGTATTTTCCATTAATTTCCGCACTATGTATTCTTCCTATGTTAAAGAAGCAGCACAATGGACTCACACAACAACAACAACAGCAACAAAAAATCCGAAATGAAAATTAAAAGGGTGGACTTAATCAAATTTTTATTTTAAATTAACACAAGAGGACCAACAAAAAACGAATTAAACTTTAAAAAAAAATTAATTCTATTGTGACAATTGTAAAATTAGTGTCGGAAAAGTTTTTTTTTATTTTCGGTACATCAACAACAACAAAATCTGACATACAAATAAAATCGTCTAAATACATTTTCATTTCTTTTGTTTCGGCATTTTAATGGCACTGTTGATGTTGATGTGATAACGGCAATAATACTATATTCTTGATGATGATGATGATGATGATGATGATGCTGATGAGAATGGCAATAATGGCATGTAAAATAATTAGCTAAGTAGTAGTTTTCATTTTACACCAAAGGAACCTAAAGACGATTTTGTGGGTGCCTTATGTGTTGTATCCTATGCCTGCGCACACAAGAATACGACAATGTGTACTTTTGGGTTTTCTCCCGGCTGATGCTGATATTATGGTACCGCTATTATTGTTGTTGTTTTTCGTGTGTCTTCAGGAAGGAAGTAATTGAAAATTTTTTGGTGTTAAATGATGGAAAACGAGGGTGTTATTATGTTTTGTATGGTTAGTAGCATAAAAACACAGAACTGTTATGGTTTTATAATATTTTTGGTGTGTTTTATATTTGGAGTTTCTTTTAATGATAATTTGGTTTGTTGTTTTGCTAAGTTTTATTTGGTTTGATTCTGTATATACACAAATATCTGAATTTGATTTTTTTTTGGAAATGGCTTTATCCTAATAATGATAATTGCTAATAATTTCAATGCTATTTGTAGAAATGGTAGGGCTTTCTGTACAATTTCTTTAAATGCTGTTTTCGTTTACTCGATATTTAAGCATATTTATTAGCATAATGATTATTATTATGGTGCTGTGTTGAACATCATTTTAAGAACGAGGGTATTAAACCCATTACATTTTGTGGCAAATACGATGGAAAGAAATTTTTTGTATTGTCTACTTGATATTAGATGCTAATACTTAAGGTTCAAAATACGGTGGTGACCTTAAGAGACTAATTAAGGTTTAATATTAAACGAAAAACTGGGACAAACCGTCCTCCTAAGTAAACATTTTCAGAGGAAAACAATTTGTTTGATGCATTGATTATTAGGACATGTATGTTTTATTATGCTACTAATTATTAGTGCAGACACTAATTTTAAATTTTATAAACTATGAGGTTTACTTGTATATCGGCTATCACAGACCATTAAATTTTAATCTTGAACATAAAATAAAATTATACTCGTAACAATAAATGCAATTAAGATCATCAATTGCTAGGAATATTTTATGTTGTTTGCTTAGACAGAGGTTAGGTTAGGTTAGATTTCAGTGGTTGCTATCGCACACTTAGGCTAATTGTGGCCCATTGTGATACCACAGGATCCGACAACATTAAAATCCATTTAAAACCATTTAGTGCTACACATTACCGCTTTCAAAACCCGAGAGGTTGTCCATAGTGCATTTGTCCAAGTGATCATGCCTTCCGCCAGCTAGCGCAGACTTCTCGAATGATCTCCGAAGAGGCAGTGCAGTGTCCGGCAAGTACCATTATTATTCTAGTCACGCAAATCACGCTTCTTTATTGTGATTTTTTTTTTTTAAAGTAAGACTTGAAGCGATTCAAGTTCAGCTCAGGCCATACTTGTTTCGCTGCCCTGCCAGTCGGACTGGTGAGCCATCCAGCATTTGTCAAGGCAACTGTTTTCTTGACGCCTACCTAGACATTCTCTCCCTCGTACCAGTTAGAGAGTTATACCGTACCTTACTAATTCGTCTGCCCTTAAATATCTTTCGGCATTAGAATGGCCCGGAACCCAGACCAACTGGATATTGAATAGTTCACTCATCTCTTTAAGAGATGTGTGACAACCCAACGCCACGCTTGATGCCAGATAAACTGAATCCAGTGAAATAATGGCCGCCCGACTGTCCACATAAATAGTGATATCAGTCAACGATATTACATTATGTCTCAACCAGTTCATGATCTCTTCATTCGCTATAACTTTGTTACGATTACATGATCGTAACAAGCGCTGTTTGATTTTATTCCCCATGGTTTGTGTCTTCGCTTTCGGAGTTGTGTAATGTTTGTACACGTCGTGGTGATGGCGCGAGGGTGAGTAAGAAGAGGAGAGAGAGAACAATGCGCATCGAATGGGTGTGTAAAGCAAAACATTCCATAAGAATGTTTTTCTTATATGCCTCTCGTTTACATCAATGCGAATTGATGTAAACGAGAGACAGAGAAGAAAGACAATTCTTCTGGAATGTTCTGCGCGTCGTTTGTGTGGCGTACGAGTATTTTTTTTTGTCAGTCATTCGAGTTTGTGATTTTAAGGTAGTCAGTAGAGTTTTTGATTTGTGAAAAATTCGAGTTTTGATTTTTGTGGAGTAGAGTTTTAAATTTTTGGAAAATAGAGTTTTTTTTTTGATTTGGGAAGATTCGAGTTATAAAATAATTTATAATATATAAAATAAATATAATAATAATTAGTTAATTTATAATTTATAAAATAAAATCAAAAAGGCTGCAAATAAAAGAAAAAAAAAAAAATTTCAAAATTTGGTATTTTTAAATAATAAAAGTGATCGAAATTTATAGAAAATAATTTTACAAAATTTTTTCAAATAAATTAAAATATCGCGTGCTCAAAATATTATGTGGTGCAATAAAATGTAAATTCGTTACGGTAAATAATTATACGAAAAGTGCGAGTTGCTGTTAATAACAATATTTTTTGTACGATAAATTTTATGATAAAAAATCATTTTCATTATGGTCAGCGAAATGCTGCAAATTTCTAAAAAAACGTGCAAATTATAAATATTGTGATTCGTTTGATGGATACAACGTTTTACTATAAAAAAGATTTACAAAAGGATTCATACGTCGCAAATTAATTCAAATCAAAGAATACGAGGGAAAGACAACGGGTGCCACATTAACTCATCAATAACGGTTCCGTATTAAACGGACCCCGTATTTTTATATTTCATCGGGTACCGTATATTTCATCGGGTACCGTATATTTCATCGGGTACCGTATATTTCATCGGGTGCCGCATATTTCATCGGGTACCGTATATTTCATCGGGTGCCGCATATTTTCAAAGGGCGCCGTATATGTTCAACGGGTACCACGTATATTTCGTCGGGTGCCGTATATTTTCAACGGGTGCCACGTATATTTTCAACGGGTGCCGTACAAGGTCAACGGGCGGCCAACCGGCCATTTTAATTTTGGTATCGGGGAGAGGCCCCGCATCGGTCATTGTTGTTGGGGAGTATTAATTAAGGTACAATTTTTTTTATTCTTATTTTTATTGTTATTTCATTTTTTTTCTTATTTAAATTTTTTTTATTCAAAATTTTTACATTTTTATATAATCATTATTGTGATCGAGCGCCGCACAGCGGGTGCACGGTCGATGTGCATTGTTGCTCTCTCTCTCTCTTTCTCGTTTCTCTCGCTCGTTCTCCCTTTCTGGTGTTTTCTTGTTTTTCCCTTTAAAAATAAAATGAATTGTTAAATTTTTTCGGTGTGGTATGATGGGAGCGGAAACTCCCTCTGTGTCGGCGTAGTGTTTGCGGTCCCTTGATGCCCGCATCCGATTCCGTAACCAGGGCTTGTCCCCGTTTGAATGCGGATGGATGCGCGCACCAAGGCACCGCTCTCGATTTATAATTTCGTTGTGTTCGTTCCTCAGGTTCCGGCCGACGAATTTTGGCGGAACTCGGTTTTTATTATTTGCGTTCCCCTTACAATTCTGTATGATCACGGTGTAAGCCAGGAGCCCTGCATGCCTCAAATCCCACGACCTTCGCACTTCTCCGCTGAGAACGTAGCCGGCAAAAATCACCGTGGAGGCCTCTGCAGGTGCTTAGTGATATCTGCAGGTTGGCAGTAGCCAGCCTGTAACAGTGGCGCCCAAACAATTTTTCGCGAATTTTTAAATTTTTGATTTTTAGATTTGTACCTTCACTCTCTTTGGCGTGCGCGTCCAGTGTCGAAACCAGTGCTTGGCACTGTTTGAATTCGCATGGACACGCACACCAAAGCCAGTCGATGTGCGAATTTTAAAATTTTTGAGTTTTTGTATGATTTGTAGCTTCACTCCCTTTGGCGTGCGCGTCCAGTGTCGAAACCAGTGCTTCGCACTGTTTGAATTCGCATGGACACGCACACCAAAGCCAGTCTCCCGGTTGGCATTCCCCATCTGCGATCGTAACCAGCACGGGCTGTTTGATTGCGCGTAGATGGGGTGTCATACCCCTATTCTTTGGACATCCGACTTACGAGCTCTTTCCCATTTCCACTATGTTGTGTCAGATTGTGGTGGAGCTCGGATGTCATTTGTCCAGGGTTTAGCTTAGCTTCATTTCTTCTTTTCCCCGAAATTTCTCGATCGAAATTTGAGGAACAGAACAGAACATATTATTATTATTATTTCTATTTTATTTTATTATTTAGCTGACACGGAGTGGGGTTCCCACTCTCATCATACCAACCGTCTTGTCGTTCTGATCTAAATTTTTTTTTTTTTTTTTGATATATATATATTGGTATTTTTGATTTTTATTTTTTTTTTTATTTTGGGTTGTATTGGAACCCGCCGGTACTTATTAGTACTTCATTTTATATATTTTTTGCATTTTTATTATTATTTTGCCTGCATACCGCTGGGTGTGCTGGTAGTTTTGGTTTTCTTTTTCTTCTTTGTATCGTTTTGCAAATTTTAACGAGCCCCCCCAAAATAGGTTCTCGTCGAAAAGCGCCATTTTCGGGGGTATCTCGCTCTATTCATCATAGACCAAAATTTTTTTCTTCATCAGGTAACCATTCCTTTAAATTTGTTCTATTCTCATTACATATTTTAAGTAATAATTTTGTTTTGTTTGATTATTATTCTTTATTGTTCTTTACGTATCATTTCCTTTATAATTATTATTCTGCCTGCGTATCTTTTTGGTGTGTTGGTAGTTTCAGTTACAAATTTTTTTATTGTCGTATCATTTATATAATTTTTTTCAGCGAGCCCCTCCAAAATAGGTCCTCATCGAAAAGTGCCACTTTCGAGGGTATCTCGTCTATTCCGTAGTCAAATAAGAGTGGGAGTACGGGCCTCACGGTGCTAGTGGACCAAGGCTTCACCGTCTCTAGTATCAAATTTAATTGTCATTATAAGGTAACCATTCGTTTAGTTTTTTATTTTCAAGCTTAAATATTTTAGGTTATAAGTGGTGGTGAGTGGTAAATTTATATAAGTTGACTTTATTTGAAACCTTCAGTTTCATTTGAAGTAATTTGAACTAAAATTGTTGCATTTATTTTAAATTAATAAAGATAATTTTGGAATACGTTTAAATTTTGCCTCCTAACGAGCAAATTCCTCCCTATATTATTTTCCAATTCCAACATGGACGTAACCTTATTAGAACCCGACGAGGAAGACAAAACCTCTACGACAGCCCGAAGATCCACGCTAGAGGATCTGCTCGATCAAATCCCATTGGAGAACCTGAAACAAGCGCTCGCGGCGAAACAAGCAAATGAACAGAATGTTCTAGTGGCGAATACACAGACGACCTTGTTGGAATCCATGCTGCAAAAATTCGAAATTGTGGCACAGCAGTTGGTATCTTTGGATCAACGGCAGACTAAGTTGCAATCGCAGGTGGAAGGAAATCGCCAGTCTCATCCCGTACTACCGACTCATACCGCACATGAACCTACCAGTTCACCAGCACAACCGAAATTTATCGATCGACGTTTATTGTCCGGAAGCGGTCTAAGCTACACTGGATCCCCTCGGGCATCAACATAGACATGTTTTTATTTCAAGTGGACACCATCGCGGCGTCTCGGGGAGTGTCCGACCAGATGTTGCTATTGGAGTTACACACCATCTTGAAAGAAATAGCGTTACAATGGTACTGGACATTTCGTAAACACAACCCGCACGCTACCTGGTCAGAATTAAGAAGCGGTATGATCGAGCGTTTTCAAGATCGTCGCACCAATTACGAAATCCGCAGAATGGTCGAGGCTCGTAAACAACAACCGAACGAAAGTTTTCTGGATTTCTACAATCATGTTTGGACGCTTACCCTACAATGTCGCACACCGTACTCTGATGAAGAGCTCATCCAAATTCTCATGAACAACATGAAGCCGACACTACAATACCATTTAACTGATCGTCAATTTGGCAGCATCAACGAGCTGATCAAAAGCTGTTCGGCTTGGGAGGAGTCTTTCCGGCGGCTCAAAGCTCCGGCGGATCCTGCAATCTATCCACGACGCGTGATCAATGAGTTATCAGGCGGTCCGTATGATGATATTGGAGCATATGACTCTTATGAGAATTATCCCTTAACTGATGTTCTACCCGATAACTCAGTATCCGCGATTCAAACGGGGAGCAGGTATCCGTTGGCCGCGGCGAGACGTTTTGGCGGACAAGTCCCAGCAGACAGTTCAGGATTAGTGTACAAGCAGCATTCAAGTTATGGTAAAAATATGGTCTGCTTTAATTGTTCGGATATGGGTCACACGTTCATGGATTGTCAATTGGCTCCCGCTGGATTGTTCTGCTATCGATGTGGGTTAAGAGGTACGATTTCTGCGCGATGTCGACGTTGTGCTGAAGAACGAAACACGCCATCAAGATTGTCGGAAAACCAGAACAGTGGTTCTTGGAGGACTGGGCCACGAGAATCACCACAACCACAACTGCCACCCAGACTGATGCCGCAACGGACAAGTCCACTCAAACCGATTCAGGAGGACGCAGCGAGCAATACGGACGCGGAACTCCGCTCCCAATCGAATCCGACCAGAAGGTAAACTCGTCTGCCAGTCATGATTCCCTTCCCGATCCTTCTTCCTCACCAAATTCCTCTTCCCTTCCTGTCGCTCTAAAGTTTTTCTATAATTCTCCGTCGTTAGCTAAGTTAGATCGTTTAAAACGTTCCAAGAAATATTGGAACCACCGCGCTGCAATGAGAAATGACGTGATTTCCTCCGTTTTGTTCTCCGAGGGTAGTGACACTCGGCCTTACGCCCAGGTCTTTATCAATAAGACCCCGTTTAAGGGTCTTCTTGACAGCGGGGCGAGTGTCAGTGTTCTGGGGAGTGGATCGGAGAAACTCATGTCGAATCCATTCGTAGAGTTTCATAATTTTCCATCCACGATAACTACCGCGAGTGGTCAAGTCCAACGAGTATTTGGTTACATACGAGCTAACGTCGAGTTTAATGGAATTACCCAAACCATGAATTTTCATGTTGTCCCTTCATTAGAACAACCGCTTTATTTGGGTATCGATTTTTGGAATCGTTTTGGAATTTCCCCAAAAATCTCCGCGTTAAATAATTCGGACGAATTAGGTGAAACTACCAACACACCCAAATTTCATATTTTAACCTCTAATGATCGTCGTAAATTGGATCTTATCCGCGAATATTTCCCGAGCAGCGATATATTAGGTTTGGGCCGCACATCCCTCATCACTCATATGATCGATGTCGGTTCCGCAAAACCAGTCAAACAACGTTTTTATTCCGTGTCCCCAGCTATCCAGAAACTCATGTATGCCGAGTTTGTCTTTGGGGTCATCGAGGAGTCACAAAGTTCCTGGTGTTCACCGGTCACGTTGGTGCGTAAGGCCAATGGCAAAGTCCGTTTGTGCTTGGATGCTAGAGAACTGAACAAGGCCACCGTCAAGGATGCGTATCCGCTGCCAATAATCAACGGATTGTTGGGTCGTTTGGGACACACCCGATTAATTTCGGCGATTGATTTGAAGGATGCCTTTTGGCAGATCCCACTCGACCCAGCATCCCGCGATAAAACAGCGTTTACGGTTCCTGGACGGCCCTTGTATCAGTTCAAGGTGATGCCGTTTGGCTTGTGCAACGCACCGCAGACGCTTTGTCGCTTGATGCACCGCGTGATCCCGTACCAGCTACACGATAAGGTCTTTGTGTACCTCGATGACCTTCTGGTCACATCCTCCACTCTGGCCGAACACTTCGAGTTGCTACAGCAGGTTGCTGGATATCTGACGGATGCCGGTCTAACAATCAATTTGACCAAAAGTAAGTTTGTGTTGAAAGAAGTCGACTATTTAGGTTATATTGTGGGTGATGGTTGCCTCCGTACAAACCCAGATAAATGTAAAGCTATTCTGGAGTACCCTATTCCGAAAACGACGAAACAGATTAGACGTTTTCTGGGGATGTGCGGATGGTACCGTCGCTTCATTCCAAATTTTGCCTCTTTAGCTTCTTCTCTCACCGATCTTACTGGTAAAAACACTAAAGTATGTTGGTCTGCAGCTGCTGATTCTTCTTTTAACGCTCTCAAAACCGCCTTGTCAACTGCCCCAGTTTTGACGCATCCTGATTATACAAAACCCTTTTTTATTCAGTGTGATGCTAGTGCCGTTGGGGTCGGTAGTGTCTTATTTCAGGTGGACGCCGAGGGGGTGGAGCGGCCCATTGAGTTTTATTCACATAAGCTCAATGCGGCGCAGCGAAACTACTCGGTGACCGAGCTGGAATGCTACGCTGCCGTCCTCAGCGTGCGAAAATTTCGTCCCTACGTGGAAGGTTATCCGTTCGTCATTTACACTGACCATTCCAGTTTACGCTGGCTAATGAGTCAAAAGGACCTCTCCGGACGTTTGGCGAGATGGAGTCTTAAACTCCAAGCGCTGGATTTTCAGATTGGATACCGAAAAGGTTCAGTTAACATTGTACCAGATGCGTTGTCTCGAGCTTTTCCGGATGAATCCGCTCCTTGTGCGGATGAGTCTGGGAGTAAGAGCACGCCTGATCGTGGTGCCCAATTTGAAGATCCAGCCTTGTCGAGTAAAAACATCGACTCTTCTGTAAATGCGTTAATACCTTCTTTCGTCCCCATTTTGCACGTTGATCAAAACTCGGTTGCGTTCCAAGATCCAGATTACGTCGATCAAATCGCGAAAATTCGAAGCTTAAAAGATTGTTCGCACAATTATAAAATCCAGGATGATAAACTGTTAATATCCCCTTCGTTTGGTTTTAAATATATGGATACCGATTTGTCGAATTGGAAACTTGTTATTCCGAATTCATTAACTCAATCGCTTATCGAACAGGCACATGTACCTCCCACTTCAGCACATTTAGGCGGCAGCAAAACCTTCGAGCGCCTTCAGCGTCAATTTTTCTGGCCTCAGATGGCAAAACAAGTTAAACAATACGTTGCTAGCTGCACTAAATGTAAAATGAACAAGGCTGTTAATTACTCAACGCAACCAGCCATGGGAGCACAGGTTACGTCAACTCGCTCGTTCCAAAAATTGTATGTTGATTTTTTGGGTCCGTATCCACGTTCGAAACTCGGTAATACCTGCATCGTTATCATCTTGGATCATTACTCGAAATTTGTCGTTGTAAAACCTCTACGGGAAGCGTCTGCTCTTTTGCTGTGTCGATTCTTGGAAAATGAAATATTTCTGTTGTTCTCGGTTCCCGAAATAATTACGTCTGACAATGGGAAGCAATTTACATCCAATTTGTTTAAGGATTTGTTGTCTAAATACGGTGTGTCACATATACGTACGCCGGTGTATTCGCCTCAAAGCAACGCATCCGAGCGTGTTAACCGAACCCTAATTGCAAGCATCAGATCTTATTTGAGCGATCACGACCATAATCAGTGGGACAAAAATTTGCAAGCAATTGCGGCCGCGCTACGAAATGCTGTACATGATTCGATACATTACTCCCCTCATTATGTCGTGTTCGGTCAACATATGTCGCTACACGGTTCGGATTACGCGTTAAGAAGATTACTCGATGAACATGATCCCAGCGAAGTCCAGATATGGGCTAAGCCAGATCGAGTCAATCTTCTCAAAGATCGTATACTTCACTATTTACGCGTAGCACACGAAAAGGGAGCTCAATATTACAATTTACGTAGTAATAAGCGTTCTTTTCGAATTGGACAACCCGTTTTCATACGATCCTTTGCTTTGAGCGATGCAACGAACCAATTTGCCGCTAAATTAGCAAGCAAATTCAAACCCGCGATAATTACCAGCAAAGTCGGACAAGTGGCGTACACCGTCGAAGATTTGAACGGAAAAGTATTAGGTACTTATCACGTCAAAGACATCCGTGTTTAATCGTTTCTCCCTCTATCTTTGTCTTCGTGTTGTTTGTTTTAGGCCCGGCTTATGAGACATCTCAGGGTGTGGGACGTTCCCACGTTTGTTACGATTACATGATCGTAACAAGCGCTGTTTGATTTTATTCCCCATGGTTTGTGTCTTCGCTTTCGGAGTTGTGTAATGTTTGTACACGTCGTGGTGATGGCGCGAGGGTGAGTAAGAAGAGGAGAGAGAGAACAATGCGCATCGAATGGGTGTGCGCATCAATGCGAATTGATGTAAACGAGAGACAGAGAAGAAAGACAATTCTTCTGGAATGTTCTGCGCGTCGTTTGTGTGGCGTACGAGTATTTTTTTTTGTCAGTCATTCGAGTTTGTGATTTTAAGGTAGTCAGTAGAGTTTTTGATTTGTGAAAAATTCGAGTTTTGATTTTTGTGGAGTAGAGTTTTAAATTTTTGGAAAATAGAGTTTTTTTTTTTGATTTGGGAAGATTCGAGTTATAAAATAATTTATAATATATAAAATAAATATAATAATAATTAGTTAATTTATAATTTATAAAATAAAATCAAAAAGGCTGCAAATAAAAAAAAAAAAAAAAAATTTCAAAATTTGGTATTTTTAAATAATAAAAGTGATCGAAATTTATAGAAAATAATTTTACAAAATTTTTTCAAATAAATTAAAATATCGAGTGCTCAAAATATTATGTGGTGCAATAAAATGTAAATTCGTTACGATAAATAATTATACGAAAAGTGCGAGTTGCTGTTAATAACAATATTTTTTTTTACGATAAATTTTATGATAAAAAATCATTTTCATTATGGTCAGCGAAATGCTGCAAATTTCAAAAAAAACGTGCAAAATATAAATATTGTGATTCGTTTGATGGATACAACGTTTTACTATAAAAAAGATTTACAAAAGGATTCATACGTCGCAAATTAATTCAAATCAAAGAATACGAGGGAAAGACAACGGGTGCCACATTAACTCATCAATAACGGTTCCGTATTAAACGGACCCCGTATTTTTATATTTCATCGGGTACCGTATATTTCATCGGGTACCGTATATTTCATCGGGTACCGTATATTTCATCGGGTGCCGCATATTTCATCGGGTACCGTATATTTCATCGGGTGCCGCATATTTTCAAAGGGCGCCGTATATGTTCAACGGGTACCACGTATATTTCGTCGGGTGCCGTATATTTTAACGGGTGCCGTATATTTCATCGGGTGCCGTATATTTTCAACGGGTGCCACGCATATTTTCAACGGGTGCCACGTATATTTTCAACGGGTGCCGTACAAGGTCAACGGGCGGCCAACCGGCCATTTTAATTTTGGTATCGGGGAGAGGCCCCGCATCGGTCATTGTTGTTGGGGAGTATTAATTAAGGTACAATTTTTTTTATTCTTATTTTTATTGTTATTTCATTTTTTTTTCTTATTTAAATTTTTTTTATTCAAAATTTTTACATTTTTATATAATCATTATTGTGATCGAGCGCCGCACAGCGGGTGCACGGTCGATGTGCATTGTTGCTCTCTCTCTCTCTTTCTCGTTTCTCTCGCTCGTTCTCCCTTTCTGGTGTTTTCTTGTTTTTCCCTTTAAAAATAAAATGAATTGTTAAATTTTTTCGGTGTGGTATGATGGGAGCGGAAACTCCCTCTGTGTCGGCGTAGTGTTTGCGGTCCCTTGATGCCCGCATCCGATTCCGTAACCAGGGCTTGTCCCCGTTTGAATGCGGATGGATGCGCGCACCAAGGCACCGCTCTCGGTTTATAATTTCGTTGTGTTCGTTCCTCAGGTTCCGGCCGACGAATTTTGGCGGAACTCGGTTTTTATTATTTGCGTTCCCCTTACAATTCTGGATGATCACGGTGTAAGCCAGGAGCCCTGCATGCCTCAAATCCCACGACCTTCGCACTTCTCCGCTGAGAACGTAGCCGGCAAAAATCACCGTGGAGGCCTCTGCAGGTGCTTAGTGATATTTGCAGGTTGGCAGTAGCCAGCCTGTAACAACTTCAGCATGGTACACGATGCAGTAATCAGGTACACGAAGGGATAGACCCACATTTAATTCCCCAGAAAATACAACAGCTCCCACTCTACCATCGAGCTGGGAGCCGCCAGTGAATAATTGTCCCGGTCTCTGCAAATAGACCACTCTTCCAATCCTCACTAGAGGGAAAATCACCTTAAAAAGCTTGCGAAAGCACAACAGGGGGTTATATAATCCTAATTCACCAGGTCATGCCTCACAGAATTTATTATAGTTGAGAGCCCTTTTTGCAGGCACTTTCACCTCGAAACCGCTGATAGCAGGGCGGCCGTATTGACCGCCATTTGCTTACCAATAATTCAACGGGAAAAGGTACAGCATCACCTGTAAGGCACAAGTTGGGTGTCGTTTTCAGTGCCCCACTAATGATGAGCAAGCAGGCTAACCTCTACACCTTCTCCAGCATTTTTCTGGATGACAATTTTTCCATAGCAGATCACCATACAGCAGTACAGGCCTTACTATTGACGTGTAGAGCCAGTGCACCAGCTCCGGTTTCAGACCCGAATTCGTATTCGGGTATTCGTTCTATCGTATTTGATTTCCAACTGAGCTTAATGTTCAGAGAAATTCCTAGACATCTCGCCTTAGCAGGAAAGGCCTGCATAGTATGATTCAGACTTGGTGGAACCACTTTCGGAATTGTATATCTCCTACTGAAAAGGATCACCTCTGTGTTAGAAGGGTTGATCCCCCAACCACGTCTGCTGGCCCAACCCGCAGTTATTGAAAGCGCATTCTGCATTACATCCCTAATTGTACCAAGGTGCTTTTCCGAAACAACTATCGCTACGTCATAGGCATAAGCAATAACACTTATTACTTCTCCCTCCAGTTTCAATATCAGTCCGTTGATTACTATATTACAAAGAAGGGGAGAGAAGACAACTCCTTCAAGTGTTCCGTGAAGAACCCTTCTTCTGACAGAGGCTCCGCTATAACCCTTCTGCTTCCCAGCAAGTGATTAATTAGTCTAATTACTTGGTGTTCAATCTTGAGTGGCAGCAATCCTTCCCTAATTGCCTCCATCTTCACATTGTTGAAAGCGCCCGCGATATCGAGAAATGCCATCAGCGAAAATTCCTGAAAATCCTGTGACTAGAGGCACGTAGTACCGTGTGGACTTGGCCCAGTTACTGAATGCAATTCTCGAACGAATATAGACATCCGTAATCCTTTCCATGATTTTCAGCGGAAAAAATGACAGAAATATTGGTCTCAAGTACTTAGGGCTGATGTGCGAGCTTCTACCTGCTTTCGGGATGAAGATCATCCTAGTATTCCTCCATTTGTTTGGGATGTACTCCTGCTTTAGACAGCCTTTGAAGATAACCTCCAACCCGAGAAGCAAGACTTCTGAGTTATTCTCAATTTCTGCTGATACAATCATATCCGGAGCAGCTGATTTAAAGAGCTTACAACTTTTAATAGCCCATTTTATCGTCCGTGTATTCAGAATATTCTCTGTACTCAACAGTTGGGTCCAGCAGTCATCTATAGACCCGCAGTCATCCACACCTGCAAACGACGCATCCTCACTTCCCCGGAAGTGAGTTTCCATCAGAAGATTAAGAGTCTCTTCACTAGAAACCTAGCCTGGAACAGCTGGACTGGTAAAGATAATCTTTCTTAAGCGCGAGGTTTCCGAGATCCCTTATATGATATTACAAAAGAGCTTCCACGAATTTGTTTGCGCCTTCTTTGTCTATCTTTTATATTCTCTGAGGCATTCCTTATAGAAGTCCCAGTCTTGACATTCTCACGATCTTTTTGTCCTATTGAAAGTAGACCCGCAGACTTTTCGGCACTCTGCACCGAACTGGTTTCCGCTTTCCCTCAGCTTTGCTAATGGACAGGCTTCCCTCATAGAGGTATTGGAAGCCCTATAGTAAGAGTATCGACTTTTGAATACAGATCACTACTCGTGTTGGGGAGTCCTATTCTCGATGGAATACTACCCTCCAATCTATATCTATATACGTGCCATACTGTCCTGGGATTTCTTAAAACGTACTGATTTGTAATTTGGGGATTAAGCAATAACGTTAGATACCGATGATCAGAATAGGAATGTTCCTTCGCCACCCTCCATTCCCTGATAATAGGTGAGATAAAATCGGAGACCTGAGTAACTAACATCCATAACATCCTGATTGAGTGATTAGCGAACTTAAATATTTAAAAACCTCTGACATTGAAATTAACAATTAAAGATTTTTTTTCTTACTTGCTGCATGTGTGGGTGACAATTAGGGTCTTAATGACATGCTAGGATTTACCGAATCTTTTCCTGCAAACTACTTTTGTTGATTTTGTTAAATGCATAAAAATAAAACTCAGAATTGCCATAAACAGGACCTTAACAGTTTAATAAATAGATCGAATTACATCGATGACTTATCAAAAAATTACGTTTCTGAAACAGGGGTGGTAGCTGAATGTACATGTAGTCATTGGTTGATAATTTTGACGTAACTCAAAATTTTTCGGTTGATATTATGCACGATATGCTGGAAGGAATACTTAATTATGAAATAGCGTTAGTTCAGGATCACTTTATTAATATAAAAATATATTTTAAATTAGACCATCTAAACAATAGAATTCTTAACTTTGACTTTAGCGACTATGGAGGTATCAATAAACCTCAATTTATATCTAATGATCATTTAAAAGTCACAAATTACGATATTCATCTTCAGAAACACTACGGATTGCATAATATTTAGGTGTTTTAATAGGGGAATTTGTTCCCGCTAATGATGAAGAGCGACACATATTTATACTATTAAGAAAAATTTTAAAAATTGTACTTCAAAATGATATACGAGTAGATATGAAAACTGTGGACTATTTAGATTATTTAATTTCATATCATCATACCTCATTCTTATCAATATTTAAATTACCTCTTCGAGCAAAAAATAATTTTTTGTGTCTTTATCTATATCTTATGAAAAAAATGGGTCCGTCGAAACAGTTTTGGTGTATGTAATTTGAAGGTAAACATAAGATTTTAAAAAATATCGCTAGTAGTAGTTTTGTTGAATGTTTGGATATACATTTGTTTTTAGTTCTTCCCGAGAATTAACAATTGTGTAGAAATTTTCTGGAAATTCGATTTCATTGGTTATTTGATCAGCAGCAATTATTCCATTTCCAATGTCAAGCAATTGTTTAGAAAAAAATTTAGCTGAAGGATAAGTACAGTTATATTTGTGGTTAATTTCATTGGTATTATTGTTTGCCATAAAGATGAAGATTTAAAGCATGCGTTTATTTCATCATCATATGTTGATCGTGGCATAACGAGTAGTGTTTGTCTGAAATCCCCAGAAAGTAAAATTATGGTTCCACCAACAATAATATTTGTTTTGAAATCTTTTAATGTTCGATCCAATGCCTCCAATGAATGTTTATGAGCCATTGTGCATTGTCCCAAATTCTAATGCGACATTTTTGCAGTACTTTGGTCATGTTTGATTTTTTTTTAATATTACATGTTGCGTTTTCATTAGTTTGAATATTTAATGGCAGTTTAAATGCTGAATGCGAAGTTCTCCCTCCATCTAATAAAGTTGCAGCAATTCCTAACGAAGCAACGGCTAATGCAATGTTACCTTGGGAACGAGGTTCTACTAATAAAAGTGAAATCATGAAAGTTTTTCCAGTTCCGCCTGGAGCATCAAAAAACAAGAAGACCTTAGTTTGGGCTTGAACTGCATGTAAAATTATGTCGTTAATAATTCTTTGTTCATCTAATAAATTTCTTGTTCATCTTTTGTCTTAATAATTTGAACAAACTCAATTAAATCAAGCGTATTGTATAATTGTTCTCGTGAAAGATCATAATTAATTAGATAATTTGCTAATCTTGATGGTGATGGCAATCCTAAAGTTTGAAAATTTTGATTTGAAATAGTCATGCAGATATCCTCAGATATCATTGCGTTATTGAATTTTTCCCATAGTTCATTTGGATTGGAAGGACTGCAAATTGTAATGATAATGGCGAATAATTGGCGTGTTTGATTTGGAGATGAGGTAATGACTGCATTGTTTAATGTGGAATCCCAATGTAAATCTGCATCTAATAAATTGAAAGCTAAACATGCTGCGTGAAATGTTTCATGTTGGTGTACATTAACTGTTTTTAAATTATTAAATGATGTAGGTCCTCGAACATTAATTAATAATAACCGTAAATAGAAACATTCTTTTTGATTTGGATGAATGGTGTATATTCTTCCTAAAACATTTCACTTAAAAATGCCAGGGTGTCCATCAACAGGTGTACCTCGTTTTCGAAGTTCTCATTTTTTTATCCCACGTATAAAAAGAAGGCATATCTGAATACAGCAAATTACGTGTACATGAATTTTGTTGTTGACATGTATTGAACAATTCTGTTAAAGTAGTTTTTGGTGGAGAAGCAGGTCGCTGTGCAATAGTTTGGTCTGTAAAATAGACATGTTGTTCATTTTGAAGATGTATCGCTAGATGAATTACTGTTGGATCTCTTTCGTGTATCGACATTGAAAAAATTCGCCAAATAGCCTCGCTGGTACTTATATATCTTCCAGTTTCAAATGACGAATAAGGCACAATTCATCTATTGTCAACTTCAAATTCATTTCTGTGAATATTTATCGTGAATGACTTTCCAGAATTCTCAGTGGATCAACTCAGTGGAAAACTTTTGGAACATTTACCATTAATCATACGTGGTGAATTGATATTAAGTGCTCCACATGGACCATGAACCATATTTAATTTAACAATTTCAAACAATTCTGGGTCCGTGTCTTTATCAGGAATTTCATCGCTTATTACGTTGTCGATATCGATTAATCTTATTTTATTTGTCAGCGAAATTAATATATGAGCATAAGGAAGTCCTCGTTTTTGCCATCCGATCGATTACATCCAACAATTCGTTTGCCCATACACATGATACTTTGTAATGAGATCCATTAAGGATTTTAGATTTTGTTTAAAAACTCGTTCTATAATATCATGACGATCATACGATTGTTGACCATCCTTTTGGATTGCATGTGAATGTTATAAATAAACCGGGTGTTCCGTAATGACGAACGAAAGTCATAGAGTCTTGACTATACTCTTGCATATGACGTGGACTGCCAATGTATGATGACGGAAGAATAACAGTATTACCGATATCATTGGCATTAATACTTCTGTCATTTCCATTTATTGCATAACGCAAGTGGATGTATTCGTCGCTTCGTAATTTTGACTGATTAAAACGAATGTATCATAGACGTTCACTCTCGATTTTGGCATACATATCGACAACATACTGATGGTATAAATATCTACATTTTAGAATGTGATTGTCTCCAGTAGATCTAATCATTAGTCGATAAGCGTAATAAATCGCAGCATTAACTTTTTGGTCGGTTCTGCGCCGGTGGATGAATTTGCTTGTTTTATGTTGATGTGATTTCCATCATCACCTTCCCAAAAAATTAAAGTGTATTGCAATGCGTCGTAAGAGCGATGCGTGTCGTCATAATAGCGATGCTATATGGACGTGGGCACCTGTTGGTGTTTTATCTGCTTTAATGACGATCATGTAATTATCATTTTCAAATTGTGGTGTGGTTGGAACAATTGTATTAATTGATTTTTTCCATTAAAAATTATTGAATTGTTTTAATGATTACACGCTCTCGAATTATGGTTATGCGATGTATTTCGCAACGTTCTTGAACTTGCTGTTCATTTGATCCAATAAAATGTATTTGCAAAAATTTCGCATTTTCATTTGGCATTGGATACATTGATCCAATGTGGTGATAAACTTGGCTTTGAATTTTAAATGTTGATGCAAAATTACGATCAAGAGAATCAATATTGGTAATTTTTTTTGCGCCAAAAGATGTCATTTGGAAACATTGATTAAATTTCCTTATTTTTGACAAAAAAAGCTTTGAATCACTTGATTCTCTTGTCATCAAGGATTTTAAAGGTTCAGGTGGTGGATTTTAAATTGGTAAAACAATTTTACCTGAAATTTTTTACGATAACATTTTATGATTTTTTGACGTAATAAAAAGTGGGAAAGGGGTGGTTAATGTTAAAAAAAACTTACAGGAAGAGCAACACATGCATGACGCAGCCCGAACATTTCTATTTGCTCTTCGAGTAGTAACTGTTCCAATTTCGGTTATACTCGTATGTTCTTGTTGAATTTCACGTTGTAAGTTCCGCTACCTTTGTGCCTTTAATTCTGATAATTGTTGATCAGCATTAATTTTTTCTCTATATCGTCTAATCGCTTGGTTTCTTTCCATTTTTATGGAAGAAACAGTTAATTTTATAATACAATGGAATTATTTTTAACTGTCACTTCGTGTTGTTGGTAACACAATCAATAAATGAAAATGTATGCACCTTTAAGCGTCCAGCGATCAATGTTTTTGCGAACTTTTTTATTTTTGTAAAATTTTATTTTTAACCGTAGGGGTACTCGATCGGCTAGCAAGCAAGCAATTTGCAATCCGAAATCCGAAATCCTGGCTACTCAATCAATTTTGCCAAGGAAAATGGAATATCAAATTATATTTTTCATAAAGTTTTCGTTTATTTTTTGCAATGCTTCGTTGCTAAGAAACAGAAAAACCGTTATCTCTTGGAAACAACACCATCCAACGGGTCCACATTTCACAAAAACCCAAATAGTGACGAAACAAACATATGGTTAAAATCTGACGTTCCTAAGGTGGCTTCGTTTCCGATAAACAAAAAAAAACGTTATATTTTGACAACAGCGCCACCTAGCGAGTTCAAACCAAAACAAAAACCCAAACCGCTAAAATCCTAATCTCTGGTGAAATTTTGAGCTTCGTGCGATGCCTGATTCCTAGAAAAGGCTATTACAATCATTACAGACACCATTTTTATATATTATTATTGCGGTACTAAAACTATAATATATACATCCATCCCTCGCTTAACGAAGTCTCGTTTTACAAAAAATCTCTGTTACGAAAAAAAATTCGATTTACGAATTTTATTTTTGTTCTTAATAAATATGTAATTATTTAAATAATTTGAATTAAATAATATTTATTTATTGCTCATTCAGGTAATTATCCTACTACTTTTTGTTAATTGTCTTAGTTAAGATTTGAATAAAATTCTCGAAAATATACTAAAAATTAGTTTAATGAAAGTTCGATTTACGTAGGAACGAATTAATTCGTTAAGCGAGGGATGGGTGTATTATACACCCGAATATTATTTAGAGTTTTAGGGTTATGTACAGTGCTGGGAAAAAAAAGTGGGACAAACGAATTTATTGCAAATTGGAGTCTTTTTTTGCTAAAATTACAAAACTTTTGAAAACAATTTGTTTATTGTTTCATTTTAAATACATGTATGACGTAATTTTTTGAAAAAAAAAATTTACCTGCAATTTAGGGGCAGAACCCCGAAAAATGCCAAAATATTCAAAATACGTTGATGGGTGTTAAAGTAATGTAATAAATTAAACACTTATTTTTTATTTTTTTGTTTGTGTTTTATTGATTTATAGAAGTTCAATCTTTAATATTAATATTTTGTTGGACCGCCTCTTGCTTTTATTACAGCGATACACCTCCGATTCATTGAATTTGATAAATTTCTCAAAGTCGCAGGAGATATGGATTCCCAAATCGTGATCAACAAACTTTTTAAAGCTTTAATCGATTCTGGGCGCTTCCTTGCTACTTCTAGCTTCATTATAGACCAAATATTTTCAATTGGATTTAAGTCTGGACTATACGGGGGCCAGTTCAACACATCGATACTGTTTTCTTCGAAGTACTTTTTTACCTTCTAATGAAGAGATAAGAAAAAAAACAAGTTTTTAACAAATTATTTATGTTTATCTGAAAGCCAGTTTGTCTATCTACAATTCAAAATTAATAACTCACCACTTTGGCGGTATGGCACGGAGCGTTGTCCTGTTGAAAAATAAATGGGCAAGTCTCGCCAAAGAACTTTAACACAGAAGGCTCTAATTCGTTCTGAAGGACCTGCAGATAAACAGCTGCTGTCACGCTGGAACTAAGGAAGCACAATCTACCGGTTTCATGTCCAGAAAAGCATCCCCAGACCATAACTCCTTCATTTCTCGGTGGAAGTCTTAAAAGACATTCGTTGCTAAGTCTCTCGCCCGGTTTTCTCCTTACGAGAATTCTTCCATCTCCAAAATGTAGCTTGAATTTTGATTCATCGGAGAAGATCACTTTATTCCACATCTCTGGAGTCCAAGAAACATGCGCCTGGGCCCATAGCAAACGTTTTTTTTTTCACTAGTAGTGTGAACTCAGGCTTCTGGACTGGTTTAAGTGCTCTCAAACCAGCTTTAACAAGTCTCTTTCTCACTAAGCTGGCTGAATTTTTTTTCCCGTTGCTCGCTCAAGATCCTGTCTTATGTCTGATGAAGTTTTAAAACGGTTCCGACGATATTGTAATATTATAAAACAATCTTCCACTGGAGTTGTCTTTCTGGGCCTTCCAGAGCCTTTCTTTCTTTGTGTACTGCCCATCTCTCGCATTTTTTTAAGATTCCTCGCTACAGTACTTTTAGGAATGTTTAATCTTTCAGCTATTTCACGAATGGTTAAATTTGCTCGCGCCATAATCAACATACTGCTTTTACACTGCTCACTAACTTGTCCCAATTTTTTAAACTAAAATTGCACTTTATTCTTTATTTGACTAGAATCACTTACAGAATAACTTAAACCTTACAAAATATGCACTATTTATACTCAAAAAAAAATTACAGGCAATAAAACATCTGCATCCTAATGACGGCCGAGAACGGTAGGCGTAAAATAAAATAATTGCTTGACCAATTTTTTTGCACATCAGTTGCGAGGTTGTACCGGTGTAATTAAAACAAAAGGCGGTCCAACAAAATATTAATATTAAAGATTGAACTTCTATAAATCAATAAAACACAAACAAAAAAATAAAAAATAAGTGTTTAATTTATTAAATTACTTTAACACCCATCAACGTATTTTGAATATTTTGGCATTTTTGGGGGTTCTGCCCCTAAATTGCAGGTAAATTTTTTTTTTCAAAAAATTACGTCATACATGTATTTAAAATGAAACAATAAACAAATTGTTTTCAAAAGTTTTGTAATTTTAGCAAAAAAAGACTCCAATTTGCAATAAATTCGTTTGTCCCACTTTTTTTTCCCAGCACTGTATATTCTTATTTTGTTGATTTTTTTTATTACCAAGAGTCTGAAATGAAATGTGATACTAAGTTTCACAAATAATTTGGAAATGCGGGTTCACAAAAATCTGTTTTATTTTAGTTTAAGAAAATTTTAAATATTACGCCTACACGTTATATTTAAATCGGAATATTTAAGAACTTTGAAAATTTGGTTAATTTAAGACTCTGGAATAGAACGCATATGCCTTATTTACGGGGAAAGACTGTACTCATGAATAGAAACCGTAAACCACAGTTCAAAACTTTAAGAAGAAATCTATGCAAGACCATTTCTCACCGGCTTCCCTTGTCTAACACAAAAACAACTGAAAATATAAATCAATGTGAATTTGGAAAATATATTGAAGATGGCTCATATATTCAATATTTTGAATCTGTCGTTTTCAATAACAAAAGGTACAAAAAGAGTAAGATAATTAATTTAAACGAAAATAATAAAGAAGAACCAACGTTTTTTAAAATAAAAGGATTTTTAAGAAATGACAATGACGTTATATCAGAATTAGATATTAAATATGATATTTCGATTTTCATAGATATGCGTATGTTGTAACCGAAAATCATGAATTCGAAATAAACGAATTTAGTCTTTTAAGTTTTAGTTTTAAGTCTAACATGAATACGTTAAGGAGTATAACGCGAGATCAAGTGTTTTAAAATTAAGTAATACGTCATATTTAATATCTTAAACTTAAAATATATAATAAAAATTATATTTTATAATAATTGTATAATTCAAATTAATAATTAAAATTTAAAAAAGGTCAATACCTAATTAACAACTCAAAATTGAATTTTATTTAATACTTATTGCAATATGAGAATTACTCCTATTGATTCGTGGTAAAATTTACTATTTCAAATAACCCATTACTAAAAGAATATTGGAAGTTATACTATACTAAATTCGAATTATAGCAATACAACATAGTAGACGTTGCCAAAATTGTGAAAACTAATACTATTAAGTTATGGAAAGTGTTTCATGTTGATATACTGTACATCTGTACGAAACAGAAGTCTCTCCCCTAATTATCAAAAATAGTCCTAGATGTTATGGTAAGTATACCATGCTTATACATACGTAGTGCTACACGAAGCAATGACCGCTACTACAATTATGAAAAATATCCCTATTTGTCGTGGAAAATGTACCAAGCCTAATTATACATAAAGCTATACAACTCAGCAGACTGTACCATAATTCAGTGGCAAAAACCCAAAAGTACATAACTCGAAAATGTTCATTTTGAGAAAATTGTAATTTAAGTTAATATTTTATCCAGAAGAAATTGTATCACCTTAAATTATCTCAAATTAATACATAACATTATCCGAGTAAGATATTCAATAGTGGTATTTTCAGTTTTCCAAAATTTTGAAAATGTTCAATAATTTTCGCGATTTTCGTGACTTGTGTTGTTTTGGATATTTAATATTTTAAACAAAATTGACATAAAAGTACTTACGTGATTTTTAGCTTTTTCTTTCACATTATAGTTTTACGTAACTCAAGTTAAGCTGTTTTTTCTGTTTGCTATTAAAAAATAATTTAGTTTGTGTCATTTTAGTTTATTGAGTATTTTTATTGAAACTGAAAATAATATAAAATTACACTTTAATTCATATATAAACTTTAATAAAATAATTAATTAAAAATCAAGAAATCCAATAACTAACTAATTAACTGAAGCAGATGATGATTCTTAAATTTTATTTAAGAATCATCGTCTACTTCAGTTAAATCTGGATGTGTATCCGGCATGGGCTCTGCATTCAAATTTATCTAGAAGTAATGTGCTGATGGATCTAAGAGCTGTAATAGATCAAGTAAATCTTGTTTTTTTGCGTCTGATATCTTTAGCAGGTTCGAATAGCATTGAACAAACTCATAGTTAGATAAATTATTAAAGCCGCGTCGTGTTATGTTAAGAACTTTAAATTGTTCATCGTTGCTATAACTTGTTTTATATAAAATATGGCCTCGTTCTTTTGTGTATCGAATCCATTTAACATCGTGCCACGCAAACTTTTCGCCATCAGTATTTACTTTTCGCCACATAACCTTAGATTTGGCAAGATCCCCAAAATTAAAAATTTGTTCCTGACTCATTTCATGAACCAAGAACCGACTGGATACTGAACGAACAAACTGATACCAATCTCTCGGTTCGTGAATTTTTACCGTGGAACGTTTTTTTTACGTTCAATTGCGGCGTGATCGCTGTCGCACTCCATGTGCGTGTGACCAGATACGAGAAACTTGTGATCAATACATTTCAAAGCACTTTGTTGATTATTTTGCATGGAGACGTGGAAGATTGTGGCAACATAAGAATTTCTATTCTGCCCTGTGCAACAGTCACTGTAGAAAATTATTTGCTCTGTTGAAGTAGGAAGCTTATTTAAATGAGCTAGCAGGCAGCTTGCAATTTCGTTTCCTCCTCTTTGTCCTACAACTTCATTCCACATATAGCAATTAGACGCACTGGTAGTGCAATCGTGTATTGTTAAATTGTAAGTCCAAAGTAAACGGTTATAGAACGGTACTGAGGTCATTACATTCGGAGTGGGTAGGCATTGCTGCAGATCGAAAGCACAAGTCTTTATTAATGGATTGCTCTTTGCCAATTCCTTATCTCGTTCTTTAGATTTATAAGCGTCATCTGCAAGTTGGTGATGTTTTCGCTGCTCCTCAATAAAGTGCTCTTTTTGTCCTTCGTTGTCCATAACATTCAATTTTGCAGCAAAAATGTCACATTTGTGACATGAGTCGGCCTTGGGTGTTTTAAATTTAATGCCCATTGTTTGGAACACTTTCGAAAACTTTGTAATGGAGACGGCATTTTCAATTTTTTCGGTGTACAGCTGGTACATTTTAGTGATTGTTAAGTCACTATGGAAATATCTAAAACGTAAATAATTATTAATAAAAGTTGAGAAAAATTTGTAATTGCTACAAATCTTACCTTTGAGATGTATCTCTCCGCGTATAATGACTTTCGTATGATGGGAATGAGTTGATGTGATTTTTGATTTCATTTACTTTTTCCTGGGATGTTAGGTTTGGTGGTGGTCTGGATCCACGTTTATCGGATGGAATAATTGGTCCAGATAACTCAAATTTTTTCGTGGTGATTGTTCTGATAATCCCATCAATCTCCCCAAATGTTTTCTTAAAACGATTTTTACAAAATCGATTTTTCCCGTATCCAATTCGATAAAATAAAAACACGAAAAGTTTCTAACTTTGTTTGACCGCTTTTGTAATGTCTGATTTTTTTCTTTCGTATTTCAATTAAACCGGATAAAAATGCACATCTCAAATTATACTACGTTAAATCCCAATATTGCCGAAAAATTTGTTTTTGCTGTTGAAATGTCGAGCCGCTACTGGTTTTCCGCTTGTTGAAACATATGGCTGACCTGCGTGTATCGCTTGATTTTAAGTTCTTTCATAACTGATTTGCTACTCGATGGTTTGTGACTTCCTGCTATAAAATTGTCTGCATTAGAGTTATGATTTTCGTTTATACCATTATCTAGGTTAAATTCCATATTTCTTGCCATTTCTTCTATTTCTTCACCATATTCATCGTCTGATTCATCAGTAGGAGGCATATAATTTGGATCAGCATCGGAGTCATCGTTGTTTTCGAATGGATTATTCTGAGAAGCCTCTTTGAGAGTATCCAATAATTCGTCAGTTACTTTATCATAATAAGTGGAAGTTTCACAATTCGTATTTTTATTAATAAACTGGAACGCACTAAAACTTACTTCAGTTCCAGAGTATGTATTCTGATATTTTACTTCATTCCTGTTTAAATTAGCAAACGTAGCGGTTTCGGGTACACATGGTATCGGGTACGTGGTATTCGTTTTATTTATTCTACCTTTTGATGCTAGTGCTACCATCCGTGATGATCTACTCAAATTACTATTCATTTTTAAACTGAAAAAATAAAAAATTATGTTAATTTTTAAAGACACATAAATTTACTAATTACATAGTAAAATTGATTAAAAAGTACATATTTACCTTTTATTGATATTTTTGCAATGGGAAAAACTACTTGTATTAAGTTAAAAATTCAATTATTTAGAATTTTAACAAAACAAATTGCAAAAGTAACATATCACCACTTAAGTTTTGATTTCACAAAAACAAATTACAATAAAATTTAACAAAAACTGAATAAGTCTAGATACAATTTTTTTTTAATAAACAAATTTGTTAAAAACAGCACAAGTCACTTATGTCGTTTTAGATTGTAATACGAAATAATAAAAATGATGGTTTTTTAAATCAGAAAAAACAGCATAAGTTTACCCAACGAAATTTACTTGTTTAAAAAAGGAACTTACGTCGTTTTTGCTAAATCGATTTGAAAACACAATGAGTTGTGTCGTTTTTGATTTTCTCGCTTTAGGTACTAAAGTTCTTCGTAAAAATACATCGATTATATCAAAATGTTTGTTTTAATGTAATTATTGTAAATCTACATAAACCTCAAAAACTACATAACTCAACTTATGCTATTTTGGGTTTTTGCTACTGAATTATTAAATGTAGTGCTATATCTCATATAACACAAGACTGAATGTCTGAATTACAAACGCAACCATATCATATTGAAACAATTAATATTATTATAGTAAAAATTACTATCGTATTAATAAAAATTTCCAAATGATTAGGATGATCTACCTCGTGTGATGGTAAATATTCCCGTTTATTAAAGATAGTCTAGTATTTTTATGATAACCAGTACCGAGTTTGTAATAAATATGACTATACTTCATAGGATAATCCTAGAGTATTATATAGTACGCTCTCCGATAATAGGCCACAGAGGCGTGGGCTCCGATATTTTATTGAAATAAGTACTATATTTTTTTCCGTGTACATCTGGTAGCAAAAAATCTATTAAAATCAGTTAAATTGACGTTTTTGAAATTAATAATCGTTTTGGAGTGAAATTTACCTTTAGGCAAGTTATAAGTTATAGGGGTGTAATAAATTCTGGTCCAAAAACCATCCCGATATCATACACACATCAAAAATTACAATTTTGGCGATGAAGGTTAGATTGTAAGTTATACCAACCAGTCGTTCCGTGAAAACGGTAACTGTAATAAAATCGTGATTTGTTGTAATAAATTGTAATAAATATATAACAAATTATGGTACAGGTTTCATTTAGGCGGGCTAATTTGGTCGGTGCAGCCCAAAAATCGACCTTTAATACAAATGAAATAGGAGCGGTTTTGCATTAAATCATTCCACCAGAAGTAGTATCACTACTTCTGGTGGAATGATTTAAGGCAAAAATCACTGGGGCCTCCCACTTTATGGGAAAAGCGTAAATACAAAATTTTGGCAGCCATCAGTCAATCCATCTATGCTATAGAGAAACCAAAAATATTAGGTCTGTAATCACACACACACACACACACACACACACACACACACACACACACACACACACACACACACACACACACACACACACACACACACACACACACACACACACACACACACACACACACACACACACACACACACACACACGCACGCACACACACGCACACACACACACACACACACACACCCGTGGGAGTTGTAAGTCTCCTATCGGGTACATCCCCAAGTGGCGGATAGGGGGATGCCCTCACCGGTATACCGGCGTGTAAGTGGGAAATAGAATACCACTCGTGGACCAAAACTTGCAAGAAGCGTCTGTTCACCAGGAGGTGCAGCTTCAAACAGCGTCTGCTCCTCATGTAAGAGGCGGCTGAATTCCTTACCTGTCAGTAGGTATAAAATGCTAGGGGAAGGCCACCCTGATCCAAAAAACCAAGATGAGTGATGATGAAAATATAAACCTGTTTACGGCGCAAAGGATGATTACCTTAGTGCCGGCGGCTTCGGGGAATGAGCAAGTGGGCTCCCAGCCGTCGTTAGCAAGCGACCGCAGTACTTCAGTAGTGGAAAACTTGGCTGCTGAAGTATATGGAACTACAAGTAAAGCTAATATATTGCAGAAGAAATAGGTGCTACAAGTCAATTTTTATTGGCAAAACAAGGAGCTCCTATGAATATGGCAGGCAGCGGTAACTACAGCCTAGGGGCCGTAGACCACCAGAGATCACCTCCAAATATCCAGAGGGACATATCTTTGACCCTTTCGGATCCTGCAGGGCAAGGAGAGAAAATAATGCCTGTGACGAAGGTATTACAACAAAAATCCAGGCTATTTCAATCGCCTAAGCCTCGTAGTAGCTCTGTAGATGAGGAAAGGTCTGGTTTACTTTCGGACAATAACCAGCCTGATGCTCTTATTCTGATGGGAAGAAAAATTGATCTCCTCTGCGATTACATCAGGGAAAGAAGTAATGTGCACCACGAGATAAAGAGGCTTGCCACGTCGATTAAAAATCTGTATACCGAACACTCGTATAAGAGCGCAAAACTAGAGGAGGAGATTAAAACAACGCAGACAATTGCAAAGCTGGCTTAGCAGATAACGGTATGCTGCGAGACTCAAACTTCGCCAACCATCTCAAATCCGAGAAGCATGGAAGGAAGGACAGTGCCGCTCGTAGCCGAATCAAAAACGGCACTTAATACGAACAGTAAAAGGAGAAGATCGCTTGAGCCAAACCCAACTGTTGGACAGGCCCAGAAAAAGGGGAAAAAGAAACCTGGTGAAACCCAGGATCTAGGAGCCAAAAGTTCATGTGGAAACCCAGTAGGGCCCAACGAGCTCGACAACGAGGAGGGCCCTGAATGGCAGGTGGAAAGAACCAGAAAATGGAAGAAACGTGTAAGGACCCCGCGTCCTCGCACTGATGCCATCCGGATTACAAAGAGCGGATCGTTGTCGTATGCTGAGATACTAAAAAAAGTGAAGGGGGAGTCAAATTTGAATGGCCTCTCTGATAAGGTTACTCGCATACGGAGGACAGCAAAAGGTGAACTCCTACTTGAGTTAGGCGAAGACATACGCGCAAAAGAACTTGGATTCCAAGTCGCGTTAGAAAATTCACTTGGCGCGGATACAACAGTGCAAACATTAGCACAGAAGGATGAGGTTATGGTCGAAATTAAAGATATCGATGAGGCTACAGCAAAAATAGAGGTACATAAAGCCATTACGGATAAGTTTGCTGATGCACAAAATCTGCCGATAGACTGTGTCAAGTCACTGAGAGCTGCCTACAGAGGTACCCAAACAGCCGTAGTGGCTGTGCCAAAATCGGTAGCCAAAGTTATGAACGCTGAAGGTAAGGTACGTGTTGGGCGGGTAATCTGCCGAATTCGTGGGAAAAAATTGCCCTTAAAGTGTTACAAGTGCTGGCAGTATGGACATATAGCCAAATCAGATAGGTGTGACGTAGATCGCTCTCGCCTTTGTTACAAATGCGGAAGAGATGGTCATCGAGTAAAAGAATGCAAGGAAGAAGCAAATTGTGTGCTTTTCCAAACCAAGATGAACCGTAACCATATAGCAGGCAGTGGTAGATGCATAGCTTACGTAGAGGCGTTGAAAAAAGTTCAGCGTCTATGAAGTTCCTCCAGCTAAATCTAAACCATTGTGAGGCTGCACAGGAAGTATTGGTACAATCTGTGCGTGAAGCGAAAGTTGATGTCGCAATCCTGTGCGAACAATACATAAATAAGGAAGGGTGTAACTGGACAACTGATGCAACAGGTAAAGCAGCAACATGGGTTTGTGGCAGACGGGCAATACAGGAGAGGGCTAATAATTCAAACGCAGGATTTGTAAGAGCGAAAGTGGAGGGTTTGCACATCTACAGCTGCTATGCACCACCTTGTGCCACAATAGAAGAGTTTAAGCATTACTTGGATCGATTGATTGTTGATGCTCGGTTGCGAAATCCTGTCGTCATTGCTGGTGTTTTCAATGCATGGGCAATGGAATGGGGAAGTAAAAATACGAATGAAAGAGGAGTGGCACTGCTCGAGGCAATCTTCTCCATAGATGTTGTGCTTCTCAATAATGGTGATGCACCGACTTTCCGTAAAGATGGTGCCTCCTCAGTAATTGATCTGACATTCGTCAGCCGTACTTTGATGTGTTTGGTGGCCACATGGAAAGTCAGTGAACTCTACACACATAGCGACCACCAAGCCATTATTTTTGAAATAAAACTGGCAATGGAAAATAGACGTACAAAACTTCAAAGGAAACCAGCGGGTTGGAGGGCAAGTACCTTCGAGGAAGATCTATTTAACCTAGTTCTTGCAAAGCCGAACCTCCTGGGGACTGTCAATGCAAAAGCAGCGCAGATAATGAGTATGATCACGGACGACTGCTCTAAAACTATGGTTTATTAACCGTACCCGGTTAATAAAAAAAAAAACACACACACACACACACACACACACACACACACACACACTGATTTAAAAAAAACACTTTCGTTTACTTCGGCGATATAGCGAATGGTAAATCTGCAAAAGTCTAGTGGTCAAAATTTTTCATTATTTCTGTTTATTTTACTACGTAAAAGACCAACCTTTAAACAGATCAAACGTATTTTAACCAATACGATAAGCCACTGGTTGAATATTTTCGTATGAATTGGAGGATAGAGCACTAAAAATTATCGATCACACTCTAAATCGGTTTAACATTCATAGGCGGAGATATAATTTTTTGAATTTCGTGCCTTGTTGGTCGAGGACTCACGCATATCGATTTAACCATAATATTTTGCAGAATATTATATATATTATAAACGTCTATGTCACTGACTGACTAATTCGAAAACCCACAGGGTGACCAAAAAAAATTTATCCGTGTGATTTTTTTCATCAAAAATACACAAAGAGCAACAACAATGCAATCGTAAAATCGAAAGAGTATGTGGTATTTTCGAGAGTCAGCATTGCACGATAGATCGCACTCTGTTATGAAACTGGCAGTTTACCTTCTAATTCAACATCGAGTTGTTTTTGAAGTAGGTCATGAAGAAGAAGCACTTTTGGCTGCGAGTACTGGAAAGACCAAACTTGAATCTTCGTTTCTGTTTAACAAGAAAGACGCAACCGAACGAGTTCATCTTTACACCGATATCCCTTGTGTGCATTAAGGATGAATTACGCTTCTATCTTCGATTACTGCTACTACATGTTCCAGGCGCAACAAGTTTTGAGATTTTGCGTACGGTAGATGAAAGTTTATGCGAAACATTTATAGCGGCAGCGATGGCAAGAAGACTACTTGAGTCGGATGAAGAATGGGAGCGATGCTCGACAGACGGTGGCACATACCTGATGCCTAAGCAGTTGCGAGAGATGTTCGCTTATATTTGTATTTTTTATCAACCCGCTCAACCCCTCAAATTATGGCAGGATCATCTAAGAGATTTTATACTACATGCGACGACACAGTGAATCTATATCGATCAACTCGGCTCTTCATGATATCAATTTTGTTCACAAACAGCACGGAATATCCTTCGGTTCAGTTGGTTTGCCTGTTCCAAGCGGTAACCCATCCAAAGACGGTCAAATTTATAATCAAGAAGAAGAAGCACGATTAGCAGTCGAACAAATAGTAAAGCTGAATGAATCCCAGCCTGCGGTATACATCAAAATTATGATTGCAGTTGAAAATAATCGCGAACAATGTAAGCTCTTGTTTATCGATGATCCCGGTGGCTCAGGTAAGACCTTCTTATACACAACTTTAATAGCAAAGTTTTGAGGTGAAGAAAAAATTGTGCTGCCATTTGCAACAATCGGAATAGCAGCCACTTTGCTTAAGGGAGAACGCACGATCCATTCATAATGGATTTAAACTTCCAGTGCCTTTTCCTGATAATTCAATCTCATCAATGCGAATGACATCACCAGAAGCTGCAGTTTTGCGTCAGGCTGCTCATATTATTGTCGATGAAATTACAATGCTTCCTAAGAATGGTCTCCGCTGCATTGATAAGCTCTTGCGACAGGTGATGGTAAATGACATTCACTTCGGAGGTGAAGTTTTAGTTCTTATCGGTGATTTTCGACAGAAGCTATCAGTCGTTCCAAGAGGAACGCGCACTAAAATCATCGAATGCTGCATTAAATCAAGCCCTCTATAGAACCAGTTTGAACAACTTTCTTTGACCACCAACATGCGCAGCGAAGGTCAACACGAGCACAATGAATGGCTTCTGCAAGTCGGATCAGGAACTTTGCATGCAACACTTGGCATTTATGAGGCGGACACAATTCAAATTCTCAAGTCAAGATCTAATCAGTGTCACTTTTAATAATATTGAGCAAATGTCAACAGATGAACTCTCAAAAAGAGTTATTGTTGCTCCAACGAATGCTCAGACGCTTGAGATGAATCGAAGAATAAACGACTTGATTCATGGTGATGCAGAAATTTACAACAGCAGAGATTCGTTAGTAAGCGAGGATCCTATCGATGCACCCAACTTTCCCGTCGAATTCCTCAATGCACAGAATCCATTCGGCATGCCCCCTCACGTATTGTTTTTGAAAAAGGGTGTTATCATAATGTTTCTACGAAATTTAAATCCTATGAAAGGTATGTGCAATGGAACGCATTTAATTGTTGAAGAGCTATCGCGAGACTTTATTAAGGCCAAAATCATTTATGAGTGCAACAAAAGCAGTATGGTTCTAATCCCTCGAATTGATTTGGCACATTTTAAGACCAATCTACAAACCAATTCATCTTCAAACGGCAGTGTTTTCCCATGGGCAATTGTATGTCGCTCTTTCCCGCTCAAGAGATTCTTACCAAGTGAAAATAAGAATCGAAAATAATCCACAGCAGGGAAAGTTTCTTAACGATGACCGTCAATTTTCTCGAAATGTTGTTTTTAAAGAAATCCTGTAGTTTAATTTTTAATAAATATTGTTCGTACAAATAATTATAGTTTTTTTTGATTTTGTAAACTTACATGCGATCTATTTAAAAAATATTTAACTAAATATTAAGCCTCAGGACAACCTAGTTTTCTTAATAGTTTATGAGTATGCTGCGGGTACCGCCTCCTGACTTGGATGGTGAGCTCTGTGCATATTGCTTTAATTATTCACCTATACCACTTCATTTTAAAGTTGTCGAAATGTAAAGTAATTTAAAATATTTATTTTGCCTATAAATATCATCGGAATAGTTAGAAATACAAATTTGTTTAAAAATCATACAGACAACATAATTAATTGTTTTGCTCAGCACATTTCAAATTTTAATTTATTTACAAATTCCAATGATAATTTATCTTATATCTATCATCAAAATTGTACAAAAAAAATAAAATTTACAATTTCTGTTATAAAGATAAAATACGAAATGGAGAAAGAAGATGAGCCCTCAATACACAATTATAAGTATTTAGATTTGCTACACAAATAAATTTCTATAAAAAGGGGATAAAATTCGGATAAACGCATGATAGAAGATGAAACATAATTTTGAAAATACTCTTACAAAGGAATATACATATCCACTTTGTAGTTTACACACCAACTAACTACATTATACAATATTTATATACTAAGGGAGATAAAAATCTTTTAACGTTAGTTTTACCGCAAAATATCAATTACTAACGTCTGTGTCCCATGGTAACAATTACGTCGCTTTATGGGAGACGAGCTGTATATAACAACACACCATAGCAATAATGAATTCAGATAAGTTGAACGTAAAGTGGTTGATATCAATTTCGTAAATTTTATATTTTTGTGAATTATTACCACCTCATTAATCATCCTTTTATGTATACGATGAGGATTGTATATCTATATACACGCTTATGTACACTCCTATATATAAACGTGACAATAGTGACACTTTTAGTATATTAAAAGACATAAAGATTATTTTTATTTGATATCATGTCCTCGGCGTATATGCAAGAATTATTTATCGGGTGGTAATTTCACTGTACTCGTAAACACCAAAAAAAAATTAAATTAACGTATTCGAGCAGATTAAAGTTTTAGAGCTCAGGGATTGCTTAAAGTGCAAAATACATATTTTGCGAGTACCCAACAATATGGTTTACGTTGTTGACTTTTAAAATTTGCGACATTTTAATATCATAGGGGTTACAATACATAATAGAAACTGTTGTTGTATTTATTTTGTTCAGATACATGCTGCAAGGGATTTGAATATCACTATATGCATATCTTATAAAAAGCTTGTAATTTTAAATGTTAAGTGAAATATGTTCGAAAATTATATTTTCATGAGGGAAGATTTGATTGTTATCAGCGTAAAAAATTGAATGTTATGGTAACGAATTTAATTATATTATTCTTTCGCAGGTATGTTATAAATATAGCGAGGGACATGCATTACAAATTTAGCCGTACAGGAAAAATAGGTTTCAAACATTTCTGCAACAATTTTTAGCAAGATAAAGAACCTAAATGTTTTATTTAGAATTTATCTGTCAACTTCGTTTTTTATTTCTTATTGAACATATTTTCTTTATTTAAGTATTCTACTGGTCGTTTTACTTTTGAAACTTAGTCAAATTACATATTCTAAGCCTATTCCAAATAGTTTCGAAGATCGCGTCCCTCGTTATCGCCTATATTTCTCCAATAGAGCTATACGAAGCGAGAGAGATTATTTTATCGTAAATTTAAAAACGAAATTGTTCCTAATAATTTCTGCAGGAATTTTCATGCTTATTTTCCCATACTCAAAAGTAATCAGGTATTTTCGGCTGTAAGTGATGGGCCATTAAGCGTTTTGCTTTTATAAGTACGAAAAGATTAACACAAACCAATATTTTTCCAAGTGATATAGCTTTGTGATAACAAACCTAATTGTTTAGCATAATTTTGTTGGTTTCGGGCTCTCTTTTACGGGTAACTTCAGTTATGATTTGTGTAAGCTCATGTGATTATTTTTGGCCACAAGAAATTGGTTAACAACGCTGCGTAGCGCTGGTATGCCGAGTTAATGTTCTTTTTTTAGACAACAGCAGAAATATTCAGGGGCGGTTTTTTATTTCTTTACACATTGATCATTCTCATCGGAAGTCAGTTTTCAATACTTCGAAATGTGATGTAGTAAAGTGGGGTAGATGCTAGTGAAGTTTATCTAAACTAATCCAAAAAATACAACAACAACAAACTTATTTTAATAGTATTGGTGCAAGTAACCATTCAGGCGAATTTATATTGAGTAATTTAGAGGAGATGTGCTTTTTTAATAGGCCTTAGGTACATTCCAAAGTCATTCTTAGTATTTTCGAAGCATGAAGCATGAACTTCAGTGATACTGGTTTCCCACTGAAACAAAAATGAGTGTTCCAAGAAAGTTATAAGACTTATTAGTGGGTCTGACAGGGTGTTACACGAGAATTAAAAATGTGATTTTTTTAATGACCTTCAGGTGCATTCCAAAGACATTCTAAGTATTTTCTAAGCATTTAGCGTGAACTTCAGCGATACTGGTAGACTACTGAAAGAAATGAGTGTTCAAAGAAAGTAATATGATTTTATAATGGGACTGACAGGGTGTTCTATGATATTTAAAAATTTGATTTTTTTATTGAGCTTCAGGTGTTTTCCAAAGTCATTCTTAGTATTTTCTAAGCATTTAGCATGAACTTCAGTAATACTGGTGGTCTACTGAAACAAGAAAGGAGTGTCATATGCAAGTTGCATGATTTTCTAATGGGGCTGACAGGGTGTTCCAAGAGATTTAAAAATGTGATTTTTTTAATGGGCCTTAGATTTAGGTCTGACAGGGTGATCCATGAGATTTTGAAATGTGATTTTTTAATGATTTAGCATTTAGAATGAACTTTAGTGATACTGGTATACTACTGAAACAAAAAGAGTGTCTTAAGCAAGTTACATGATTTTTGAATGCTTCTGACAGGGTGTTCCATTAGATTTCAAAATGTGTTTTTTTATTGAGCTTCAGGTGCATTCCGAAATCATTCTAATTATTGTCTAAACATTTAGCATAAACTTCAATGATACAGGTAAACTACTGAAACAAAAAGGAATGTCCCAAGACTGTAACATGATTTTTGGTGAATCTGACACGGTGTTCCATGTTATTTAAAAATGTGATTTTTTTAATGAGCTTCAGGTGTGTTCCAAAGTCATTCTTAGTATTTTCTAAGCATTTAGCATGAACTTCAGTGATACTGGTAGACTACTGAAACAAAAATGAGTGCCCCAAGGAAGTTTTACGATTTTAAATTAGGTCTGACAGAGTGTTCCATGAGATTTAAAAATGTGAGTTGTATGATTTTATAATGGGTCTGACAGGGTGTGCCTTTTGGTGCATTTTAGAGTCATTCTAAATATTTTCTAAACAAATCACATTTATAAATCTAATGGAACACCCTGTCAGACCCATTAGAAAATCTTAAAACTATTTTAATAAACTTCTACTTGTTTCAGTAGTTACCGCTGAAGTTTATGCTAATTGCTTAGAAAATACTAAGAATGGCTTTGGAATGTACCTAACGCCAATTCAAAAATCTCATCTCTATAAATTTATCAATATAAATTCGCCTGAATCTTTACGTACTACACCAATACTGTAACTATTACAAACGAGAGTGTTCAAGGAAAGTAATATGATTTTATAATGGGACTGACAGGGTGTTCTATGAGATTTAAAAACTTGATTTTTTAATGACTCTAAAGAACATTTCAAAGCCATTCTAAATATTTGCTAAGCATTTGACATAAACTTCACTGATACTGGTAAACTACTAAAACAGGAAGGAGTATCCCAAGAATGTTGTATGATTTTCTAATAGGTCTGACAGGGTGTTCCATTAGATTTAAAAATGTGATTTTTTTTATTGAGCTTCAGGTGCATTCCGAAGTCATTCTCAGTATTTTCTAAGCATTTAGCATGAACTGCAGTAATACTGATGGTTTACTGAAACAAATAGGAGTGTCATATGCAAATTGTATGATTTTCTAATGGCGCTGACAGCGTGTTCCATGAGATTTAAAAATGTGATTTTTTAATGAGCCTTAGATACATTCGTAAGTCGTTCTAAGTATTTTCTAATCATTTAGCATGAACTTCAGTGATACTGGTATACTGTTACATGATTTTTAATGGATCTGACAGAGTGTTCCGTGAGATTTAAAAATGAGATTTTTTTATTGAGCTACAGGTGTATTCCAAAGTCATTCACAATATTTTCAAAGCATTTAGCATGAACTTCAGCAATACTGGTGGTCTACTGAAACAAAAAGGTGTGACATATGCAAGTTGTATGATTTTCTAATGGCGCTGACAGGGTGTTCTATGAGATTTGAAAATGTGATTTTTATTGAGCCATAGATACATTCCAAAGTCATTCTTAGTATTTTCTAAGCATTTAGCATGAACTTCAGTGATACTGGTTTCCTACTAAAAGAAAAGATAGTGTTCTGTGCAAGTTGTATGATTTTATAATTGGTTTGACAGGGTGCCTCTGAGATTTAGAAATGTGATATTTTTTAGGAGCTTTAGGTGCATTTTAAAGTCATTCTAAATATTTTTTAAAAAAATCACATTTTTAAAAATTTCATGGAACACCCTGTCACACCCATTAGAAAAGCATGAAACTATCTTAAGACACTTCTTATTGTTTCAGTAGTTACCGCTGAAGTTCATACTTAATGCTTAAAAAATACTTAAGATGACTTTGGAAAGTACTAACGCCAATTAAAAAATCACATCTCCCTAAATTACTCAATATAATATATACTATGGGCAAAAAATAATAAGACTTTGTTCATAATTTTAAAATTCTTTATTTATTTCTCCAAATCTATTTCCTCCCCCTCAAAGTAATCCCCCCCCCCCGGCCTCAATACAATTGTGCCAACGTTTTCTTCAATCCTCGAAACAGTTGTTAAATTCAATTTCCGACTCAAAACGGTTTCCCCGGAGCGGTCGTTTGAGTTTGCTGAACAGCCAGAAATCACATGGAGCTAAATCAGGTGAATACGGTGGTTGCGGAACGTGAGTGGAATTGTTGGCGAAAAAATCACGTAAAACTAATGCAATATGAGAAGGTGCATTATCGTGGTGCAAAAAGCAAGAATTGTCGACCCATAATTCCAGCCTCTTTTTACGAATAGTTTCGCGCAAACAACGCATAACACTCAAATAGTATTCCTTGTTGACAGTTTGGCTGGTCGGAAGAAATTCGGAGTGCACCACACCTCGATAATCGAAGAAAACTGTCAACATCACCTTGATTTTTGATTTGCTTTGACGTGGCTTTTTCGGCTTCGGTTCACCTTTGGCACGATATTCGGCCGATTGATCGTTTATTTCCAAGTCGTAAGCATAGATCCAAGACTCATTACCAGTTATAATACGTTTCATGATATCCTGGTAGTCGGAAAGCATTGTTTCACAGACGTCAACGCGACGCTGTTTTTCCGAGAAATTGAGTGATTTTGGAACCAATCGTGTCAGTAAGGTCTCTGACTGTTAATCGACGATTCTCGAGTACCATTTCCTTCATTTTATTAACGTGTTGATCATCAGTTGATGTTGATGGACGACCTAGACGTGGTTCGTCGTTCTCGACCGTCTTTGAACAATTTGTACCAATCAAAAACACGCGAGCAATCGCGACATACAATAATCACCGAAGGCCTTTTGCAACATTCTGAACGTTTCGGCACCACAAAATAGATTCCGAACTCAAAATTTAATTGAACTTTTTTGCTAAATAATTTCACTCATTGTAAAATCGCCGAATGTACTTTTTGCACTTCAGAAAGACAAGCGTATACTAAACACTAATGATTATTTTGATGTGACATTTGGCAGAGCTGTCACTGACAGTCATACCAACATAAAAAAAAAAATATTTGGTTTTCTGCGCGAAATTTAAATTAAAAAGTCTTACTACTTTTTGCCCACAGTAGTAAATTCACCCGAATGTTACGTAGACCAAAACTATTAAAATAAGTTTTTTGCTGTTATATTTTGTATTAGTTGGGATAAACTTCACTAGCATAATGTGGATCACAATAAAATGTTTGGACTTGTTCATACCTTGGAAATGTAGCATTGTTTCTCAAAGAACCCGCTGAACGGCTCACCGGTTGTTTACCGGATTTATGTAAAATGTTATTAAAACCCACTAATGTGTGTCGAAAACTTTTAAAATTTGATTGTGTAAATATCATTTAAATTATTTTTTGTAAAATTAACTATCCACCTAATAGAACGGTACTTGAAGAAATATATTAGTCTGCTCGGTGTTCTGTGGTTCCGATAGTCTACTATAAAACGGCTCACTAAAACTGACACAAATAGTAAGCATTAACCGTTCGATGGATGCAACTGTCAGACTGAGCCTGTTTATAACATGGAATTCGTTGAATGTTTTGGATTTCTACTTTATCCATAGGTGCGGCATATATGAAGTGGCCAATGATTTTGCCTCATTATTTATTTATTACTAATTAAAATTCATTAAACGAATACGGGGTGGGACAAACGAGTTCTTTCTCCAGAAATTAAATTAGTGATTGTAGCTCAATTTGCAAATCAGGCAATGTTCTGAACATAACCTTGGCCTTCTTCGTATGTGTGATCTGAACGTGCTCAAAATATCATAGTACAGCGGCACACATTGCGTATGTTATAGAAATAAATTTTAAAACAGATAATTTATAAGTTTAAACGAACAGCATTCAGATATAATCCTAAGATTACAGAACATTACACCTCCGGTTTACCCCCGGTCATTTTGTATCTGTCATTTTGGAGCAACGCCTGATGAGAAAAACCATGTTTCAGCTCCTAGTTAAAATATCATGCAGAACCATAGCATGACTGTTAAATTACGTATACTTCTGGAAATTACCTGGAATATACACTGAATTTTGAAAAATGGGCGACACCGACCACAAGCGACACGTAACAGATAATTTGACCCTAAAGATATTTTACAGCGGTTTTCAATTTATTCTACATAAGTATGTAATAATTTTAGATTCAGTTTCATTTTCTAGCTGAACTCGAATCCGTCATAATAAAAAATTATTAAAAACCAAATTTCACACCTGCCGAAATGCTATTTTGTCCCCTAATCAGCTAAATTTTTAAGCTAACTTTTTACACTTGTTAATGAGACATCGTACTCACGTAAACACGGAAATACATTTTTTAGATTATTTTTTCCGATGGTCTGGTATTGGACGAACCCTTAATTATCTGTTTTTCCCCAATAATTTTCGTGTTTTTATGTTATGTGCTACTTGGGACCAACATCTTGGACCCTCAGTTCCCGGAATGTTTGAATTGTTACAGCAATAAAAATTATGCACTTCATGACCATAATCCAAACCGAGGTTAATGACGAGAGTTAATGGACTGGAGAGAGAGGGGGCGGTATAAATAAAGACCCCAGTGATTTATGCACTCATAATCACAGGTGATGTTAATGCAGTCACAATATGGCACAACAGAGGCACCAATTATATGAGAGCCGCCAATACAGATTTTTTAGTAGGAGCATCCTCATCACATATTTGGTTAACTAGGTACATTTAGTCATTTGTGAGAAGTCGAATATTGACATGACACTAAGAACAGGTAGACAATTGAGAATGGTAACCAGGTGATGAATCTAATAAAAATGGACATCCAGTGACCACAAAGCAATTATGTTAACTATTGAGGAAGCTGCCTCAGCGAACATAGGACATAAAAGAAACAGGATTGCGAATGGGACCTGGCTGGGATTAACTAGACCAATTAGTCATTAATACGAAGATAATTTGATTATTTAACATCGATAATGTGACGGGAATCTCCCTACAAGGGATGTAACTCCATCACTATAAAATTAACTATTTAATACAAACTCCTACAAGTAAAAAATTCTGTTGGGTCTGGTTGTTTGGCTCTTCATAATGTGCAGCTATGTTCCAAATAATGCGTATTATAAATTAGATCAATTTGGGGGTGTTTGTTATTATTCGTAGTTCATGTTTAATATCGTCACGCCCGTGCAGTCGGAGTCTTCCTCTACGACGCTCATCGGTTGGTTGTTGTTGGAACACTTTATACACCATGCATTGTTGTGAGGAACAAGCAGCATAACCATGCCACGGGGTATAACGATTGGATTTTTTTAATCCGATGATATCGCTGCCTGTTTATACGAATCCGTAATCCGTTTTGCACGAATGACCTTCCGGCTCACGCTTCCAAAAGCTTCGTCTAAAGTGAGGACTTACACGATGGAAAAAGATGGTTAGATCAAAATAACCCTGACCTAACGTAGAAAAGCTTGTTTTCGGCAGCAATCCGAGCATTTATTTCTGTCTGTATATCATTATTGACGATGTCATTACTTGCCTAAGGTATTTTAAGTTTGCTACGTTATCAAAATAATTGTCTCAGATTCAGATAGTTATCTTAAAAATGTTGCAGCAATCGTTTGGAATGAAACAGAATTGGGCCTGGAATATTAAATTTTTACGATTTAAGCGCTTTTTTGTGCCATTTTTGGGTTCTAAGTTATTAAGTTTTCATAAAAATCGTACAAAACTTTAACAAGTTATCAAAAATAATTCTCTCTTAAATGATTTTCGAAAACATTTAATTTTGGAAAATACGTTTATCAGCAATTTATTTTCTGTTCTTATACTTCATCCGAAATCGATACGACAGAAATACCAAAATTGGCGAATTTCATTGAATCGAACATAACTAACAAAAATTATTCGCCTTTTCCCTGCATTTCTTTAACAACAGTTGGTAGTGGCCATCAACACACCTTCTGTTTTTTGTAATGATTGAACAACAATAAATTTGCAAAGCGAAGTTGTTATAAAGCATCTCTACGTATAATGCCAATATTTCGAATGGAATCCTTTGTTGTACGAGATACCGTTGAGACGAAACTTTCGTTTCCTTAAACCGACCAGTTTAAATTGTTCACCATCGTTGTTTACTTAACGCTACATAGTTTTCAAAATTTTAGCAAAATAGTCAACCATATCACGAGTATTTTGTTTCAGCTCAATTACCTCAAAATTACGAATTGAATCAGCAGACGTAACGAATTGGTACTATTCGCGAGGATGGTGAATTTGGGTAGATGATTTTACTTTTCTTTCGTTTGCTCTTTATGAGAAATTTGTGGTCGAAAATTTTCATATTGTCGCCATATTGCTGGAATGTTGTTAACATTGTTGCGACGTAGGAATTTTTATTACAGACGGCACTACAGTTACGTACAACATGATGTGTTGTTTACCTGGTGGATCACTGATAAACGATAATATAAAGTACATCAAAAATCATTTCTTTAAACAACGCCAAATATAGTTGATCCTTTCTCTGGGTGGGCCTACACCATGCATCTATAGTTGTTGTTAAAATATTCCATACAGTCAGCTACAGTTACCGCAGCATAAAATACTTTACTATCGTATTGATTAGTTCGATGTTAACGATGACCATGATTTGACAATATATCTGCTACCCATAAGTGGCAGATATACTCGTATTGTCAAACCATGTTCATCGTTATCATCGAACTAATCGACGCGATAGTATAGTATTTTATGCTGCGGTAACTACAGCTGACTGTACAGTTAACCATTGCTCCAGGATGCTTGATCTTTTAAATTGTTGATATTCCATCGGACATGTTGCACTTTTATTTGAAATGATCGCTGTCCATGTCGGCATTTATTTAAGATCTAACGTTGGATATGCTAAAGGAATGTCTCTTAGAGATCATGACATGATCGATTTGGTTTCGTTGGTTGAAGAAAACGTATTTGATACAAGCAAATTGTACATTATTGCAATTGTTGTTACTACACGCTTACCGATGTTTGCATTAAGCCACCAACGATGCTTTTAATGTCGTGAAGATTTTTAAATAAATTTTTGGCGTTACCTAATTTATCATCGATGAGTGCATGTATCTAACCGTGCATATCCGCATATTGATAGGGCGAAAGATCACAAAACCCACTACTAATTATCTTACACTTTGGTGTCCGTTGTAATAAAGAGTGTGACCATTTGCGGTGTTATAGATTTACAGGAACATACAACCTCTTGTATTGCAAATAGTTACAACTAATTTGTAACTCTTTGTCTGGTTTAAAAAATTTTGGAGATCTCGTTTTTAAGGGCTAGGTATGTTCCGTGTTTCTATTTTTACAGCGTTTCCGTGTACAATTTCCGAGCTCGTGTTTATGTGGAATCCGATAAGGTATTCCGAGACTTTTGTGTATAAGATTCATTAATTTTATGAGAGAAGTTTGTTAGCCTGCTGCCCACTCCGCTTATAACGTGTGTGGATCAACAACAGGTGAATATTCTAAAGGTATCCACACCTACCTTGAACACATTTATATAGCGAGCAACTTGTTTAGATACACGGCAGTTTCAGCCGCCCCTATCCTAGAAAAAAGACGCTGATTTGGTGTGGTGTTACGGCATGTCTCACTCTGAGATGTGGTGTACTTTACTGCACTATAAGAAATTTCCACTGTACCGCATCCGCTTGACCGAGACTCCGGATTCTTGAAATTCCCAGAATTTTTATCGTTTCAACAAGTTGTATAATTATTCTACTCATCAATATGTGAAAATAGTTTTAATATTAAATCTGATAGTTTGTGTTCTTAGTGATAACTTAAATTGAAGTTGTTTTAGTTGTGTTTAATTGATCACGGGGCATTTGTTCAATAGAATTTCTAGAGAAAGTTTGTTTTTCAAAGAAAAACAATTGTTTTTTTCAAGAGTTTATAAAAGAACTAATCTTACAATTGCTCTAAACCAATTTACAATTTATATTTGCGGCCAGTGATAGAGGAATACATGATCCGCTAACGTAAAGCAATCAGCGGGTGTCGTTCGCGCAAAATAAATATTGAGTTCCTTTAAATTAAAAAAAATATTTTTTATTTCACAACTTTTCACTCATTTACAATATTTTATACTTATTACTAAATTTGATTAAATTCTGATCTCTTTAGAGTCAGACACAATTTTCTGAATTGACATTTTAAGTCTGATCGCTTTGGCGTCAGTCACACAATTGATTTATAGTTATATTTTATAAAATTATTTTTTATGATTTTCTTATCGATTTTGCATACATTCATTTTCGTTAATTTGCTACGAGTATATGTATTTCCGGAATAGGGTTTACCAATAAGAGTGATATGATTCAAACTTTTCTCGCAATAATTCAATTGTTGCACTTGCTGTGTGGCACTTAGCCCCGTCTTGTTGGAACCAAAAGTTGACAAGATCAACTTCTTCCAATTTCGGTCATAAAATGTTGGTGGTCATCGATCCATACCGATCTCCATTGACAGTAACCAGCTTCATTTCGAAAAAAATACGAAACGATGATTCCACGAGATCAAAAACCACACCAAACTGTCAATTTAGATGAATGTAACAGTTTTCATGAATAATTTGTGGATTTTCTTCGCACTAGAATCGACAGTTTTGTTTATTGCCCGCACCACTCAGATAAAAGTGAGCCTCATCGGAGAAGATGATTTTCTTAAAAAAATCGTTATCGTTTTCAAGTTGTTCCAAGGCAAAATGAGTAATGAAAAAGTAGTAAAGTAATGAAATTGTAAACATTACTGAATATAATGAAACAAAAAATGACATATCATGACATATTACAAATGGCCGAAACGTCACTTAATACTCATATCATTCCTATTGGAAAACCTTTTATATAACTTTAATGTCTTATATTGATTTCCTTTCAAAAATATAAATGTTAACATGTTGAAAATGCGTTTATATTGGTGAGACAATTTTATTGACTTGATATTTAAAATAAAATTGTCTCATGAGCATTTTTGTTTTTGTTCGGAGGCATGTCCAGGCATTTAACACGCGTGGTACACTTTATGATCTCGACCGCCAAGTGCTGTGTTAGTTTGAAGTAAAATTCGCCTCAATATGATTTTCCAAATAATTCCCTTCCTAATTTTCTAAGTTACTTCAGAAAGAATGCTTGTGAAGCTTTCACAAATTTCTACAGAGTTGATTCCGCCAATAGTGTTGAATCCAAAATTGTTACTTTAGGGAATTCTCATGAGAAGAGTATTGAAAACAGATTTTTGGTATGTGTAAAATAAAACATGGCTATCTCTTGTTATGAGCAAAACGGAAGTGAAGACATATTTTTATTCATTTTTAATACAGTGTTGCCTATAACCCAATTTAAAATAATTCTCAACTAACAAAAACATAAATTCACCCTATAAGCCGACACTCCCACTTGAATTTACACTAATTTTAGTCCCATTTCTCCTCGATGTTGTTGATGTTTGGACTTGGGAAATCCCTTTGTTAATGCATCAGCAATCATCTGATCTGTCCCGATTGGATTTATTGTGATGACAGATGCTTGTACTTTCTCTTTCACAAAATGATGACATCGATATGTTTCGTACGAGGGTGATATGCATCTGTCTTCGAGAGATTAATTGCGCTTCGACTGTCACAAAAAATCGGAATCGCAGTCGGTCTGCTGAGTTTCACGTCCAATTTTCGAAGCCATAACCAGCCGTGGACTTTCTTTCATCAAGATCACTCGCCCAGTCTGCATCACTAAAACCAGTAATGTTTTCTAATTCCAATCTCCGATATTCCACCTTCACGCCTGCTGTGCCTTTCAAGTAACGGAAGATCCGTTTCACTGCAACCCAATGCTGCTTTCCAGGATTATTTAAAAAACGACTCACAAAATTTACTGCGTAGGCAATATTAGGTCGCGTACCCTGTGCTACATACAGAAGGCTGCCTACCACTTCTTGAAATGGAATTTTCTGCATGGCCCCAATTTCGGCTTTGAGGGTTGGTGGCACACTTTTTTCAAGTTAACATCTATGTCGATTTGTGTCGCAACAGGGTTAGATTGAGACATTTTGAATTTTTCCAAAATTTTGGTAATGTAATCCTGTTGATCTAGCAATAAAAACTTGCTTTGATCTCCTCCTATATCTTTAATTTGAAAACGTTTGGACAATTCGACTTTCAAACCCGTGCTCTGTGCTTTATTGGTACTTAAAATCAAAAAATTATCGACGTATACCGCAACAAACAATTTGGAATTTCCGTCGATATTATAATAGATACACCTATCAGCTTTAGATCATGTCATGCCGATTTCTACCAACGCCTTGTCCAACTTTTGGTCCAGGCACGGCCTGCTTGTTTTAATACATAAAGTACCTTGTTTAATTTACAAACTTTCCCTGTTCCATCCGCGAATCTTTCTGGTTGAAACATATACACAGTTTTCCTCAATTCATCTTGAAGGAACGCAGACACTGCATCCATCTGCTCAACATACATATCGTAATGAACAGCTAGTGCCAACAGATAGCGAATTGAACTATACTTCACTACTGGTGCATACGTTTCCTTATAATCCAGACCTTCACGCTGGGAACAACCCTTTACAACGAGCCGTGCTTTGTATGGAACACCACTTAACTTTAATTTGGCTTTAAACACCAATTTTGACTTGATTGCATTTCTGTTACTCTGTAGATTACACAGAGTCATCGTTTCATATTCATCTTCCATAGCTTGTCGCCACAAATTACTATCACTACAGCTCAATGCTTCTTCAACACTAAGCGGATCATTCGTCGACAACTCAATTGACGAATAAACGAAATCATTTTTTCTGTTTAATTTCGGTGCCCTTTTTGAACGCTGATTTCCACTATCATTGATTTCTGCAATATCTGTACAAAATTCGCTATCAGAACCATTGCCTTGTGCGTCAACAATCGTTTCGTTACTGTAACATTCATCTTCATCGCCTTGGCTGTCCCACTTCATTTGACAGCGATAAATAAATACGATCCAAATGAATCTCCGATGAATCAGAGGCAACCGGAGTGACATCCCTAACCACAGATTGTTGGTTATTTGACATTTGGAAGAATTGGACATCAACGTCGTTGTTTAAATATTCGCAGAAGTAGTGAGTTTGTACATATCCTTTTCTAGAGTTGCTGTCGCAATTAAATGATTACGCTTGTCAAGAATTCTACACTGGCGGTCATCAAAACTATCACTTTACCATTCTTAGCCATCCGACCCACAGACAGTTAGTTCGTTGATAATTCAGGCACATACATTACGTCTGCTGTGATAGTTGTTTTTTACTGTCAACTACGAGTACGATGTCCAGATTACATGTTCCCTTACAGTTGAATGGCACCTTTTCGTTGTTAGCCATGCTAACTTCTTTAGGTGTTGACCATCGGGAACAATTTGTAATAATTTGCATATTATTTGTCATATGCGATGATGCGCCGGAATTGATATACCATTCATCATGAATTTTTCTTTCATTTACATTTTTGATCTGATTACAGTTGTAGCATCTTGGTTTAAACCGCCTTCTATTTTCGTTTGAAATAAATACCATACTTCTTTTGAAGTTTCTAAACTCCGAATATGAACATAAATACTGGAATGAACGCACATGATGATTTTTGATTTTGCTTGTATTTTCCGCTTGGGCTTCATTATTTCATCTGCTGACTGGTCTTTATTTTCGATAGAACACCACAGTTGTTCATGCTCAAGATACGATTTCATGGCAAATTCCCTTTCATTGTAATTTTCACGCCCCATTAATGTTTCTACTGCGGAACACTATTCGACGCCATGACTTGTTCTATAGTTTTCGATTTTTTACTGACAAGCTTTTACTTTAACACTCAATTTACAAGGATTTTTTACTTGATTCCACAATAAAAAAAATTGCCAAAAACCTGGGCCCATAACCTGTTGCAAATAGATTTTTGGTATGTGTAAAATAAAACACGGCTATCCACGGAAGTGAAGACATATCTTTATTCATTTTTAATACAGTGTTGCCTATAACCCAATTTATTATAATTCCCAACCAACAAAAACATAAATTCACCCAATAAGCCAACAAAGAGATCGTATAAGAATTGAGTTGCTCTAGCAAATTTTGGAGCATTATAAGAAGTAAAGCTGTTTGTATTATAATCCTAGACTAATGGGTTAGTTCAGATAAAAGACAATAAATTTTTTTAACTCCAATGTTCTTGGAAAATATTTAAAAAGCAAATAACTTTGATAGTCAATTGTGATTATTGACTTTTTAAAACAACAAAATAAATTGACTACTCAATTGTAAACAATATGTATACAAATGTTATAAAATCTTAAGAGTCAACAACAGAAGGCTTTTTGACGACACAAACAATTTTCTGAATATTCAATTAAATTGGGTATTCATTAACTGCGGCAATAACTAAACCTAATAAACTTGGATAATCATAAAAATAGATATTCCAATCGTAAAATCAATAGTCATTCCATCACGTCTCCCCCAAAAAAAAAATATATCTTGATAATAAAATCCTACAACTAGAGCAATAACACATACCCATGCATATGGGCAAAGAGGATGAAAACTCGAAATTTTGATTGGAATAACAGCGCAAAAAAACGACAAACTATATCGCAAATCGCTCAACTACACCCACCAAAGTGTTTATGGAAATATAAAATTTTATTAATACTAAAAATTATTTCAATCAATATTTTCTGTCGCCCGAATATGAAAATATGTACGAATGTATATAACTGGATAACAACATACATAAAAGCTCTTCATTGCCTTCGATAAAATTAATGAAAATTTAACAAAAATATGAAAACTTTATATGGCATGTATTCTCCACAATATGCATATTTGAGTTTGAAATTCATATATGATAAAACAGAAAACAACTCGATATAATCTAGCCAAAATATACAGGGTCTTCCAAAATTTGCCGATTCGGACAAAACTGTTGGAATCGAGAACTTCGGTTAAAACGAATTTGATATTTTTTTAATTTATATGCCATGAAGGCGTTCTTGTCCTAATATTAACATTTACAATAGAAGCATTTCGCTATAGTACCCTGTGTTGTAGAAAATGCAATGTCCTATTATCTAATTATGTATAATTATAACAGTAATTTCAAATAATATATTTTACTTTTTTCTACTTTTGAAACTATTGCTTCAAACGAATAATTAATTAGGAATGTCATAGAAAAATGCTAATACATGACTTTAAACTTTAATCGAATACGAGTAGCCTATAACTTTCATGCTAGGGATTCCGAAAAATATTTTTTGTATTTTTCTTCGATTTTGGCAAAAATTTTGTGAACTAAAAACTTTTATAAACAATCTGTAACTGCCTAGAATATGTTTATTTTATATTACACCGTGAATTGAAAGCATTTGAGCGAACTCTACAACACCGAGGTTCGTTGCGGCCTCGTTTGTGTGTTAAACAGTTTATTTTACTCCCTGTCAGGTTTCAATTATGTTACAAATTTGTTGTGCTACTCCTTGTCGCACGTCACATTAACACAACATTATTTTCGTTAATTAAAAGTTGTGTAGTACTCTATGATTTTTCGTGCTAATTTAAAGATTTTTATTTAATTTAAATATTCCTCCTCTAATTTGAAAATATTAGTTTGAAATAGTTAGTGGAGGTGTGAGAATTTAGGTATGCATTTTAATGTAGTTTCTCGTTAAACTTGACGAGACTTTCGCCATTATGTAACGGAGTACATAATTTTTATGTTAGCATAAAGATATCAATGGGCATGGAAGGTTATGCCATCTTTGCATCCCGCAGCTCAAACCGCCGAGGCTTATTATTGGTCGTGGTGTGTTTATTCTTCCATGAGATGGCATTGCGTGATTGATTTTTTTACATATAACTATTTATTTATTACAACTGATTTAAAAATCATCTAGTAATTCATCTTTCATAATGTATATTCTTGTTTGGAGGGTTGTAGCCCTTTGGCTAGTCCCCTTTACAATTTTATTATATTTTTAGTCGATCCTGAGTGGATCTAGTAGATCATGCGGTTTCTTCCTTCGCAGCCGTCTTACTGGGTTTGAATTATCCAACGTAAGACGTATCTCAGCATTTTGGTGTAGACTAATACGTTGCATGTGTTTTCTCGCGTGTTTGCTTATTTCTTCACTGACGAAATCCATCTTCAGATCTCTATATAGTTTGTAATTTATTATGTACCACGGTGCATTAACTATTCCACGAAGGACTTTGCTTTGGAATGACTCGATGATATTGACATTAGTTTTCTTTGTACAACCCCAGAGCTGATTACTGTAAGTCCACACAGGTTTTAGGATTTGCCGGTATAGTACCAATTTATTATGTAGATGTAGCTCAGAATTTCTTCCTAAGAGCCAATCCATCTTTCTGTATTTGATGTTTAACTCTTATATTTTCTTTTTCAAATGCTCTTTCCATTTTAGTTTCGCGTCTAGAGTCATGCCTAGGTATTTTGCCGTGTTTGCATAGGGAATTTGCTGAGAGTTCAGTTCTACTGATATCCAGTTGACCTTCTTGTTGGTAAAGTTTACATGACCAGATTTAGTTTCATTAAGTTTTATTCGCCATCTCTTGGTCCAGGTACTGACAATATTAGTAGCTCTTTGCAATTTGCTTATATTCTTCTATGCTATTAGCAACTGCTAAGATGGCCGTAGCATCCGCAAACGTCGCTATGTTAGTCTTCTCTGTCGTTGGCAGGTCCGAGGTGTATAGAACATATAAAGTTGGTCTCAGGACGCTACCTTGTGGTACCCCAGCTGATATTTTCTTAATTTCTGAGTATTTTCCATCTAATTTAAGTCGAACGTGTCGGTTAGATATGTAAGATTTAAGAATTTCATAAAACTGCTTTGGTAAGTGTCTTTGTAATTTATATTCCAAACCTTTATACCATACTCTGTCAAAGGCCTGTGCTACATCCAAGAAGACGATTGAATATACTTTCTTTTTTTCAAGTACGTGTTCAATTATGTTTGTAATTCGGTGTACTTGTTCTATTGTTGAATGGTTTTCTCTGAAGCCAAATTTATGTGGAGGCATACGATTTATTTTTTCTATTATTGGTTTGAATCTCTCTAGGAATAGTTTCTCAAATAATTTTGAAATTATTGGAAATAAGGAAATCGGCCTATACGAATTTTTGTCATTAAGTGGTTTGTTTGGTTTAGGTATCATAATTACTTCTGCTACTTTTCATTGATTCGGAACGTGTTTAAGTCTGAACACTTCATTAGTCGTAAACCGTTATTTTTTTCAATGGCTTTATTTTAACTCTCTTTCGATTTTGTCTTTCTTAATGATATTTACGCCATTTTTTATTTGATAACTCTTTTGCTTGAGATCCTCAATAATTTCCTATTTCCTCCTTTGCGCAGGTTGGGTGAAGACCTCTAACAATAACTTTAGTTGAGCGATCATTCTTATCCTCATAGGTAAACCACTGATGCCCCTCGGAATTAAGCTTTGTAGCCAAAGCTTTATAAGTTTCAGAGGCTAGAACATTAATTGTCTAGTCACCATTGTTTAGAGATACGAGTTTCTACTCGGCTACCGTAATCGATTTCGTAATCGATTGTATAGTGAAGAAATTTGATATCCCGACGACGTTTATTGGTGGCGGTGATTTTTCTTTTGGTTTAGCTGGTTGTTGTTCTAGAGCTAGTTGTTTCTTGATGATTAACTGTTTTCTAGAAACCTTTTTTGAAGGTAATGACTTTCCATTTCTTTCTTGGTCTTTTATTCCGGTTCAACATCCAATTTGTTTCTCTTTTATTTCTTCTTCATCTGTATGGAATGGACTAATGTCATCATCGATTGCAGGGTTAGGTATCGACCCAAGTTCTGCTCGTGTTTTAACTGCGTTTTTTAATTGTTCATTCTTTTTTTTAAATTGTAAATTCTTCTTTCAATTTAGTTGTAAATTCCTTTATTTCTCTTAGTTGTTCACGGAGTTCGACATTTACTTCTCGTACTAATATATTTCCAGTTGAAAGCTTGGTGATTTTGAAAATTTGGAACTTCGTCCAAATGGGTTAAACAATGATTGGCCCATTCCAGAATCTGTTGGGCCTGGCTCCGAAGAGTGTGAATTTGGCAGCATATATTCTGCTGTACCACCTGAGTATTACATTTTGTATTTGTTGTACTCATTGTTTTTTTAGCCAATTTATACCACTGGAATTTGGTCCCCGGTAGCACTTTGCTACCGTCGAAGCAGTACCCGCATCCGCGACGAGTTCGCGGTATACCTTGGTGTTACCTAGGTGTACACAGAGACAGCCGAAGCCCTCTGAGTACGCTAGGCTGAGAGGCAATGTTTGATGACAAATGTTAAAAATTTAAGAACACTGCAGCCCCCCACAACTACTTACCAGTTCATAGTCTCGTTAACGAAATTTAATTCATTTTGTTAATTCGCAAAAATTTAAAATAAATATGAATGCAAAATTTTTGACTAACGAATTTAATATACAAATAGGTATTTTATTTAAGAAGAAAATCATTAATTCGAATTTACTAGTGTGACTTACTAAATTGAAGATATTAACTTTACTATGTGCGACCAATCCTAAAAAATCAGTGATTAGTAGATTGATATTTTATTTCTTGTTTCAGTTTTTGTAATTGTCGACACCAACAGAGTTGGACCCGTTGTCACAGCAAATTTTTTCTAGACGTCCACGTCTTGACACGAAACTTTTTAATACTGCCAAGAATGATTTGGAATCCAGACTACTCGCTATTTCTAAGCTTTCACAACTAGGCACACAAAAACGGCAACATATGCATTTTCAATTGGAGCGTTTTTACGTTTCGATGTTTTAATATGCAAAGGTCAAACATAATCTAGCCAGTTTCCAAAAATAGTCGGCTATGCTGACATCGTACTGCTGGTAAATCAGCCATCTTTTGGTCATTTATGTGGAACCGCTATCGAACCATGCATTCCTTTATTTATCCAGTACTTATTTCGTAGAATGCTCATTGTAAGTGAGTTGCCTGCATGTATGTGATTAACATGTATATCTCGTACCATGAGATTGCAATCTAGATGATTGTTCTGCAAAATAATTGGGTGTTTGGTCGAATATGTTAAATATGATATGGAGCCGCCCGCCTACTCGTGGTAAGCCATTAGAGTCTACAAATGGATCAAGTGAAGATAGTTGATGCTTTATTGGTAAATGTGATTTGTTGCGTAACATTGAAAACTGTTGGACGCTTCATTCATTTCAGCTTCATCGATTGAAATACTTTTGAATTTTCTCTGCTTACTTTGAGCTGATCTGCAAAATCTGAGGATGTAGACCATTATATTCCGGAGTTTAAACCACGACGAGCATTTATTTATTAGCTTTTGTATTATGTACGTCATTATCATCTGTGGTCTCGGTCAGAACATGGAGCTATTTTGGCCTTTGTTCTAGGTTTATGTTATCCAATTTTGTACACTTCGGTTTTAGCCAGTTGTGTTTTTGTTCCGACAGATCCGATTTTGTTAAATTTGATAGTTTACCTCTTCTCGATATCACGTCTACTGGGTTATGTTTTGAGTCAACATGTGGCGACTTATTTCGCGGGATTCTTTTGAGAATTGCTGCCGATCTGTTTTCAACAAATGACTTCCATCTTCGTGGAACATCAGATAGCCAATGAAGTACGATCATGAAATCCGTCCAAGCAACAATATGTAATTGATCGTAAGCGAGTGATTACATGCAGATTTTTACTAGTTTGCACAAAAGTACAGCTCCGCACAATGGCCCTGGTAGTGAAATTTGTTTAATTGGTGCTACCATACTCTTAGCGGTAATGATGTTTACGGTTATTTCACACATATCATTGATAGGTATCAATGATGCATTTCAATGACACAACCATCTGCCGCTTCTTCTTGGAATATGAATAGTTTCAAGTTCTGGCAATGAATTATAGATACTTTTCCATGATTGCACGATGTTATTGTGTACAATAGAGTTCCATTCGGCTTCAATAGCCATATTTTTTGGAGAACATTTTTTAATAGAACGCCAATCGTACGTACGCCTTGGATGCAGCTGAAAGTATTTTTCACTATAGGATCATTCACTCGTTGTACCTCAAAGGAAAACTCCTCTGCTTCTGCATTCTAGATATTTCCAAGAGTTTTATTTATTGATTGTCATTAGATTTTCATTTGCGTAGGAGGTTAGATCCGCCAGATGTCAATTATTTATCCTTTCAATTATATTGCTTCTTGAACGGTGTCACTACCAGTCAACATGTCGTATATATAAAAGTCATTCATTATAACATATGCAGCCTTTAGGCATGTCTGAAGATAATTTTGACATGAAGAGAGAAAGCGAGATCGCAATCACACGATCATGTTTATCAAAACTTTCAATTTATTTTGATTACTAATGATTCCAAACTTAAACGAATTTCACAAAATTGTTTTTCTTAACAGTTGAAGTTAGTAAACTCTTCAGCACAATTTTGTTTAACTAAACTATGTTTAGTTTAATTAAACAAAATTGTATTTATACCGGCACCCAGTATGATAACCGGTAATTAATTTTGCTCCACCAAATCCAGCGGCTCCGCTACCATGATAAGACGAAAATCCCATAATCCCGAACAAATTCCGGAATAACCAGCTATTAATTTAGTTGCGCCGCTTGAATAACCGTCAGTAATATAACCACTAGCGCTTACGAATTTCGTTCTAACAATTGAAGATAATGCTCCTCCACCAATTGCTGAATAATTGGAAAAGGCAATTTTGGTTACAAAACAGCTGGTTGCAGCTGAGTACGTCACACTACCTAGTGTAACTGTGACTTTCGAAACCACAGGGCTTGAAACCACTTTAGCTAAACCACAGAATAATATGTATTCTGTGGTTAAACGACCAGTTGAATATCCACCTGATGAATAACCACCAGGTGAATATCAACCGTTAGCGATTACTGGCTCTGCCGAATAAGTATCAACGGCTGGAGCTATTATAAGTATTAAGCTGGAGCAGCTGTAATTAAAGAATCGGCTAGTGATGAGAAATATGTGGCTACAGCGAGCCTTGTTGAGATTTTAGTTATTGAACCGCCCGATGAATATCCGCCTGATGAGTAATTATCTCCAGCAGAATATAAAATTGTTTTCGCTACTACAGAACCTTATGAATAAGAGCTTACGACAGCTGGGCCACTTGAAAATGAAGATAAAGGTCCACCACCAATTGTTTTAGTGAAAGCGCCGTCTGAAACATACGATTGAGTAGAAAGTTATAAATTTATTTTTGAAGCCCAAGGACAAGTCATTTGATCACTTACATTAAATGACATTTACTTCACATCATCAACATTTTCGCATTTACGTTGCTTCCATAAATTTTCTATCCCTGTTTTGTTCACTGGATCGGCCAGGGATACATCATTTGATTTGCCCATTCTGATGAACCCGAGGTGTTAATATATAATTGTTCAGCTTCCCATCGTTTTCTATGTCAATCCGTTCGAGATCTAAAAACAACTAAGCGATTTATAAATAATTTATAACTAACTAAATTAAAAATCAATTTTTGGCCGAATGTCTGATTATTTTTTCTGTCAAAGTCGATTGTCAACGTTTTTGTTGTACACTGTTATGAGTTACACATTTTTTCAATTTCAAATTTAAAACTCAAAAATAACGAATTTTCCTTCTATTGGGCACACTGCAAACAATTGTTCTTACCATTTCGCGAATCAAGGTCAAAAAACCAACAAACATTGTAACGGGGTGTAGATAGACATTTTTATGCCATTAATGCTTGAATATGATTTCACCCATGTGGCTGCCGCGGCTGCCGCGTACATGACGTAATCTGGAGGTTCATTTTGCGATCGCTCTTCACAGCAATTGAGGCCGTGTCTCGCTAATAACTCGCCGAATGTTGTGTTTGAAGTGTTCAATCATCTCTAGTTTATCGGCGTAGACAAGTGACTTAACATATCCCCAAAGAAAATGATCTAGTGGAGTTAGATCACACGATCTCGGTGGCAAATTAACAGGACCATTACGTGAAATTATTCTTTAATCAAATGTTTCTTTGAGTAAATTAGTTGTATCCCGGGCTATGTGGCATGTGGCACCGTCCTGTTGGAACCACACATCAGCAAAATTTATGCCAGCCAATAGAGGTACAAAAAAGATAGAAATCATGTCTCTATATCATTCACCGTTGACTGTATCATTCCGCCCATCATTGTTTTTGAAGACATATGGACAGTGATTTTCTCTGGATTTAATGGTGTTTCAGCAAAGGCCTACTGATTTTCTTCACTAAAAAATCCAGCGATTTTTTTATCAACGTACCCATTTAACCAAAAGTGAGCAGCATCTGGTAAAATGCCTCTAGAATCCATTCTCGATCACCCCCGTGCGCTTGTAAAACGTAAGGCCGTGATTAAAGGTCAGTTAACCAAAATAGCTAACTTCGTTAATGGAAATGATTGCGATATTGATGGATTGAATTCCCGTTTGTTCAAAGTGCACGAATTGCATAATCAATTCATCGCCACCGAAGATAAACTGTTCCAATTAGATTCCGAAGTGGTCTCCGAAATGGAAGATCTTGATGACCAATACTTCCCACTAGTTACGAAAATCCAATCATTAATCCGTAAATTCAGTCTTCAACTAATTACCAAATTGGATGATAGTACAGATCACTCTGTGCTTACTAATTTCAAACAAGATTTTAAACTACCAAGCGTACGCTTCCTACTTTCGACGGTAATTATAAGAATTGGCAATCCTTTTATAATATTTTCATTTCGACCGTTCACGAGAACACATCATTGTCACCCGCGCAGAAATTTAAATATCTGTTGGGGCAGCTACGTGGTTCAGCATACTTTGTCCGTATGTTACTTTCGCATAGACGACGCGAATTATGTCGATTAGTTCGAATCCTTCTTCAACCCACTTAATGAAAATGTTTTATAATTTAGATGAAACCGTTCGTGGATTGAAATCGCTTGGTCCCAAAGCGATTGAACGTGATCCTTGGATCATTTATTTGGCTACAGAGAAACTCGATGAATAATCTAAACAGATATGGAAATATGAGACGTCAGAAAACGAGTTTCCTACGACAGATGAACCGTTGACATTCTTATCCAAGAGAATTGATGCATTAGGGGAATCTGGTGTGAATCGTAGCCACAATACGCTGAGCCTACCTACCACATCCAAATCATTCAACATAAAACCAGAACCCGGTTGTCCGATATGCGTTAATTAGAACCACAAGATCTTCACTTGCTCTCAAGTCCGTAACCAAAATGTTACCGAACGACGATAGCTAATCAAAAGATTAAATCGTTGTTTTAACGGTTTAAGCGATGGACATACCGTAACCAGCTGTAAAAATAGTAAAAGCTGTTTTAAGTGTACACAGAAAAAAATAAATTTTGTTAAATTGATAAATTACTGGTTTTCAATTTTGTATAATTTTTTTTATATATTTGATAAAATTCGTAATGCTTGCAATAACTATTTGTATAAAAGGCATTAGTCTTTAATTAAAGTTTTTTATTTGACAAATTAAATAAAAATGTGCAAAGTATGATTTTCAAATTAGCCATTTTATACAAAAAGTAAGAAATGTATAAATTTGCTTTTATGCCTATAAAATTTACGTACTGGCTTGAAAAATAATTTATACTTTTTATTTACTGTTATAATACCTCATTGCTCCTAGAAAATTTTAATTTCATGTACATCATTTATATAATATCAGAATTCCAAATTTTTTATAGTTCACACTTGAGGCTCATATGAGAAAATTTAAGAGTTATCGTTGTATGAATCCTACTTTAAAAATTTCGTCGTTTTTTCTGTAGTTACAGAGAAAAATTTATAATTTGTTTCAAGACATTGCAAAACTGTTAAACACTCAATCATAAGATCAATTCTGAAAAAAAATTAGCTGACAAAAAAACATCAGGTATACTCAGTAAACAGATACAAAGTACATGCAAAAATTTATTTGGAAAACGCGAAACTTCTTCAAAGTAATTCGAAGATGGATCACTATTTGATAGTCTTATAAGTATTTGTTTGTACGGGGTCCCAAATTACGGGTTAGAAAATGGATTTTGTTTAGAATTAGTTAGGAGAAATTGAGTCAGAGTTAGCATTCACGCACGCTGATCGGTTTCGTAAATTGTGTATCATTTAACCGTGCATTAAGGCAAATGAGTTCCTCCTTTTTTCATAAATTATACACCTCGTTTTCATTTTATTAAAATCGTTCATAAATTATAAAACCATTTGTAAAAATATTAATAATCATAAGCCGAGTTATGAACTTGACTCAGAAATTTATGACTTACATTTTTTTATGTCATCGAGTTTATGGCTTTCAAAAATAAGTTATCATTTTCATACATTTTGTAAAAATCAGAAAACCGAAATATTGGCGTTTACAAAAGCACATTTATTCTAGTATTCAGTATCGAAATTTTATGCCGACAGGATGTCACTAAGCTTGTGTTTTTTTATTAATTATAATTATAATTATTATAAATTATAAAGTTTTTGAAAAATATTGTGTGAATCTAGTAGTTTAACACTTTAAAGTTAAGTGAAAAAAGTGATAAGTGAACAAAAACTTTTTGTTGACACCAAAAAACGAAAAAATGGCTGGTTCTTCTAAATAAATGCAAAATTGAAGTTGTTGTCTTCGCCATATTGGAGGTTAAATATTCAGGTAAAATAAACATAGGCGATAATTTCGAGATATTTTAATATATTCATTAAAATTATCACTTACAGATGGTGATGCAGAAATACCCGAGAATAATGAGGGTCATGTAAAATCGCTAATTAGAGCAACCCGATCCATTTGGTCAAAAATAGATTGGATTGAGAACCCACTCAACACTCGAAAATGCCGCAACCAACTGGTGAGTTTAATGGAAAATAATTATTAGTTTGCGATAATAGTTTAATCACTTCAATTTTCAGGTTTTTGGAAACTTGTGCCGGCAGAATTTTTCATTACAAGAGGTGCTCCTGGAAACCCAGCGTAAATTGTTGCAATTATCAACCAAAAATATTTCATTAATTTTAAAAGTTATGTTTGTTTGAAAAAAATCTAAGTTCATTATAAAAAATAAATTCACAAAATTAAATAAAAATTCTATGTTTTCATTAAGATTGAGTTATTAAATCGAAAGAGGTTTGTATGTTGACAATACATTTTGTATAAACTAGAAAACGAAATATATAGTTTTCAAGAAATCAGGTTATCGTATCAATAAGAAGTTTCTTTAAATTGATTAATTTTACATCATAAGCAAACAGGATTATTATAGATTACTGAAACTGAACTTCAGTTTGAAAACATTAGTAACATTCGCATAAATCGATTTATCAAAGTGATGAACCACTAGTACTTATTTTTAAAAAACTATTTATCATATTCATAATTTTCTTATAAACACTTTAAACTGTTCATACTTTCTACCACATTTGCTTTTCCCCTTAAACCGATGAAAAAAATTATCAATTTTGTCAATTTTACTTATGGGTTGCGTTTTTTATCAATAATACTAATATTTTATCAATTTTACTAAGTTATTTTTTTCTGTGTAGTAAGAGACATAATTCCATACTAAACTTCCTCAAAATAATTCGCCGCAGAGTTCCAGACCGTCATGCATGATGTCACAATCCGCCTACTCCGAATCAACCACACAACATGGAACAGATTGTCCGATACTGAATATCTCCGTTGAACCGACCAAATCTCAAACCATGGTAGCCAATTATATTGAATCAAAACAACGTATGATAGCCGTCTTCCCTACGGCCGAAATTGAGATTGAAGATGGTTGCGGGAATTGGAAGCAAATTTCGAGCCTTACTCGACTCAGAGTCAACATACTCATTTGCCATAGAAATGTGTATCAACCATTTAAGGATTCCAAGGTCAAAGGCTAATATTTCAGTTGAAAAATTGAATAATTCTAATGCTGGATTGCCAAAAGGAGTAGCAAATTCATTGGTTCGTCATTGGTTCATCATTCATTCATTCAGCAGCAAGTTCGTTCTTGTGTAGATCATGACTATGTTATCAATACAAGAGCTTATATCCTTCCTACCATTTCCTCTAAACTGCCCATGGAATTTATTGATGATGATAAGTCATACTTCAATTCGCTTAAACCCCTAGCTGATTCCAACTATAACACGCCGTCCCATGTCGATATCTTACTTGGTTGCAAAAGTAGCACATAAGGAGAATACCCTTGTCGCGCGAAACAGCCGATTTGGCTGGATAATAGGTGGAAGCTTTAAATTGGCTGATCCAACTACCCTAACCAATGGTCACTTAAATTCATTACATGTTCAGTTAAAGAACGACTCGTTAGAATGGTCCAATATAGAGAACTTGCTCCAGAGGTTTTGGAAAACTGAGGAAATAACTACCAAGCCAAACATGAATGATGAGCAAATGAAGTCCGTGAGTTTATTCAATGAAAATGTAATATATTCAGATAACCGTATATCAATCGCGCTGCCATTCCTTCAGCGCCCACCAAACCTTGGTGACAGCTTTCCGCAAGCACTCCGAAGGTTTTATTTGCTTGAAAAATGATTGATAACAGATCCGCTGCCCAGGGTAGGGCATATGGAAATTATTCCTGACCGAGAAATCCCGAAACATTTCAACCAATTATTTAATCTTCCACACGACCCTGTTTTCAAAACATCCAGTAGCACTACCAAGGTCCGGGTAGTGTTCGATGCATCAGCCAAGTCCACGTCCGGAGAATCGTTGAACAACAATCTTGTAGTAGGCCCTACTATTCAAGATAATCTAATTGATATCATAATCCGATTCCGCAAGTACAGATTTGTTCTATCGGCTGACATCGAAAAGATGTTCCGCCAAATCCTTATCCAACACCTTATCGCCAAAATTCAGCACTTCCGCCTGCCTACATTTACTTATGGTACTAGTCCCGCACCGTTCCAGGCTACACAGTCACTTCATTGTCTTGCAGTTAGACTTGAAATCCTAAACCGGGACTTCTATATGGATGACCTGATTTCAGGTGGAGAAACGTTGGAAACAGCGTTACAACTGCAACAGGAAACCATATATTTGCTCAATCAAGGAGCGTTTAACCTTCGTAAGTGGTCCGCAAACAACCCCCCTTTATTAGATAACATTCCAGTTGAAAACAGAGAACTATCCTCTTGGGAAATAATCAATGATTCCAAATCAATATATGTTCTAGGCATAAAATATGATCCGATCCAAGAAAATTTTTTTTTCGACTATCTTTACCCACGATAACGAAATTCTCAAAGTGGTTATTTTTATCTGACCTCCCGAATTGTTGACCTTTTAGGCGTATTGTCACCGGTAACTATTCGTTTAAAAATATGTTCCAGTCGCTTTGGGTTAAGGGCATTGGCTGGGATGATGAGGCCCTCGAGAAATTGCTGAGGAATGGTGTCTCATTCGTAATCAATTTAACAATTTAACCGATTTGAAGTTCCCACGATGGATATATGCAACAGAAACCCTAGAACTTCATGGATTCGCTGACGCATCCAATGAGGCATATGCAGCGGTAATGTACGCTCGTGTAGTAGAAGGTTCGATAGTACATACCAACCTAATTGCAGCCAAAACTAACGTAGCTCCACGTTTGTCGAGTCCATGTTTAGAACTAAATGCTGCGACCCTTCTAGTTCGGCTTATAGAATTAGTCCAAAAATCGTTATGCCTGTCAAATCACCTCAAAATTTATCTGTATGCAACATATTCAACCATCACGCTACATTGGTTATCTAAACCACTCTAAGCATGGAAACCATATGTAGCAAACCGCACGTCGAATATTCTTACCTGTACAAATCGTAGCCAATCATGTGTCGTCAAAAGAGAATCCAGCGGATTGCGCCACGAGGGGCATTTTGCCGAAAGAATTTTGTCAACACAAGTTTTGGTTTAATGGTCTTGGATTCCTGCTTGATCCCACCTTTAACTCTCCTGGTGAAAATACAAAACTTAAATTATTCGGCCGAACCTGAAAAATTCAGTTGCCAACTTGCAGCAACACAGATACTTGGATCTTTCGCTGAGGAATTAATGGAAAAGGGGGCAAAATACCAAAAATTGACACGGATAATAGCATATCTGCTAAGATTCTGCAGAAAATTGAAATTGGAACCACATCGGCGCTTGTTAAACTCATTGAAAAAGTCTGAGATACAGGAGGCGGAATGTAATAATTCGAGATATCCAGGAAAAGATATATATTAATGAGATTAAATCCTTAAATAAATCAAAGCCACTTCCATTCAATTCTAATTTAAATTCTTGTTTTCCATTTTTGAACGGCCACGGGCTAATGCGAGTTGGAGGAAGAATTTAGCACGCAAATTTAGCATATGATACCAAGCATCCCGTTATAATGCCGGAAGATCATCAAATGGTGAAAGAACTGCACATTAAGCACCTGCATAGTGGACCGAAGCAACTTATGAGCATCATCGCCCAAAGATTGCTAATTCCTGGAGCCAGAAATCTAATAAAAAGCGTAATTCATCAATGCGTCATTTGCCAGTGACATCGGGCTGAGGCTCAGCAATAGCTTATGGGTCAATTGCCACCTTGCCGAGTAGCCCCCACCGCTAGAGCATTCTTACAAACTGGCATCGATCGGGCTGGTCCATTCGCCCTTAAAACACATTGCCCCCGAGGAAGTAAAACCTACAAGTCCTACATAGTCATCTTTGTTTGTATGGCAACAAAGACCAACACCCTAGATTTAGTCACGGGTATGAGCACTGAGAGATTCCTAGCAGCCTTAAAGCGATTTTGTGCCGTTCGACGAATCCCTACCGATATATATATATATATATATATATATATATATATATATATATATATATATATATATATATATATATATATATATATATATATATATATATATATATATATATATATATATATATATATATATATATAAATATATATATATATATATATATATATATATATATATATATATATATATATATATATATATATATATATATATATATATATATATATATATATATATATATATATATATATATATATATATATATATATATATATATATATATATATATATATATATATATATATATATATATATATATTGTGACAACGGCACAAACTTAGCGGCGGCTAAACGGGAACTAGCTGGATTTTACGCGGAGTACCTAAATCGAGCAGCAAAAGCAAATGTTATCAGTTGGTGCACAGACGAAAAAATACAATGTCATTTTATTCCCCCTGCGGCTACATTCGGAGGGTTATGGGAAGCCACCGTAAAGGCAGCCAAATTGCATCTACCCCGTGTGATTGGAGAGACCGTACTCTCCCCTGACACCCAGCCACTTTTTAATTGGCCAACCAATAACCCATATACCAGAACCCGACCATACAACAATAAAGCTTAATCGGTTAAGCAGATGGCAATTAATACAGTCTCTGTTACATGGATTTTGGAACCTATGGTCATTGGAATACCTAACGCCCTTGAATAAATTCCATAAATGGCACACACCGAATCATCAAATAAAACCAATAAATTTATTGCTTCTGCGAGACCAACACCTACTCCCATCGAAATGGCCACTAGCACGAATCTACGACGTACACGCTGGGAAGGATAACCTAATTAGGGTTATTACAGTCAAACTTCCAAATGGCAAGCTCCTGAAAAGACAGGTAACCAAAATCACTTTTCTCCCAAGTTTTGACTCCAACGATGTGTAATCAATTTTGCCAATTTGTACACAGTGTTTGACGTCTTACTGGATGCGTATTATCATTTATAGTAAACGTGGTGCAAAAACGACCATAGTTAATCGAATTACACGATCAAATCAAAAAGAGTACGAATGTATAACCCTTTACATTGATCTGCAAAAACCCAGTATAATTAATGCGTTTTCAGTACTTAAGCATTCTTAAGTTATCAATAGTTATACTATTACCATAAGTAACACTCCGCTGCTAATGGTAAACATTCCAGTATCTATTCATGAAGAAACCAGAATAATAATTTTTCAGAATATTAATCACACCCAAAGCATTGCCCACTTTCAGGACACGCTGTGGAAGTCTAGTATATAGATTAACAGATTAACTTGTCAGCTTGATTTTTCGACTTTGTACTTTACAATTTTAGTTTTACTCCGGTTAATATCATCCACGGTTCACTTGCCTTTTATATCCGCACCCCATATATAGACAAAACTAAATATCGTATTCATCCCTATAGATTTTTGACTTGATGCGTCTATTGTTCTGTTAGTTTGATTTTTATTTTATTCCTCTTTCTTTATTAACGTAAGTCTCCCAAATTGCCATTAATTTATTTATTTTTATCTCGTAATGGTGAAAACATTATTATGATTCATCATTTCCGTTACATTATGTATTTACAGCATATACTCGTACATTACGAAATGCATATGGGCCCGTTTTATACTTTGATTGATATGATCACTTGCAACAATATTTTCTTGCTGGGTAAAATACAAGTAGGGTTGATATGGGAGGGTATATCACTATACTATACTTCCTTTACTTTCCGCATGAAAAATATTATTAATTAAAAAATATTATGAAGAAAATCAATTATTTTTATTTTCTGTTATTTCAAAATTGAAAATTAAGCAGATGAAGTTGAAAAATAAAAAGAAAATCTACAAAATCATCCCTTAATTATTTATAATATTTTGGAAAAAAATCTATAATCTCATCAAAATATTATGCATCAATGGATTTTGATATTTTTCAAATCCTATCAATCAATCAAGATATAAAAATTTCTAGACATTTTTCGTCAGTTTTCATTTTTGGTTTAAATTTTGTTTTATTTTTGGGAAAACGAAATTTTAAAAATTTCATAAGAAATTTTATTTTGGGGTCAAATTTAAGATTCATGAATTTTGTTTCGGTTGAGACATTTTAAATGTTTGTGTTGTTTGAGATGAATCGGTAAATTTTTTGTTTTTGTTTTTATAATTCATCGATTGCCATTGTAAATTGGCAATCCTTTTCATAATTTTTTGGTATATGGAAGGCAGTTAGCTTTTACTTTATGTTATATACAACTTCATGAAATCATGGGATGAAAACAATATTATAACAATAAGTGCTACATCTTTAAAGTAATGTAGATGTTTATCAAAAAATATGACGCACCCACACTGTACAGACGCGAGTTTCCATATCATGCCAATTTATCCAATTATCGATAACGAATCGCAAAAGATTAAATTGTTGAAAAAAAAATTTCAAGTAAAAAGATTTTGTACTTAAAATACATAGGAAGGAATATCCATCAAATTATATAGCGACCAAAAATTGTATTTACCTTAAAAACTTTCAAACCCGGGTTTACACCTGATTCGTACAGTTGAAAATAAAAACGATCTCTCTCCAAAATAAAAGAGATCCCTCCGGGACGGGGTTTTGACATTAAGCCGACGAAATTCAAATTCAAACTCAAATTAAAAGTTTCCGAGAGTACAGAATTTGTAAATTTCGAGTTATTTTCCAATTCAGTAGAGTGTCACTTATACATAAAATAAATTTCCGGTAAGGTTGCCACCGTTTAAGGCCCGTTGACGAATGCCGACCATGCACTGAGCAATCATTATAGCGGAATGATTTTCAAAAATAAGTGCATGCTTCAAAAGGCTAAAGTACCTTAGTTTATAGTATTAAATTATGGTCAGTCTTCTGGCCACTTCACTGTATAAATCTCCAGGATTGCGTTGTTCCCAAGAATCGTGGTTCCTGTTACGGATTCAGTACACCGGACGTGCTCAAATCACATTGTATGTAATTATTTATCGCGATTCTCGGTAAACCGAACATCGAAAATAACACCATCGGGAGCTAATCATTCTCGACAAATTTTTCATGCGCCTCAAACAAATTCCACAGCGCGTATGAGCTCGCTAGCTGCTATTTTCATTAATCGAATCTTTATTTATTATTAACGGATCTCAGAAGCCACGTTAGTTTAACTATTTTCAAAATCATTGAAAAATTATTTTTCTTTTAACAAAATCTGTTTTTAGGTTTTGCATGGCATTTATCGAATCAGTCTCATCCATCATATGATTGACGTAGGAGATACTCCTTCAATCAAGCAAGAAAATGTTTAAAGAAATTGATCGTATGCTTTAGTTGTATTGAAGAAATGAGAAATCTTGGTTGTGCAACAAGATGCCTACCAGCAACCTCTCATAGCCGGGCTGACCAATCGGCTGGACCGGACAACCTTTATTTCGAGTTTTGATTTAAAGAATGCCATTCTGTAAGATTCCCCTGGATCCAAACTCGAAGGAAATGGCCAATTCCCGGATGCCTACTATATCAGTTTCGATCATATCAGCAAACTTTGTGAAGGTTAATGCATAAAGCCCTTCCTCATCATCTGTATGGCCTCTAATATCTACTTCGCCGATTTGCCAATACGAGAGTACCTCTAATTTTGATGAACATTTGACGATTTAAGCCAATGTTGGCGATTTTGATTGAAAATTGATTCATGACAAATCAATCAATTCAATGGATTTTCCAATAAGGAATTGACAATTTTTTTTAAATATAACGCGAACCATTTGAGATATCTCGAAAATTTTATTATTGGCTTGAAGTACAATCAAAACATTTATGGAATTCGACATCGTTCATATGTCCACTACGGGCACGTTTGCATGTGTCGATTCGTTGAACCAAATTTTCAATGACTCGGCCACGACATAATCAGCTCCTCTAACGACGACGGCTTGTTTTCATAGACCAATGATCTAACGTAGCCCCATAAAAAAGTCTAGAGGTGTTAAATCACACGATCTAGGCGACTAATCGACAGGATCAATTGTTATACTTGCTGTGCGGCATGTCACACAGGCTTGCTGGAACCACATATCATTAATGTTTACCTCATGCAATTAATAAAGAAATAACGTCGCAACATGTCTATGTAGCGATTTCCATTGACTGTAACATGACGGTCATTTTCATCAACGAAAACAAATGGTCCAATGACACCACCAGCATGAAAACCACACTTTGCAGTTATTATTTGTGGATGAAGTGTTGTTTTTTGAAGCACGTGAGGGTTTACACGACACAAATTTGCGATTTTGCGATAAAATTGGTCAGCTTCTTTCAACATTTCCAGAGTCCAATCCGAGAACGTATGTCGCTTCATATGAGCGAGTGGCTTTAGTTCTTGTGTTAACTTGATCTTGTAAGGATGCAAGCCAAGATCCTTTCGCAAAATTCGCCAAAGTGTGGTTTGAGCGATGCCCAATTCTTGAGAATGCTGTGGAATCGACTGTTTTGGTTCGTTTGCGACGGACGCTTGAACGACAGCAATACTCTCAGCAGTTCCACCAACCAGTTGTTTCACTGGCACGGGAACATCCAGCAATTGCTTGTCTACTGGTACGATAATTACGACTAAAAATTTGAATTAACGCTCTTGAAGTTGCAGTTACCGACTCGGAAATTTGTAGTAAATTTTTAATATTTGTAAACGCCGTTCATTCGTGTACTTCACTATGATGAAAATGTTGTCTTTACTGAGTATTTTAACACTGACAGTTTGGTTATTTGTTAAAGGGTGCGTTTACAATGAAAGTTCAGATTTGGCAAGTCCCAAATGGAAAACCCGACATTTCTCATATACAAATTTTATCAGATCTGAAAACAGATAAAGAAGCTTTTTTATTTATTTTTATTTTACTATCCTTTGGTGCGTTCGAGAATTAAATGTCATTCGAATTGCTCCCCATCTATGTCTCCATCTCAAAAATTCTATGTCAGTCAGCAGGCCGACGTATTCGTAAAGTGTTAGATACTTATTCTATAATGGTTGGTGGTAACTCGTCATCCCATTTAACACCCCATAAAACTAATGATTGGAAAAAGACTTTCAGACCAATCAACAGGTAGCAATAGGCCCAATGGATCGAACATACGAACCGTTTCTGATAGGAAACCGTTTTGTTAACCTAAGGGTTGTGCTGATAATGACACCATAAAATGAAAATAGTTTTAACTGGGTTATATTTTGTGCCTAAGACTGAAACCAGACGACTATTATCGGTAATTTCCCAGTACAATATTTTACAATTTTCCTTCGGAACATTCTCAAATAGTAATGGAGCCGACCATGTCCGCGTGTTAATGTCACCGTACTTCATTAGCGAATTTATTTTTCGTTGTAGATTCAATGCTAAATTGATGCTGTTACTACCGGACATCAAATCGTTCATATATAAATCGGCTTACATAACGCTGCTTGCGTCAGGATACAAATGGTTATATTTATCTGCCAGGTGGTGAAGTGAGGCTGCGGCTAAAAATGATGCGGCGATGTGCCGTCAGTGACGGTCTTTGCTGTTGATTATGGGTTTTCTCTTTAGATGGACTTATAGATTATTAAATTGTAGTGGATGGTCGGCCCGACCAACAAATTGTCATTCAATGAATAGCCGTAATTTGATTTTACAGAGGCAACGAATACGATGCGAACTTTATTGGTGAAACTTGGTTCTTTCATCACGGACACTGAATAATATCTTTGCAGGGCTTGCGTATAACGTTCGAATTATTTAGTAGAATGGAATAGACCTAGACATAATTGCTCTTCTGTGGCTAGAGGTTTTACTGAAATAATTTCTTCAACCTTCCAAAAACTTTCGATTGCGGCCTCTATATGCTGAAGTACGCCAGTTGCTCAACATGGGATGCTGTAATGCTAGTTATATTCAATAAAATCTGGAATATGGGTTCACGCCGCAACAGAATTTCTAGTATTGCACGCACATTAAAGGCTCGTTCGATTCCTTCTGATGGTTGTTTTGACGATATCGAAGGTAAAATAAAAAATCCATGCGAAAGTTGTGATCGATGGCTTACCTAAGTTTGATAAATGATTTAACTGTTGATGTACCAGCTTTCGTTTGGTTGAGCATATTGTTGATAATGATAATGTCAGCCTTAATCCTTAGGTACCTTCAGTTGCCTCAATAGACATTCGGACATGTAGCTATGGAAAGAGTCCGAGCCCAACAGGCCTCGGCAACTTATCCAATTTCCGTATTTATCTTGGATATCTAATTTGCTGGCAGTTGGTATTATATGAACCGTGGGTTGGTACGGAATCTCTTCATTTTTAACTTGGAACATGGTTGAAGCTGACTCCTCAGTGTCTGATTCAGCAGTTGGGTATGCATTGTCTATCAAGTTGTTCACATGAGTGGATTTATTTAATGGTGTATTAATCGAGGAGTTTTCAATGATATTGTATCACTCAGGCAAATAATACACAAGGATATTGTACCGTTTAGAACATTTGATACAATTAGAATAACGATTAGCTTTAATAATGAAGTTGCGTCGCGAATTATTTGATAGTGCATGAGCTTGAGGCAAAGATGTATTTTATTTCTTTCATTTTCACATAACGGCAAGTCGGTGGCGAATAAGTCGGCGCTTGGCGTGCCGCGTTAAAAGCTTTCGCATATGACGATTGATTTTTCGTAAATCTGCGTCCTGGACCGGTAACAATGAGAGAATTCATGCAATTGGTCAGGAATTCCAGCAGCGGTTCAATTATGGGGTAATCAATCTCAGCCGCCTCATATTTCCAACTCTGTTTGGTGTCATGATCTACCTTATCTATCGGTTGCCAACAGAATTAACGTCTATCGTCTAAATCTAAGGACTTTAAACCTCGCACTGTTTCATCTATTGTATTGTGCTGTTTCAGTTGATGTTGCTGCTGGTGCTGGTTGTGGATGTGTTACTAGCCGTTGCACTACGATTTTTGGTCGTGGCCGGATAATTATTTTCATCACAATTCCTATTTGGAATAGGTTTTTCTTTGTTTTGCCCACTCTCCCCTCCAGATTAGTATTTGACGAAGTTTGTTTTGGAGTTTGTGTGACCATGCTTTTTAATCCTTTTGTAATAATCCTTCCTCGACTGGAGGTCGGTTGTGGTTGCGATAGTGGTCGACGTATGGCGATTATGAATGCCTGACCTGTTTCATGGCTGTTTGGAGGGCAATTTGTATGTACCCACGACATATAAATGGCAACGTTAGTTTTTGTTTGGTATATTAAGTATGTTACCTGAAAACGCGGATATTTTTCTTCATCTCCGATTTTTAATCGGGTGAACTCAGTATTTAATAGACTGGTTTGAGTCTATCTACAAAGTCAGATTGTTGCTTGTCGCTGGTTTGTAATACAAAGTGCTTGCGAAGTTGTCATATCACATTGTATGAATCTTCATAAGGTAGTGAGAGACCAGTGCGTAATTTATGTATTCTTACGAAGATAAGACATAAGATTATAGTGAATTTGGTAAGAAGGTATAATTTTGATTTGTTTTGCGCGTGTTTGTTGCGATAAGTTCGTTCATCGATTAACGCAGTTGGTCTATCACTGCATCAGTGGTCACTTGGGAAGAAAGTGGGAGTTTCACAAAGAATTCCCCAGGTTGTTTATTTGATTGACCGTACACCAGTTCTGCGGGTAAACATATCAGGTTATCTTTGACTGTTGCTCGGATTACCAACAAGCTGATTGCGATCTCTGAGCTCCAGTTGATGGTACTTCGACGAGCATTGAGAGTTGTTTTAAGTTGGCGGTGATAGTTCATGATATGGGTTGCATTAGCTCAATGAATAGTTTCAGAGCTCAAACTGTGTCTGTGTCTTGATCAGTCGTGATGTTGACCGGAACGCCAAATCTATAACAGCAGTTTTAGTGTTTTGGTAATTTTTGGTGCGGAGATGATTTTTATGCAGTTGGCTTCTGGCCACCGCGTTAAACAATCAACGCAGGTTAATATATAAGTTGTCGGGTCGCTCGGGGAACCCCTCAGGGAGGGGTCCTCTCCCCAATTCTCTGGAACTTAGTAATCAATGGACTACTATTGGTACTGGAGAGAGAAGGGATAGGTGTGGTTGCTTATGCCGATGAAGTGGCGATAGCTGTCTCGGGAAAGCACCTGGGAACAATCAGGGATATGATGCAAAATGCATTGTCAATCACTGCGTGTTAGGCCAGCAGATGTGGATTGGGGATTAACCCATCAAAAACAGAGCTGGTCCTTTTCACTAGGAGATACAAAATTCCGGCAATGGTTCCACCGAGCCTGAATGGTACTACGCTGGTCCCTACTGATAAGGCGAGATTCCTAGGGATTATCCTGGACAGTAAGCTCAGTTGGAAGAAAACACGATGGAAAGAGTAAAGAAGGCCACTGTGGCACTCTACTCTTGTAAAAACGCCATTGGAAGGAAATGGGGCCTGAAACCGGAGCTGGTGCACTGGCTTTACACGAAAGTTGTAAGTCCCATACTGCTGTATGGTGTGAGTGTGTGGTGGCCAGCTCTGAAGAAATCATCATATACTAACATGATAGCGAAGGTGCAGAGGGCAGCGTGTTTGCTCATTAGTGGGGCTCTGAAAACCACCCCCACCAGTGCCTTAGAGGTCATACTGCATCTTCTACCGTTGGATATTATCGGTAAGCAAATGGCGGTTAATACGGCCGCCCGGCTATCAGCGACCTCTGGTTGGAAGTGAATGCAAAAGGGGCACTCAACTATAGTCAATTCGGTGAGGCATGACTTGGAGAATTTAGATTATAAAATACCCATGTTGTGCTTCGACAAGCGTTTTAAGGTGATTATCCCCTCTCGGGAGGATTGGAACAGAGGTCTCCTTATCGAGACCGGGACAGTTAATTCCTTCACCGACGGCTCCAAGCTCGATGGTAGAGTGGGAGCGGGTGTGTTCTGTGGGGAACTAAATGTCAATTTATCTTTTCGTCTACCTGATTACTGCAGCGTGTACTAGGCTGAAGTTATAGCGATCGAAGAGGTCATGAACTGGTTGAAGCATAATGTGATATCATGCATTGATATCACTATTTATGTAGACAGCCGGGCGGCCATTCTTTCGCTGGATTCAGTTTCCCTGGCGTCACGGGTGGCATTGAATTGTCACACATCTCTTAACGAGATGAGTGAGCATTTCAATATCCAGTTGGTCTGGGTTCCGGGTCACTCTGACGTTGGGGGGAATTGCAGGGCAGACGAGTTAGCAAGGTACGGTACAACTCTCCAACTGGAATCAGGGAGATAATGTTTAGGGAGACCTATGTATATGCTGAAAACGGCAAGCCATAGGAAAGCAGTTGCATTGGCGAATGCTAGGTGGATTGAGAGTCCAACCGGTAGGATAGCGAAGCAAGTATGGCCTGTGCTGAACTTGAAGCGCTCTAAGATCTTAATCACACTAGGGAAGCGTGATTTAGGTAGAATTGTAAGGGTACTTACCGGACACTGCCTTTTCGGAAATCATGCGATAAGGCTGGGTCTAGATTCAAATGATTTCTGCAGAAGCTGCAGGGACGAGGAGGAGGAGGAGACTCTTGTTCACTTTCTATGCTCATGCCCTGCGCTAGCTGGCAGAAGACATGATCACTTGGATAAACACACCATGGACAGCCTCTCTGATCTCGAAAGCTGCAATGTGCGAGATCTTTTACGCTATATTAATAGCACTAAATGGGTTTAAGGAGTTTGATGATGTCGGATCCTGTGGTATCACAATGGGCCATAACTGGCCTAAGTGTGCGATGGCAGCCACTGAAACCTAACCTAACCTAACCTAATATATAAGTTTATCAATTAGATGGTGGAAGTGGTCCAGCATTATCTGATGGAATTTAAAAATTCCCGTGGAGTGATTTGCCACTTTACATTTTTGATACGATGAACAAGAGTTTACCCATTAGGTTATTACTGTTTGATCATACTGGGCCAAAATTATTTTGAAGTGATGAGTTTTCGCGTTGCTCGTACACTTGGGTCTGAAATATTATGCAGAGTGTTGGAAATAGGTCGACGTGATGTCTCTGGAAAGAACGCGGGTCATTGCGGTGTATAGTTATATTATTATGATATCGAGACGTGTTGTTGCGGTGGCAAGCTCGTGGTCGGAATTCTGAGTGTTGGTGATCACATTGTCTTTACCTTTAACATGATAAAATTCTATCGTAAATTAATAGACGTGCTTGCTAAAGTGTCGTGCTTGCCTTGGGTTACGTTTCGCTCAATTCTAACTAAATAAAATTTCTTGACCTGTTCTTCGAACGGTTTATAAATTTAAATTTTATTTATAAATATTATATAATTTCCCAATGAACCGAAACTATAGCCGCCCTAACTTGGTATTTACCGGATTAAAATGAAAATAGGCCACTGACCAGAGTAAAATGAAACTTATGAAAGCATGCTAGAATATTCTTGATAACTAAACAATTCTTAATTGATTTTGCTGCTTAACCAACTTCTAGAATGTGGCCAATTATGGAAGAATATAGAAGCTTATTTATGAATGCCAACTGGGTATCACAGCCTAAGAGGTGGCATCTAGTATACCCGCCTTGTTTTGTTTGTATCGACGAACGATGCGTGTTGATACTTCGATCCACAATCGATTGGATCTCCTTGAGTTGGTTGACAACTTGAGTGCTGTGTGATCTCAGCAATTAAGACTAAAATAAATTTGATTTTGACACATCGAACATACTCGAATAAATCTAAAGTTTGTTTATGAATATTTCGCGAAGAGTTCGATAGTTCGTTTTGTAGAATAGCGACAGTTTCTCTTAAAACATTAACAACTTGACAGATGGGTCATTCCTTTGAAAATCATTATTCCTCTGATTAAAGAATACATCTCTGAGTCAACAGTGACAGCCACTTGTGGCACACCCTATGTAACAATATATTTTAATTTAGTAATTGTCTACATACACAGTTGAAAAATCAAAAATTGTGTTCTTTCTTATCATATCATCCTTTTGTCTTGCAACCTTAACCTAAATAAATTTGGTGACCATAAAATAAACGTCAATACAATATTACGTAATTTTCAGTCAATTATGTAAGCAAAAATCCACAGAAGTAGTAATAAAGCAGAAATACAACAAAAATGCAAAACTATTTCATTATTACTACATGCATAATTTTCCATTTTCTTCTCGAGTGTTATTTTAAGTATGCATACTGCACATAAAGAAAACGAGAATTTTCACAATATTTTTTTTAATTATAACAAAAAATAAAACAATTTTCACATGGAATTATGTACATATTTATATATAAATTTTCTATTTTCCTTCCTATTTAATAAATGTTTTAATTTCCTTTTAAAAAGTATAAGCTTTCCTCCAGCTACCGAGTTCTTGTTTTTATTTTTTAGTTTTTTTCATCTCCCAGCTCTATTTGCAGCATAAATAAGCAAAAAAAACTTTGTTTCGACCGAAAAAAGAAACAAAACAAAAAATTTATTTTTAAGTTTTTATTTGTGAATATCTAAGTTTCCCTGTTTCTTCCGAAGCAAAAAATAAAAAAAAACCGAAAATTGTTGCCGCTTAAAGAAGATACTTCTATAGCTGCTAGCGCTGCTAGACAACTTTTGCTGTAAATATTTATTTAAATTTTAATTAATATTTTTAGTACTGTTTGTGCTTTGTAATTTCGTATTTACTGAGTGAAAAGGCGTGATACCAAACCATGACAAATTATTGATATGACTGTGGAGTAAGTTTCTTGTGTACTTGTTAAGTTTTGACCATCTATAAAGACAAATGTTAACTGACCAGGAGTGTTGCCATAATAATTTGTTAATGCTTTGTGGCATATGAAAGCTCAGCCTATAATATCGAAATATTTAGAAAATTGCATAAAATTCACTTCATAACCATAATTTTTTTAACATCAGCATATTAAAGGGTGGTTAAATTTTAAGCGCCGACGTTGAATGTGAACCACACATAAACGTCAAGTTTTTTTCTGCATTTAATTTGACATTTCTCAATTTCAGACTAACTCAATTTGAACCATGGAAAGATACACAATCGAGCAACGCGTTAAAGTTATTCAGGCATATTATGAAAATGGGCGTTCAAATCAAAATGCATATCGTGCACTTCGTGATTTTTTCGGTCAATATAATCGTCCAAATGTGCATACAATCGGAAAAACACCAATGCATGCTCGTACAGCTCGTACAGCAGAAAATATGGCTGCTGTTCGCGATAGTGTGGCGTCCACCTCAACTCGTCGTCGTGTCCAACAATTGCACCTCTCCCGCTCATCGTTGATGAACATTATGCATAAAAACTTGCATTTACACGCTTATAAGGTGCAATTGACTCAAGAACTAAAGCCTCTTGACCATTCCAAACGTCGTCAATGGTCAGAATGGTGGCAAGAAATGGCAACAGAGGATGATCAATTTTCGAAGAAAATCTTCTTCAGTGATGAGGCACATTTTCACCTCAGTGGATTCGTCAATAAGCAGAATTTCCGCATTTGGGCGAATCATAATCCAAGAGTGATTGTCGAAAAACCAATGCACCCACAAAGAGTGACTGTTTGGTGCGATTTTTTCCAAAATGAGGCCAGTCAGGCAGTTACTGTGAATGGTGTTCGCTATCGTGAGATGATAACGAACTTGTTGTGGCCCGAATTGGAAGTTATGGATGTGGACGATATGTGGTTTCAACAGGACGGTGCCACACAGCTAACGAAACAATGGCTCTTTTGCGCGACACATTCAATGGCCGTGTTATCTCACGTGGTGGCGATGTCAATTGGCCGCCAAGATCATGTGATTTGACACCGTTGGACTTCTATCTTTGGGGTTATTTGAAAGAAAAGATGTACATCGATAAGCCAGCAACAATTCAAGAGCTAAAAGATGAGATAATTCGGCACATTAACGGCATAGAACCTCAATTATGCCTAAGCGTCATCGAAAATTTGGACCATCGAGTGCAGGTGTGCCGCCGAGGTCGCGGCGGCTATTTGGCCAAAATTTTGTTCTATACATAATTGAACCATACCATATTATCATAATAAAAAGAATTGACAATAATTTCATAAATAATTTGTGTTTTATTCAAAATCAACATCGGCCCTTAAAATTTAACCACCCTTTACAACAAGATTTGATCTTATACATCCCTTCATTAAAAACTACAACAAACTTTAATGAATAAATTTACAATTTGAATATGCAATGTAAATTTACTGTTAATTTAAAGAAATTAACCTGCATTCAAAATTCAAGTAAATTGATATTACGTAAGATATTGAAAAAAAAATACAGAAACATTTTCTTATTTGGCGGTATTCACAAGGAATGCACAGATACCACATTTCCATCTAAAATTTAAATTGTAATCAACAGTCAATCAAGGAACCAAATTGCATAAGGGTTGGTTATGAAACGGCCAAGTTAAGACCAGCATAATGCAGATAGTGTCTGCGCTCAGCCGAAAGTAAACAAATACGTCACCGTTGATCAACACATCATCCAATTTGAATGTATTATTAGACAAAGTTTGTTATAAAAACTAATTCTATTTAAACTTGTGAATTACAAATGTTTAAATCAATCAATCATAATTTGATAAGCAACATTGTTAACCAATACAACGTTTGGTAGGAATGCCATTATGGCAATTTGCTATGTCATAATTATGGTCAATTTCGGCCTAATTGTGGAAAAATTCTGATGGGGATGCAGAGGTGTAATTTAGCAAAATTTCTCTAATTCAATATAATATAGATCAATATAGATTAACATGCTTTATTATTAATGCCACTCTGCTTTTTTGATAAGCCATAATGTGGGTCAACTTCGGCCTAATTGAGGAGAAACTCTGATAGGTATTCAGGGATATCATTTTGCAAAATTTCACTAATGCGATATATGAAAAATTACCACGTTGAATTAATATATTTTTAGTTCCAGTTTAACTGGCTTTATCAATGATGTCACTGTGGTCACGGGAAGTGTAATTTGGTATACAGTCCCAATAAACGTAAATACGAAAAAAATGTATTCAACTCCTATGGAAATTATTTTTTGTTAATATTTTTATTTATTTTTATCAAGTAAATGTGGGAGAAAAATAAATTTGCATTCTCGTGAGCGTGAATTGTTCATGTACCTCAAATTTTGATAAATTGTTTTTCATTTTAAGATTGGTTTTCATTAAAAATTTTACAAATGTTCCGCATTAATTTGGCTATCTTATAATATATAGAGCAAAATTTATTTGTATGCACGAAGAGCAGATGACACATACACACAAACCATGCTCCATATAGTATATTTTATACGACGATCATCAAATTAAAGACATCATAGCGGAAAAAGTTAAAATTCTGAATGAAAACTAACTTAAAAATGAGAAACAATTTATCAAAACTAAAGGTAAACAAACATAGTTCACGCTCAGGAGAATTAAAATTTATTTTTTTCTCACATTTACGAGATATAAATAAATAAAATCAAAAAAATCCTAACAAAAAATAATTTCCATAGCAGTTGAATAAATTTTTTTTTTCGTGTTTACGTTTACCAATATCAAATTACACTTCCCGTGACCACCGTGACAGAATTATTAATTGAACAGGTAATACATTTTTCATACATCGTATTAGCGAAATTTTGCTAAATGATACCCCAGAATACCTATCAGAATTTCTCCTCAATTAGGCCGAAGTTGACCAACATTATGGCCTACCAAAAAACCATAGTGGCATCAATCACAAAGCACGTTAGTCTTGAACGGCAGGCCATTCAAAGCTTTTTCGATATATTCAAATAGCGATATTTTGCTAAATTACTGTCCTACATCCCCATCAGAATTTCTCAAGGATTAGGCCGAAGTTGACCAACATTATGGCCAATCAAATTACCATAGTGGCATCAATGACAAAGCAGCTATGACAAATTACAGGATTATTTTTTAATATTTATAACATTATAACCTATAGTTTACACTGGTTCCTTCTTGTCTCTAAAAAATTTTATATTCAAAAATTTAAACAAATTCTTAACCACATAAACGGGCCAGTAGGTTATACATAATAATTTTTTCAGCCGTGTAAATCTAAGAAATTAACTTCACAATTGTAAACATTACCATTTATTAATTTTTGCCACTCGACCAGGCACAATTTTAGCAAATTATTAGAATTAATTAGTATTTCTTGATAAACGTAATGTCTTTTCGGCTGATATGTTTTGTTAAATGAGCATCAATCAACGGAACGGAATTGATTACCTTCGGCTGAAAAATCTAAGGCGCTGTCTACATTATCGACATTTATTTCATTCGACTGGAAACTTTCGGCTAACTTTAATAAGGTTAAAATTTCATCGTAATTTGTTAAGAAATGGCGGAAAGACGGAATTTTGTTAAATTTGAAAATTTCACATACCGTGTCGCTTTAGTTTGGAGATTGATCAATTTGCCATTTTAAGGATCACTTTACTATTTTATCCAGCTGGGATGTTTTATTTTGTGAGATACAAAATGAATAAAAATTTCCGCTTGTAATTATATAACACAATATATTCTCTTTTATGATGGTACTGCCACTTGTGGCGGGTAGCGTAATCTCTTAGTTTTAGCTTGCTATCTTATTCAGCATCCTTCTCCAAAGAAAGTTTACACCAAACTCAATAAGTAACGAGGTTTTTCAAATATTATTAGAGACTTAGGTTACTGGTTACGCGAATTATTTTAAGCCATCTTGAATCAAAATATATAGTCCTGTTTCTGTACGAGCTGAGAAGAAATTTCGTGCCATAATATGTACCTCACGGTTTTCAACAAAAAATTTACTTAGAGGTTTTCGTTTCTGATGGTTTTCAGAGGGATTGCCTGTCACCTCGGCCATTGTCACAAAGTAGTGCAGGTCATTTGGAATCCAAAAACTGCAGCAACATTGTTATACGAGCACGTTCGACTAAATATGTAACGAGTTTCAACAAAAAATTTACTTTGTTGCGATTTTCAATTGTGGCGGTTTTCACAAAGAAGACCTGAGATTTCAACTACTCACGAGGCGGAATTATAAGCCATCTGAAATACAAAAAAATAAGCATTTGTACACAAGCTTAAAACAAGGTTCGTTGTATGTAAAGTAAATGGGGCTACATTTTTAGGATTCCAAATGGCCAACTCTATTTCGTTAAAGTGGTTTAAGTCTCACGAAATACATGTCAAAACTGCCACAGAAGTAAACTTATTATTAAATTTTTTAATGAAAATCCTTAGACCTCACTTAATCCTCACTTACTCAGTGTAACAAGGAGCCCCTTTTCAGTTAGAATAGAAATAAAATTACGTTTTTCGCATTCCAGAAGGCCTACACTACTTCGTAACAGTGATCAAAGTCTCAGATAATTTCTGACAAAAACGCCACAAAAGAAAATTTCTTACTAGATTTTTTTCCGATAATCTTTATTGTATGCGTTTGGCGCATACATTTCCAGTTTCAAGTGAAATGGGCCTACATTTTTTTAAATCCAGTTGGACTATACTATTTCGCGATATTAGCTGAAGTCTCAGGTAATCCTTGCAAAAACCGCTATAGAAAAAATTTATTATTTAATATTTCATTGAAAATAAGTTCTCGTACTTAGTACGAACCTTCTTTTAACTCGTACAAGGTAAAACATGTTTGATACCAGATGGCCTACACTACTTCGTGTTAGTAGATCAAGTCTCAGGTAATTCCCCGTGTGAAACCCACCAGAGAAAACAATACTCAGTAAAAATTTTAGTGGCAATTATCAAATACAGATTCTTGCACGAACCTTCTTTTCAAGTCGTAAGGAAACGTACCTACAGTTTTTGGATTCCGGGTAACCTATAACACATTGCTACAGGGGCCGAAGTCTCAGGCATACTCTGTGCTAATCGCTATAGATCATCGTTTCGTTTCATTTGGTAAAGAAATGGAAGTTCATTTTTTTAATTTCATACTGCCCACCCTATTTCGTTGTATTGCAATGGCCGAAGTTGTAGGTCCTTTAAAAACAGCCACATAAACATATTTCTCAGCAATTTTTTTTGTTCAAAACCGTTACATACTGCGTCTTTCACGAACGTTCTTGCCATATCGAGCTCTTTCTGGCTAAACATTTTAGATTCCAGATGGCCATTACTTCGGGGCAGGTAATCCTTGTGAAAGTCTCAGGTAATCCCTGTGAAAATCGCCACAGAGGAAATTTTATTAGTAAATTTTTTGTTGAAAATTGTTACATACTGAATCTGGCACGAACCTTTTCTCAGGTCGTACAGAAATAGAGCTACTATTTTTCTTTCAAGATAGCGTACTCTATTTTGTGACAGTGATCGAAGTCTCAGGTAATCCATGTGAAACCCGCCACAGTACAGTATTTCTTAGTAAATGTTTTGTTGAAAATCGTGGCGTTCTGAGTCTGGCACGAACCTTCTTTCCAACTCGTATAGAAATGGGGCTACAGTTTTTGAGTCAGAAGACTACATTCATGAGTACAGTCATGAATGTAGTCAGAACCTAAGGTTCTTGTGAAATCCGTCACAGAAATTTTTTTTTGTTGAAAATCGTTAAATACTGAGTCTGCCACAAATGTATGATTTTTATAAAATTAGAAAAAGGAGGGCAAGCCAATAAATCCTCGGAGCCATGAAACAAATAAAGCATTTGAATTATACATTTTTCACCCATTCTAACAATTACATTGAAGGCAGATAGTTTATTTTATTTCCAGATCATACGCCATTCATTTTTTCATTACGTCAAAATCAAGATAAGTTTTCGTCTAGACAAAGAAAAACAAACAACGACAAATTTTAAAACGATTGTATGCCAAAATTTACTTCACGTGTCGATCAATAGACATTGGGCCACAATCGATTATAATAAAAATCTACCTATGATCAAGTACCATCGAATTTTTTCGGCTGTATGAAACAGATATGGCATTTTACACATATAACCTCATCAGATAATAAAAATCTACCTATGATCATGGGCTATCGAATCGGCATAGTCAGATTGGTGTCTATCTGGTTAAATTTCGATGATGAACGATTTTATCGACGAAACAAGCTAACAATCACAATTTCATCCCTATAACCTCATTAGAAACCGTTATTAAAATCTATATTTAAAATCTGTCATGGTCAGGGCCCATCGAATTGACATAGTCAGATCGGTATATGTTTGGGATAGTCTTGAATTGCAAACGACTTTAACGATAATTATAAACCATTTAAAGCTTGATAGCTTTTAAACTTCTGTAAGGTAAGTTCTTTGTAGGTTACTCACTTTCGGCTAGGATATTTCAATTTAATATATAGTTTGTTTAACTTTCAACTGAAGTAGTCAAGGCACTATCTGCATTATCGATTTTGATTTTTTCACTTTCGGCTAATTTTAACAACGTCATCGGGTCCAACAACCAAACATTATTTATGGGAAATATTATAATTAACTATTGGAACTGAACAATACAGTTTACTCATAAAAATTCTCACTAATACGAAAAAAAAAAAGAAAATTTAAGAGACTCAAGCTGCGCTGCACAACATTAGAACGGCACGTAAATTAATGGAAAATTTCAATATTGAATCCATTAATAAAGAAAACGTCGAAAACCGGAAGAAACTTCAACAAGTACACCTGAGACAATCAAAACACCAAACATGTATTTGGTCGTTGGCATTCTGTTGCTCGACATTACCCTCCGAAGCCGACAATTAAAAACGCGAGTAGAACTCCCACAGAGGAACTGCCCACAGGAAAATCCCCAACTTGGACATGTTGAAAAAACTGAGAACTAAACCAAGGACCGAGGACGCCATTTAGTTTCCCCTCCAGCGAATACTAATAAATTAGAGTAATCTAAACTTCATACAAAACCTGTAAACAAGTTTTAAAACTTATAATATGTCATTACTATGAGCGAAATCTTATACAACATAAACGTTAATGCCAACATAAACACGTAAAAATCCTTCTCGCACAGTTTATTTGGCCAGGCTTTACTCTATCGTACGGTAATGCGAACCCATTTTTTGTAAAATATGAGTAACACGTGACTCGTACTTGTAAAGTTCAACAGTAACGCCAACAACAAAAATAATCAAAAACTGTTAAATTTTAAACTATTCCTTATTGAAATGCCGGCTATAGTTGAGATCAAAATTTGCATTCTTTTTCGTGACCCAATAAACTCCGAAGTAAAATTCAAAAAATCTCCCACTAATCTCAAATTTCATTGTGGTTTCTACTTCCAGTATAACATTTCTCCCCACCAAATAAATTCAATATATTTTTCCAAGCAGCATGCGCATTAAGTCAGGTGGTGAGGGAAATTTACAAATGTATTCGGCTATCAATTCTCTAAATTTTCCTATGCAATATTTTATTCGTATTCTTCGTCTACCGGATTTTTCCATTTCTCGTTTGTTTTCTGCTTTTCTCAATATTCGTTTATTTTTATTTTCGGTTTTTGTTTTGTTCTGCTTCTTTAAAAATTTTAGGTTACGAGGTAGTAATGTAGAGCAGGAAACAAAATGATTTTAGTTCCGTGTTAACTTTTAACATGCTCATAAGTCATTCGTCGTATTGTGTGTACGGATTTATTTTTTGGTTGAGAATAAAAATTTTCTTTTAGTAAAAAAATATTATTTTTTCCGCAAAAAAAAAATATCTATCGTAAAATGAGAAATTAAACAAAAGATTTTCGAGTGAAATAATTTATTAGTGAATATATTTCAGTGATAAATTAGTTTTTGTGATTTCATTTTGCCGTGTGGATTTTATTATTTTCCCTTCGTATTATTAAAAATATGTTCTGAGCTTTATAAGCTTTTTATAAGCTCAAAGCAAATAAAAATAGATTTAAGTGAAAATTTAGTGTGTTTTAACATTACATAATAGAGTATAATGTTGAGTGAAGTTTTAAGTGAAAATAATATTTTTATGTGAAAATTGTGTTAAAATATTCGAAAAAAATTTATTATTGTTGAGAAGAGAAATTGATAAGTGATTTTGTGAGTGGAAGTGTGTGCGTGATTTCACATACAAAAGAAAATATTTTTAATGGTGAATGTAATTAAAAAATGTGAAATAAGTGTGTTGGTTTTTTAGTTTTTATCAAACAATGAAATTTTTTATAATTTCAAATTGTCTAAAATTTGGATTAATCATCTGTGGATTAATTTTTATATCATTTTGCGATGCTGGAAGAATATTCGGTATGTAGTAAATAATTTATGGCTCGTAATTAATTTTTTTTGTGCGATTTTTATGGAAAATTTTTATATTAAAGGTTGAATACCGCTAAAAATATTTCCTTACATGTGCCCCGTAATTCATTTTTGGGTTGGTTTTTGGTGTGCGGTCGCCTTTTTTCATCTTACATGATGTATAAATAAAAAAAAACATTGTTTATGGCAACACTTTTGTGGTATGAGGATATTAAAATAAAACTCAGGATAATAAATTTTTCACAATTTTTTGCTTGCCTTTTGAAAAACATCTTTCTTGCTTTCGTTTTTCATTTTTCCTCACGGTTTTGTACATTTTCCACTTTTATAGGTTGCTTGAAGGGAATTAAACACAATATTTTTTCTACTGTGTGTTTCTCGTCATGTATACAAAGTTTCCTTCTCGCTAGTGGTTTGATTTATTTTTAAAAAGAAAAGTTTTTTTTTACGTTTTGGAAAATATTTTTGCAATAAAAGTTCTGAGTGTAATAAAATGATGTTTCGCGCGCAAACACTGTACATAACACAAAAACAACAGTGTACACGAATATAATTTGTATGTACGTAGAACGAAATGAGATACAATTGATTATCCATTACACCTGTTGCTCACGTTGACCTGTAATATGGTTTTAAATTATACTTAAGTCCTTCTGGGTGCTTGGACATGACCACAATAAACAAACATAAAAATCTATATATGCACGCACATATATCTAAGTACGACTTTGTCTTATTTCATGCACAAGCGAATAATAAATTTCATAAAATTTTTAAATTTGATTTCTATAGAATTAAATTATTTTGAAGATTTTTATATTTTTTTTTAATATTATATATTGAGGCACATATATACCAAATTTTGTTTGGATTTGTGCGTAGGCGCGAGACATTGTCTTTGAGTAATATATTTCTCATCAAAATTCTAGATGATTAACAATAACAATCTAACTTCTTTGAGCCAAAATTACTTGAGGGTATATTAATTTCAAATGTTCATTGGATTATTATTTCGAAAAAAATACGTTAGTGATGCTACTACAGCAGGTTTAACAATGTTCATGAATTTATCTACAGAATTCTGGGAAATCATTTTGATATTGAATCGTGCCTTATATATACTCAAGTGGACTTTATTATATTAATTGTTAAAGTGGATTTTTTTGAAAATCGTTACATATTAAGTATGAGTGTCGTGTCTCATCATACCAAGTGACTTTATAATATTCAAATTTAAATTGAATTTTTGAAGGATTATTTCAAAGCTGATTATAAAAAAGTTGTATCGCGTTTCTGTTTAATAAATATTAAATACTGGGAAATGCGGTTCTAAAAACCAGTTAAATATAGCTCTTAAAATCATGATTATTTTAAATATTCTACTAATGTTATATACAGGCATTAGACATTGTATCACGAGACTCTAATTTTCTCGAACAATCCTATAATTCCGATTAGGATTTCACTCCTTAACCCAATTGTAATTGAAAACTCTTGATGTTGATTTATTATCAAAGTGCAGCCAATTGTTTGAAAAATGCCAATTTATGTACAAGATATAAAATAATTAAAGCATTAATTTACTCGCTGGGTATACCATCAGATCACATTTACTAAAATTTAACCATTTTAGTAAAAGCGGTAAGACCGCTGAATGTACTTAATTGAAAAACCGGAAACGTAACTAGATTGACTATACATCCTTGGTTCGTAGCAAACTGAAGTTTTGCTTATTTTTATTTTTTATAATTTTATTGGTTAGAAGTAAAGACGGTTTCAAGATTCGCAAATCGAAGAAACCGCAATTTTTAATCATGCGTTTGCAGAATAATTGATTTAAATTGAATTCAGTACGTAAAGTAGTTCCCAATTGTTTTAATATAATAGCTGGTAAATTCTATAAGATTGGTCAATACTGATCTAAACAGTGACATCACTTATTTTAATAACTACTATAGTGAAGTTTCTGACAAACTAAAAATGTCAAAAAACTTTACAACAGCCCAAAAAGCGTAAATCTACACAATCAAACAATACGTGTTATGCAAAACGAAATAATTTGTTAAAATAATAAGTCCACAATACCAAGCTAACTTGGCCATAACCATTTGCCATAGCCATTCTTTATGATTTCTAGGAGCTCACTTATTTATGCAGTCATAGATTTTTTTTAATTTTAAAATTTTGTTATAGTAGAAAGTGTACAGGCGATTCGAATGTCGATGACAAAGCATCGTAAAGATATCTAAGTAAATCGAAGTATGCTATCGTGTATTACTGACCCTATTGCATTTTTTTGTAGAAGCCAACATATGTAGGTGACCCGTCGAAACATAAATTTGCTATGTTGGAATCAAAAACGATCGAAAAATTAGAAAAATTGAACCATTCGAGGGCCATTGACAAGGCATCGTAGAGATGTCTAAGAAAATCGAAGTATGCAATCGTGTAGTACGGACCCTATTGCATTTTTGTAGAAGCCAACATATTTATGCGATCCGTCGAATCATACATTTTATATGGTGGAATCATAAATAATCGAAAAATTAGAAAAAATCAACCATTCGAACGCCATTGACAAGGCATCGTAGAAATGTCTATGTAAATTGATATATGCAATCGTGTAGTACTGACCTTATTGCATCTTTTGTAGAAGCCAACATATTTATGCGGCCCGTCGAATAATACATTTGCTATGTTGGAATCATAAATAATCGAAAAATTAGAAAAAATCAACCATTCGAACGCCATTGACAAGGCATCGTAGAAATGTCTATGTAAATTGATATATGCAATCGTGTAGTACTGACCTGATTGCATCTTTTGTAGAAGCCAACATATTTATGCGACCCGTCGAATCATACATTTTCTATGTTGGAATCATAAATGATCAAAAAGGCAAGGCATCGTAGAGATGTCTAAGTAAATCGAAGTATGCAATCGGGTAGTACTGACCTTATTGCATCTTTTGTAGAAGCCGACATATTTATGCGGCCCGTCGAATCATACATTTTCTATGTTGGAATCATAAATAATCGAAAAATTAGAAAAATAAACCATTCGAATTCACATGGTTGGATGATGAATTCGAATGGTTGAATATGCAGCCGTGATTACGTCAGCATTTGAAATTACCATCAATATTGAATTCACATGGTTGGATGATGAATTCGAATGGTTGAATGTGCAGCCGTGATTTCGTCAGCATTTGAATATACCACCGATAATGAATTCAAACGGTTGGATGATGAATTCGAATGGTTGAATATGCGGCCGTGATTTCGTCAGCATTTGATTCGATTTACTTAGATTTCTCTAGGATGCCTTGTCAACAGCCTTTGAATGGTTGAATTTTTCTAATTGTTCGATCATTTATGATTCCAACATAGCAAATTTATGATTCGACGGGTCGCATAAATATGTTGGCTTCTACAAAAGATGCAATAAGGTCAGTACTACACGATTGCATACTTCGATTTACTTAGACATCTCTACGATGTCTTATCAATGGCCCTTGAATGGTTCCATTTTTAGAATTTTTCGATTTGTTGTAATTCAATACATAATTACATAGTTTTTATTTTTTATTTTAGTGACGTAAAATAAATGTAAATAAATAGATTTTTTTTATATATTCTTTAATTATTTCGTGTTGTTCTCAATTACAAATTATTTTTAAAAATTATAGTATGTATTCTTAATTTAAAGTGTAACATTTTCTTTTACACTTTTTGACTGTTATAAGGTTTTTTTTGTCAATTTGTCAGAAACTTCACACTGCCTAAATAACTTAGGTCTAGCAGATAGAGATGTAATCTCTCTGTAGAATGAAACATTATTTTTAGATCCGGGTTTGGAAATAGGCGTCACTTATTCTCCACTTTTGTAGAAAACTTGCTAATTTTAATAACTGTGGAAACAAAATACTTAGAGGAATTGCAAAATTTGTAGAACAGCGATACCATCAGAACTATATTCTCCTACTAATCATACTAGTGCCCGCTGGATGTGTTCTGGCTCATGTTGTTTAAATATGAAGATGCTATATTCACCTGCAATTGGATTTATGTAAGTATCAATAGATTCTACCTTACATATTGGAAAAACTCAGCAGACATGGTGGTTATATGTTCTGTGGGTCACCATGAATTTTGCGGTTAGTTTTAAAACGCCTCTAGATTCTCAATTTTGGTTATACACCATACGAAATAATGATAGGAGCAAATTTAAAAACTAATATTTTAATTAAATAATGTAAAAAAAGTATTTATTTCGCAAAATTACTAAATAATAATAGTTAGCTTCAACTAACAGAAACTTTATTTGCGATAATAAATTCATGGATAAGTAACTTTTAATTGGTCACGGCTATGACATAATTATAAGACCACATCCATTTTCATCACAATTAAATTTTATTTTTAAATAACAGTAGCTAATTTAACAGTTCGTATTAGCACAATGGTTGATAATGACTTGACAGTTTTTGGATCGCTTGTTGATCAATTTTTGCCAATTCATTTTTCACAGCTTCTTTTAAATAGTATCCGAATAGAGTCGAACTGTCAACCAGTTTTAGAATCTTTCCCATAAAATTGCCCAGACTTTCTCGATCGGGTTTGGATCTGTACTTCAGCAATAAGATCAAATATTAATGTCATGTATTGATCTTTCGAATAAAACAAAATTTTTGATTACAATTTAATTGTTTGTGTTATTTTTTACACCCTTATATGTTTTATTTGTTTCTTGTGACACGGCAGTGTCGTAACTTCTGTTGAATTTAAAATGTTTCAAATATAATTTATTTAGTATTGACTATGCCATAGCTTGTATCTCATATGCATTATGAATTCAATCTCTAAAATTATAAACTTTATTTCATAAAATTCGTTATGGCTATCGGCATCACTTTCTGGTGAGGCTAAGAATAATCCAGAACGATAGTGTGTATTATAATTAATCCACGATATATTTAACGATTTATCAGATAAATTATTTTCTTGAATAAATTATTTACTAAGTAAAATCTTTTTCCCATTTTCCACTTTTCTTTCTAGAATTAAATTTTTTATAAGAGTTGAACACTTTTGTTGTTGGCGAATTGTTAAGCTCCTGCAAACATTTTCCTTTGATTTTTATTTAAATTTTTAAAATATTGGCGAAATGACTCATAACGGATAGATGACAAGTGAGATAGAGGACCCATTTTCAATAAGTCTACCTTAAATTCAGACACTATAGCCGACATTATCAATTTTCGAAAATTATTTACAGATAAAACGCTGACTATTTTTGCAAAAGTTATGTCTATTATTTTTAATAGAGATATAATTATTTGCCACTTCGAATGCAAATCTTCAAAATTCATACCTTCACAAATAAATGAAAAGCGATTAGACCGGTCGGAATATTTGTTCTCGATTTAAACCCAAACATAAAACATTTAATCCTTTCATTTATTTTGTGTCAAGTCAAATATTTCTTTGAAACCAAATAGTTTAAGAAATGTTTTATAGTAAAAGAAACAATGCCTTCCAATATATCATGCATGGCGTCAACCGTACCGTTTTCACAAACATCATAATTAGTTAGGTTGTTTAATATGCAGACTGATTTTACACTTTTAACTTGATTTAAGTCGCCATTATAGGTACTTGCGAGGATTTTAATGCTTGCAAGTTTACGAATTAGGCTTTGGTCTTCATAAAACAAATTAGATATTTCATCTCTGTGAATGTCACATACTCGTATACGATAGAAATAAGACGCTCCAAAGCTTCCAGCAAAACTGTATGTTGAAGCTTTATTCCAGTAGTGTCAAGTGTTTTTAAATCATCAAAAATAGGTTTTAATATTTTTCTATAAGATTTCCCTAGTTTTAAACCTAGTGATAAACACTTGGGAGGTAAGTTTCTGATTGAGAAGTAGATTGCTCCTATTTTATGTATGCTCCGGCCACTACCTACACCGAAAGAATTTTTTTTGGTAAATTGTACGTAAAATAACATTCTTTGTTTATAAAATTCGTCCAACACTGAAAATGCCATTATTAATGTTTCATTATTTCAACTTTGTGCAATGTTAAAACAGCATTATAAAATGTCAACTCATTGTCTCCGGAAAATAAAATTATCAACATTATGATTGTTAAAAGGACAATAGTTGGTGTTATTTTGTCACCGGCAAATGCTAAAAATTGTATTGCAAAATGTTGTGGTATCAGTGAAATTTTTGATTTCTCATTAACAATGCGACTGATGATTTATCATTAGAATGGCTAATGCATTTTTTTGTGTTTATAGGGGAATACATATTTAAAAAAAAACAATTGATTCCATGGATTGCAAATGTATCTAAATCATCTTTCAATTATCAACTTAATTAAATTTAATTTTGTTCCAATTACAAATATCTTTCATATTTAATATAATTGATTCAATTTTATAAAAATTTAATGGTGGTTCTGTAGCTAAAACAAAACCATTTCTGTACAATGTCCCTTTATACTTAATTCCGTTTACATTGCAATTACTTAATTGCGCTTACATTGCAATTACTTAAACCTAACTTATTTTGTTTTATTTGTTATAATAGGTTAATTGATTAATATCTATTTGAACGTATTTATCCAATTGCAAATTTTTCGGAAAAGCAAACTCATTATCTAAGAGGAATTTCGTAAAATTTAATGAAGATTTCATGCTGAGCGAATATGCTATATTTATCCGCGACGCTATATTTCTTGCATACATTTTATCTTCGCGGTGCTTTGACTCAAATCGATACGTCCATAATTTTTAACAGGTCCGCTTGGCCTTATAATTCTAGGATAATGAAGGAGAAAATGGAACTTGGGCTTTAGATGTTGATTAAACAACTGTTGATATTGTCTGTTATGTTGTTCAATGTATTTGTGAAGGCTTATTAACAGATTTTCATTAAAATTTGACTTCAATAAAATATCTGTTATTTTCAGTAAAATGATGAAAAATTTCCACACTTTATCATTATGTGGGATGAGGTCATCTATGATTAATGTTAAAAAATGTATTAAATTTTGCATTTCACTTCTCGAAAGCTTTAAATTGGAATTTTGATTAGTTAAATTTTTCAAATTGATCGGAGGTGACATATTTCCGATTTCGATTTCTCCATAATTATACATTTGCTTTCGATAATTGAAAACGTCAATAGCAAAATATTTTTTTTTTCAACTATAAAATCTCACAAATATCATATTTACAAACGTCTTCGAACAAACCATGAACAATATCAACTGAATAGTTAGATGTTACATGAAATCTGTTTAAACCATATAAAGCATAACCTCTTACAATTCCGGTAATGGTAAAATCGTTTATCTTTAGATCATGGTCATAGTTTGTTTCGGTTCTTAAATTTTCCTCCCTTTCCCTATTATCGCAGATCATACATTTTTTTTCAGTTTTGCAAAATCTGCAACAAAACTTGCTAATGAAATTGGTTGTAAACCCCAAAATATCATTTACACCTAAATTATCACCAAGTATACGACATACTACTGTGGGCAAAAAGTAGTATAACTTTTTATTTAAAATTTCGCGCGGAAAACCATTCGTCGAAATATTTTTGTTTCTATGTTGGTATGACTGTCAGTGACATCTGTGCCAAATGTCACATCAAAATAATCATTAGTGTTTAGTATACGCTTGTCTTTCTGAAGTACAAAAAGTGCATTCAGCGATTTTTACAATTAGTGAAATTATTCAACAAAGAAGTTCCATTAAATTTTGTGTGCGGAATCAATTTTGTGGTGCCGAAACGTTCAGGTTGCAAAAGGCCTTCGGTGATAATTGAATCTCGCGAGCAAGTGTTTTTGATTGGTACAAATTGTTCAAAGTGGGTCGAGAACGTGTTGACGACAAACCACATCTAGGACGGTCATCAACATAATTTGATGATCAACACGTTAATAAAATCAAGGAATTGGTGCTCGAGAATCGACGATTAACAGTCAGAGACCTTACTGGCATCGTTAAAATATCGGAAAGATCAGTGAAAACCATTTTGAAAGATCATTTGGGCCTAAGAAAAGTGAAAGCACGATTGGTTCCAAAATCACTCAATTTTTTTGGGAAAGCAGCGTCGCGTTGACGTCTGTGAAACAATGCTTTCCGACTACCAGGATATCATGAAACGTATTATAACTAGTGATGAGTTTTGTATCTATGCTTACGACCCGCAAACAGACGGTCAATCGAACGAATAGCGTGCCAAAAGTGAGCCGAAGCCGAATAAACCACGACAAAGCAAGACAAAAATCAAGATGATGATGACAGTTTTCTTCGATTATAGAGGTGTGGTGCATTCCGAATTCCTTCCGACCGACCAAACTGTCATCAAGGAATACTATTTGAGTATTATGCGTCGTTTGCGCGAAGCTATTCGTAAAAAGAGGCCGGAATTATGGGTCGACAACTCTTGCTTTTCGCACAACGATAATGCACCTTCTCATACTGCATTGGTTTTACATGATTTTTTCCCATAAAATTAAACGCATTTCGTTCCGCAACCACCGAATTTGTCTGATTTAGCTCCGTGTGACTTCTGGCTGTTCAGAAAACTCAAACGACCGCTGCTGGGAAACCGTTTTGAGTCAATTGAAGCCATTAAACGTGAATTGTTACGCGCATTAGAGGCGATTCCGGAAATTGACTTTAACAACTGTTTCGAGGATTGGAAAAAACGTTGGCACAAGTGTATTGAGGCGGGAGGGGATTACTTTGAGGGGGACGAAATAGATTTGGAGAAATAAATAAAGAATTTTAAAATTATGAACAAGGGCTTACTATTTTTTGCCCACAGTACTACAACTGGATAAATAGTTTTAACGTTATTATCAACTACTACATTAATACCAATAATTTCGAGCTTTTTAAAAACTTCAGTTAATTTTCGAAAGTTAAAATCATTTCCATATATTTTTTTTCTTTGGACTTAAAATAAGCAGCGATAAAAATAAAATCTAAATTTGACAAAAAAAAGCTGAGGAATTGTTGGAAAAGTGTAGTAAACACCACAAACTGCATCTACGTCACAATGACTAGGAACGGGTTATTAACTTCGAAGTCATCTGCAAAAGGAAATATAGGGATTATAGTTTTATTTGAATTATCACTAATCAGTTTTTGTAAAAATAAACTGTTTGCAAAATGAGTTATAGACGAGCGCTTTAGTTTTGATGTATTTTTAAGAGTGATATCAAGAATGAAATTCAGTAGAAAGTATGCATGCATTATGTCATTATACAGTAAAAACAATTGGTTTACAAAATAATAAGGAATCCAAGTAATTTATATTTCGTATTAATTTCTTTAAACGGCTCAGCGCAATAATTCAAAAGGATTTCAATAGATTTAACCAGTGGCGTGGACGAGTATGGCAACGTTAAATCACAAAGACTTTTAGTGATGCCTAGTATAATCTAGTATATATCTTTTCTAGTTAAACTGTTTTTATTATGTAAATCTAGCAAAAATCTACAAGATTTATTAACTATATGTCCTTTCAAAATTTCAATGCTAGAAGAATCAATTGAAAATGAATTACTACTGGTCCCAGCTAGTGGTACCTGAGGGCAGGTTGTAGGTCTGGTTCAATTGTTTCTTCCAACAAATTGTTTTGTAGTGTTACTTCTAAATATTGAAATGGTACAGCCCTTGGATTTAATTCAAATTGAGCGTTGCTGAACTCACAGTGTCTGACAATTTTGAACATGTTTTCAAGGTACTACTATTTGTAAAATTTTGAATACATTTTTCATAAGTAAGGCTACTAAGTCTGGCAATGCTTCAAAACTTATTTTACATTCATAGCAATGCATGTTGAGTATTTTTCAAAATTAAATGAAACTCGGCCAAAGCTGAGCTTTTCTTGTCAGTTTCTGCTATAATCTCATATATATATAGTTTTGAATGTGTTGCCAGACCAGTTCCGAATCATTACGATAAGCCAAATTAAAAACTTGAAAGGACTCAAAACAAATGTCAAGTGCTGATAAAAAGTATCAAATTTTAGTGTAGCTTTATCTAATACGACGTAAAATTCTTTGATACAGGTTCAGGATGGTCCCATTGATTGATTTGCTTGGCGAGGCTTGAATCTGTTTTTCCAGCTTCATGCGTTCCAGGTCGTTGATAGAGTGAAGATGGTTATCATAGTATTTACTGCAACTCTTTTTGATGATGTCGCAAGGTAGGCCGTAAAAATACAATTTAATGTGGCAATTTGGATATAATTCGACGTTTCCATATAACCCAATTTTTATATATATTAGTAATGGTTTAAATTAATAATTAACATATTTACCTCTATCGTATTTGTTCAACATAATGTCATTGTACAACATTTTATAATGTTTATCTTTTAGTTTTTCTAAAAAAATTGGTCGGAGATCATTCATCAAATTGTCCCATTTTTTACATAACGATAGTTGTGATTTTTTATATTCAATTCAAAATCATAATCAATCTGAAATTTAAAAAATAACGTTCACTCAATTGTTTAATTTTAAAAGGAAACATTTTTTGTTTCAATCTGTAACTCATCTGGGTAAGCAAGTTCATAACAAGAAAACTTCTGCGACAGGGACTCCTACTGCAGCTCGTTTCCAGCCTAGGTGGCAGTCGTTGGTGGGGGGGGGGGGTCAAAAAACGGTAGGAGTATCTCTGAAGACTTGTGGGTGCTGCACTAATAAACGCTTGTACAGGAAAGAAGAAAAATGAGTAACCTATGGCTATTGACACTAACTATTAAATAATGTGCACAAAATGAATTCGTAACCATCACTTTTTTTTCTGTTTGTTTGGCGGTCGAACAATTACTGTTACCGACATCCAAATGAACACATGTTATATATTTGATAAGACCGTAGGGTGGGGTGGTCTTAGTGCTTACGCCGCCCAGTTGAAGTGTAATCTTAGCACTTCCCTCCCTCCGTTCATGAACCCTAAATCACTGCTTAATTTTTACTGATAATTCCAAGCAACATAATTATTTCAGCAACACAAAAAAACCAATAAATAATTGTTAAATAACATAACTGACAATCGGAAAAAATTCCTTATGCGAAATCAAATCAATAAATTGGAACAAAAAAACGAAACCAAAATTATACGAGAAATGGTTTATTGTCAAATAACAACCAAATAACATTTAGAAAAAGTAGCATTAGATATCTTAAGAAAGAGGAATAAATTATTATTAACTCTTCGTGTTACAAATCCTTGTACCGTTGACAAATAAAGCTAAAAATAATTATTGTAAGCTACTATAAAAGAACATGGATCGATCCCCTAACGAACCTAACACTAAGATAATTATAAACTTATTAATTAATTTGTTGTTTTTTTCTTTAGTTTTAAAACCTTAGTTTCTAATCATTTTTTTTTGTGAGCAGTAATTGACAATAGTTATGATCAAATCTTAAATTATGTTTTAACTTATAACTTTTGATAATAAATAAAAATATATAGTTCCACTTATCTGTAATTTACAAAGTATCATATGATTATTTCCGGTAGTTTTAACGGGAACCATTCTTATTACGCCACATGGTTTTTTTGGTCGGTCCAGGTGTCGCAATGATCCCAATAACATCTAACAGGCGAAAAATCTACTGATAACTCCATAAACTCGCGCAGAAAAGACTCGTAACACCATACGGGAATTGCTAGACTTTTCTGCAAAAAAAATTCCACCGTTTGCAATCTAAAGATTAACGAAACTAATCGAGAACCAGAAAACATAAAAAAAAATTTACAAATACCACAAAACTAAGATATAAGTCATTTGTTACCTTTACGTGTATGAAAAAGAGTATACCGAGATATCGGTAGAGTTTTCCCTTTGTGAAAAAACAGCTCTTTACACCGCTATGAAAAAAAAACCGACACGTTACAATACGAACTTTATTAATGATTTAATCAAAAGAAAATCACTAAAGCTTACACAATCAAGAATTTAATCCGCGATTAACACGAGCGGAGGTATAAGAACTTAACACTGACTAATGTACTATAGGTAATGTAATGTCAATTAAATTTTTTTTTGTATTTCTTTTATATGGATAAAGCACCACACTACTCTTGCGATTGCCAATTTGAAATGACGTGGTAAAATTTCTAAATAATTATTTTCTGGTTAAATCGATGTCCAGTTACCCGTTAACCTTTATGGACGAGTACATAACAAAAGTAAATGGAAAGGTTAAAAAAATGTTTATGAGCCGGTTATGATTATGCATCCGATGTGTTTGAATTTAATTGTATTCTACAAAAAAGGGTGTAAGTGGGCAGAATAATCATACTAAAAAAAAAACAGTGCATGTTTACGTTGATGAAATAATTTTTTTTTACAGATATAATTCTTATAGTTAACTATTAATTTAAAAACAAAATAAATTTACATTTACTAATTACCTCATGTAGCAATTTTGATACACAAAATTGTAACATAACTAAAAAATGGGTTCGGTTTCGGTATACACATATTAGTTAGGCTAGCAAGCAAACAATTCGCAACTGAAAAATGTTTCTCGAATAAAATTTGTTTATGTTAATTTTAATTACTAGTTATACTTTTTTAAACTTTATTTAATTCTTTGGCGAAAACACAAAACTTTTCTAAAATCTTTAAAAAATTATAGTGTATTATATATTTTTACTGTACAATCGCAAATTTAATAAAATTTGTAAGTTCCGAATGACTTCCTTCTTTCCGGCCAAATGTATAGAACCAGAAAGCTATTTATGACCAATTAACTGTGCCAATGTGGCCTCTTTTTGATGAGAATAAATTCAAGTTGGACAAAATTAAATACCTTTAATGTACACTAATAGTTTTCTGCAAACATTTCCCAAATATTAAAAATATAATATAATAATATAACTTCGCTCTGAGTACACAAATTAGGTAAAATATACGTATTATAATTTGAAAATAAAAATACTTTTAAATTTATCACCAACGGAACCTTTAAAATATGGCCAGTCTCTTAAAGTTCCAAATATTTAAATGAGCTTCGTTATTTAAAATTTCTCTTCGTCGCAAAGTATAAGTACGTGTCCAAATGTCACGAGCTGAATTATCTTTCTCTGATACCAGTTGAATCTTATTTTTTTAAATTTTCAACTCATCGTTATCCGGATCTTCGTCGATGTTATTTGGTATGTCTAGCGAAGTATCAGTTTGATAGTTTTCGATATTACTTGTCTTTGATTTTTTTATTATCTGCTCTACATTGGTTGTTTTCGATTTCTGGCAAGTCGAACAAATCTGTTAAAAGTCTCCCCTTCGGATTAATGGTTTTGTCGCTCGGAATAATATATATATATATATATATATATATATATATATATATATATATATATATATATATATAAATGCTTATTATGTCTTCTGCCAGTTTCAACATTCTATTCGATCCAGCATGTCATACTTTTTAAAATAGGGTCGAAGAAATATTCAACCACACAAGAAATAATCTCTTCACGTTTTTCTTCTTTAAGCATGTTGTGGTGTTCATAATGGTTTAAGTCATTACGACCTCAGACTGAAGCATGAAAGTTGCTTTATATTCATTCAAAATATGGAAATATCGAGGTGGTACTTACTATTATAGTAGAAGTGGAAGGATGTAGACCTAATGAATTCGCTTGGGAATCAAGAATTTTTTAAAATTCTCAAAATTTCTCAAGCCATTCAAAACGCCACTATCAGTAACTGTACTGCACTGTCAAGTGCCCTAAGAAAGATAAAATTAAAGTTTAGATTAGTTCTGTGTCTTGGAATAGTATATATTTTTATTTTATGCCTGTTCTTTTTTCCAGAAAAACAACTTTTCTCGAAGTCTTGCACGTATCCCAACATTTTGACGTTCAGGAAACATTTCTCTTATATCGCTTTGGTTTAAGTATTTGATGTCATCGAATTTAACCCCACACTCTAAATAAATATGATAATTCAAATTTAACAATGTATATCTTGCATTAATTTAAATTTACGGATTTAATTTTGAATAGTAACCATTATCGGCATACCGACGTGTATATATTTATAGAATATCCGAAATTTTTTTAGCGTGTAGTAAATCGTCTAACAATTCTACATACTTGGTCGCATTTTCTTTCGTTGAGATAATGAATTGAAAGGTTTTGCCATAATATCCAATCGCTTCCCAAATCATCAACAATCCACTGCCTAGATCACGAGACATTCTGTCTTTCGGTTTTACACGAATGTCGTGAAAATATGTCTCTAATCCAACAGAACCATCGATATTAAACTCTTTCCGACCTGGAAAAAAGTACTTTTATGTTCACTCTTCTTCCTAAATTGGTATATTCACGCGAAATCAAATGTCACCCGTCTGTGGCGTACTCTTAACAATGGTTTTGCAACTCGTTTCGTTTACTCCAAGTTTCCAAAATTTGCTGCACCCGTCTAACATTGATATTGAGTTTGAGAGAACTTCTAAGTTCAGCAGAGCTTTTCGATTTGTGAACTGAAAATTGTTTACCTCCCGCTAATATCTAGCAGAGGTCACGGATTTTATTTCAGCAAATTTATAACCATATCGTCTTACTTTTACTAAATCTGCTAGGTAAATTTAAAATTGTTAAACTAACATAATATTTTGCATTTTTACCCATACTAAGTAAACATTTAAAAAACTCTCCTTACCTACTTAGCCTAAGTTAAAATAACAATTTTTGAAATGTAAAAACAATTTGTCGCACTAATACGAAATAAAACCTTTTAAATAGTTAAAAGAACTGCATACGCAAAATCGTGTAAATCAATAAATCATCATTACAATGTCAATTGGTGTGCTAAATTTACATCGGCAAAGCATAACAATTATATGCATTTTTAAAATAATTCGCATAGGTCAATTGATGTTTACTTCATTTAATTACGTGAAGTGTGAAACTGTATTTCGAATATTTTAATTAAAAAGAATCAAAATTTTTACAACAATTAGTTTGGAAAAGGTGAGACTGATAGCTCATCTCAATGTGAAAATAAATATTTGGTTATTATCCAAAAGAACCAAGATTTTTTATGGAGTCGAAAGATATTTTTCATGCTATTGCTACTAAGTAAAATGAAAATTTTACTTACCATTAAAGTTAATTCACCATGTTCACATATGTTCACTTGATTCCAACTAATAAGTTCAACCAACAAAATGCGAATGCAACGACATTTTTATAAAATATTCACATACAGCATGAAGTTAATTTCACATTTCAAAATTTGTGAAGTTTACTTTGCGCTACTTATGCTCAATTTCAACAGAGATTTTAAGTTAAATCTACTTATATTTATTGATAGTCATTCCAGTTTCACGGTAGTACACAATTTGTTCTGGCTCTTTAACCGCCATCTCTTTACCTCGAACAATGTATTTAATGTGAACTGAGCAAATTAATTATTTCCCTTCCTAGGTAAACTTTATTTTTTATGGTGCTTAATCAATATTTGCTATTGCTTAGATATATTTACTCTGCAGTTTGTTAAATAATTTAAAAAATAAAATTCAGAGCGCAGCGTAAATTGATACCAAGATAGATAATGGATACAATGCAGATCTAAATGAAACACTTTTATTTTAATTACATCATTTTTATTCACGTTTCACAAAGGGCCACAATAAATTTGACTTACAATTGTAATTTTCATCACAAATATTCCACTTGCAACCTTGAAATTTATTTAGTTGACGTCATATTGCTAATATTTAAATTTGTCCCTTGTCAGCAGCAGTTTCTTATTCAGGAAACTGTTTATTCTGCCCTAAAATGCGTAAAAAATATTCTGAAATTAAAATAATAAAGCAACAAATGTAAGTTAATGAACCAAGTACTGCAAAATGTATTTGATTTACCAGGTATTGGAAGTTTCTCGATTTAATCCTCAAGTTTAGCGGAAATTTGTTGAGTCACAACCATGTAAGGTTTGTAAAAATCTAGAAAAGAAGGATAAAGATAAAAGAAAATTATATTTTATACCTAATGGAACCTTCTACGATTAAAATGATTAGTGACCATTTTTGATTTATTAAGGTAAACGGCTATAATACTGGCATATGCCACGACAAATCCATGTTTGATATTCCTTATTAAATATATAACTTACACTTTTTGAAATGTCTGCGGGATTTCTAAATTGTCAATTTACTTAAGATTACTTTAGAAAAAAATAAAAAAAAATTAAAAGAAAATTTCTTTAGCAACTTTAATTATATAATGAAAAAGGAAAAATGTCCATTACTGACATTTTTGGTTTCTGATACTGACATATTTTTATGTGAGGTAAGTGCAAAGCTGTATTTTCCGGAAAATGTAAAATAAAACGTAAATACTCCTTGTACTTAGTTATTTATTTAAAAAAAAATATATTTATTTAGAAATAAAGAATGAAAATAAAATTATAGTACTTATGCAGAACATTTCGAAACCATGCGTTTTTAGCACTTGAACACCATTCCACAAACTATGGAGAAAATAACCCGATTAATAGGTCGTCTAAATCTTTCAACATCGTCGACGACCTTAATTTATCAAACAACAACTTCAAAAATATACTTAAGAATTATTTTTAAAATTTTTAATTGTTTAATTTAGATTTGAATTATATTTTTGTGTTTTAATTTTCTTTATTTGATTTTTTAATATTTTTGTTTTAAATTAATAGATTTCTTTAAATAGATAAATAAAATAAATAAACTTATAAAGACAATATGCATGTGTCATGTACGAGTATGTTACGGGGCTTCCAATAGGAATGACACTACTTAAAATGGTTATAATGGCAACACTGCGTATTATTTTTTGACATTTCTTATATCATTTGTGTTCAGTAGGTTATGCCATTTAATTATTGAAAGATACACGCTTCAACAACGTTTAGAAATTATTAAATTGTTTTCATTTAATCGACTCACTATTCATCGTATTGCAGACAAATTTGAAAGTAAATTTTCTCTACACGATACGAGTACAAGAGTGCCAGTACGACAAAGAAATGTAGGCACACAAGAGAATATTGATTTGGTAGTAGCAACGTCATTCTCAACAATTAAATCTTTCTCAAACAACAACAAAGAGATTTTAAAGAAAATATTTCGGTTTACATCCTTACAAAAATCAACTTGTTCAAGAACTGAAGCCATTAGACCACCATAAACGCCCTTTATTTTCTGATGTTGCTCTTGAACAATTTGAAAATGATGAACATTTTTATCGAAAAATTTTATTTAGTGATGAATTGCAAAATTTGGAGTGATGAAAATCCACACGAAACTGTTCAGACATCATTACAGTCAGATAAAGTCACTGTGTGAAGTGCATTTTATGCTGGTGGAGTGATTGAAGAAAATGTCTGTCTTTGAAGAAAATGGTCGAAGAGTAACAGTCCATGGAGAACCATACAGAACAATGTTAAATGAATTTTTTCCATACATAATGGTATACTGTAACCTTTCAAATAAGACAAAATTTTGGTCTCACTGAATAATTTATATCTTTATTTTTTAATTTTTAAATTGTATCATTTCTATTGGAAAACCCTTTATAATTCACAAATTAGTAAAAACAATAAGTAAAATAAATAAAATACATAAAGCACTTAATTCTGGCTATCACATAAATAGTTAAGTAATAATACATATAGGATAGATAAAAACCACTCGATATATCTTAACATCTAAGTATATTTTTGTATTTCAGGTACAGAGTAAATTTCTCGAGAGTTTAATAATGATGGTTCAGGACTGGACAATGTCCTGAAGAGGATAAAAGAGAATATGATCCTTCTTAGGCCATTTACAATTAAGACCTCTCATTCCCATATCTTTTACCGAAGCTTCATTTGACTTTGTATCTAAAACAATACCTGGGAAATATTCCCCCTCATATCGTAATATGACTAACTCGTAGTTACCAATGTTTACTTGGCACATGTTTGGAGAAATATTTTCGGCAGGCTACACATTATCGGGTTTGGTTTTTTTTACGGTGCTCGTTATGTTCATATTTTTTTAGTTTTCCTTTTCAGCTTCCGTTCGAGTTTTCCCTTTATTTCGTTATCTTTTTCAACTTGTTTTTTCCTGTTGTACTCAATATATTCATTTCATTAAATAATCACGGTTGGAATTCTCTTTTTTTACCCTATTGATAGAACTCTGATTGACTTTAGCTTCTGGCCAAAAGAAACTTGTTTTATATGACGTGTTTACATTTTCATAAAAATTCATATCCGAAAGTGTGCTGCCTTTGGGAATTTCGTTACCATTTATCGGAATTTCATTAAGAGGAATGTCAACAATTTATGTTTCTGAAGTGGTTTCTACCGACAATGTTATTTCGTCGCCAATCCCTTCAATATGATTCCGATATTGGTCAAACTCAGTATTAAATGCTTTTATCGCCAATAACTGCAACGGGCGGCTCTTGTTGTTGAGGTTCTCCAACAACAGTGCATTTACTTATATTATACTGTTACTAACCGTAGAAACATTTAACTGTTTTGGCTGATCATATTTTTATTTCTATTATTCACTTCAACCCATATCTTGAATAAATTTTCATCTTCTTTAGCTATACGTGCGAGGCACACTCAGCATTTTTGAAAGTTTGTAGTTGCAGTTCCGATGAGAACGATTCAAATGTTTTTAAATAACGAGTCTTGTCATGTTCGGTTGTTTGTAATAGGTGCTTATTTCAGCATCGGCAAAATGGGACGTATGTTACATATCCGAAACGCATTTTGTGTAGTAGTCGCATTAGCAGCTGTAGGTAAAATTGTTGACAAAAAAGGAGCAAAGTCTTCTTTTTTCAGTTTTTTCCCTTGATTTTCAAGTTTCCATCATTTAAGAGGCCGAAAAACGCCGACATCTAATGGTTGCAATGAGGGTGAGTTGCATTCGGATAAAACACATTAATATAATTTTATGTTCTTTGCAAAACTCACTTAATGATAAAGACAGATGAGATACATGCCCATCTAAAAATAGTATGACAGGGAATTTGGCTCAACTTTGTTACAGCCACGGTAAAAATACATTCGCGACATATTCATAGAAGGCCTCGCCAGTCGCCAGTCGCCAGTCATCCAACCAGAATCGGATCACCTCATCCCCAGCCGTGGTGAAATATTCCCTAACGCATTTCTCATGATGAGTGTTTTAAGACATTCTTTCTCATCATTATTACAAAAATTGTATACAGCTTTCTCACCCTTTGCTGCGAATATGCAATTTTCTTTTGGGGTTGATAAAAATACGCTCTCATCACAATTAAATATACGCGTCGGGTCGGTTATGATTTCAGTAAAGTTGTTTTCGGAAAAATATCGATTTATTTGCTGAAACCAGTCGCGTATATAATCGTTCGTAATATTGGTACGACTTTTAATTAAATTCTGATAGACGCGTTCAGATATCTCGGCATGTCTCCTCAAAAAACCTTCATACCACCGTCTACCGGGCCTGCCATCTTTAAAATTATTTTTCCGGTTTAAGATGTTAAGTAACAGCTGTAATCCCACTTTACCATTGTAAATAATCCAATCTTTTTGGTTTGCACCTTATCATTAATAGACAAAATAGTTAGTTGGCCTATCGGTGCATTTAACGCATATACACATCTTGCTTTGTATAACAATTTCGTTCACGGGATTTTATATTTGTGGCTTGCTGCGTAAATTGCCATCCCGTTTTCCATATCTTGTAGTGTAGTATTTAGGTCATCCCATATACAATTTATAATAATCCTTTACTGACCGTTTGGCATATAATACTGACGCATAATTTTAAGAAGATTTATTTTATTTAAATGTTCCTAAAAGTTGTTGTCAGTTTTGAGCTAAGTTTTGTGTAAATAATTTTAAAGCAATTTAATTATTAAATAAGTGTTTAAATTATATACAAAATAGTTAAATTAAATAAATTAAAATAAGAAATTTATCGTTGTACTGACGTAGAAAGGAGTCTATACTGAGATATGTGTGGACTTATTACTGTCAGTCGCGTTTTTATTTATTTATACTTAAATATCTTTAAATATTAGTATCAGAATTAGGACAGTTAAATGGTACGTTCAATTAGAAATGAAATGCAAAACGGTTTAAAGAAGGGTTAGCAGTTTTTGACCAATTATACTGACATATGTGTCAGTAAAACGCACAATACCGTTTTTCATTTGTATCTAATTCTGACATAACTAATTTAACAAATATTTATATTTAGTTTCACTTATTTCACGAAAGCACACTTAAAGAACCAAAAATAAATAACCAAAGAACATATTACAATAATAATTAATAATTAAAAATGACTTACATGAAAAATATTACAATCCACATCGATTACCTTCAAGAGGGGAGAACAGTCAACGGCGATTATTAGTGCAACTTATTTGATCGTTTCAACGACGTTTTGAAAGAAAAACGGCCGCATTTGGCGAAGATAACAGTTCTCGCCCATCAAGACAATGTACGGGTGCACACGTGTGTAGTTTCCATGGCCAAAATCTATGAATGAATCCATGTTTTCCAGACTAAGCCTCCTGCGACTACTTTCTGTTTCCGAACTTGAAGAAATGGCTCGGCGGCAAGAGATTCGGCTCTAATGAAGAGATCATCGATGCAACAAATGCCTATTTTGAAGAGTTGGAGAAATCGTATTATTCGGAAGGGATCGAAAAATTAGAAAAATTTTGGACTAAGTGTATCGAGCTAAAAGGCGACTACGTTGAAAAATACATTTTTTTGGCCGAAAATATTATTTATTTACCAGACTTCTCACTCCGCTCTCGTACTTAAAAGTATTTTTTATATTATTTTCATACTAGACAAGATTAGACTTCTCGCACTATACAAGATTGGCCTTTGGTTCTCTTAAAGTATATAAGTTAGCCTCGAAAGAATAAGGAAGGATACGAAGTTTAAGATACGTTATATTTACAAAAAAATTAAATCTTTTGTGGTCATTTAGAAACTGATCTTCATTTCAACGTAAGCAGATTTTCAAAATATTTTGATAGGTTTTTAAAATTAAAGTAACAGTTTTTCAAAATTCTAAATATATTCAAAATTTTAGTGCTTTTTTGTTAAGGAATATATTGTTTAAATTCGCAAGAGATAAAAGTTTAAACTAAATATTTTGGGTTTCGACATTTATTAAGATGAATATCTAAAATTATTTTGTGTTTCAAATTTTTTGGAATGCGATATTCTTCAGAATGGGTCTTTCATTGTTATATTGCTAGTTCTGATTTATTCAAGCTGCCGGACTTTTGTTTTCCTTTAAACTCATATAAACGAGTTTGAATGGCGGCATGTAAAAATATCTTTGATTGAAGGAAATTTTCCAAAATTCGCTTTAATTTTCTGTAAATGGTTAAATTATTGAGTTTATCTTTTTATCCGAAAAAGTATATCATACTCACGTTCACTTAAAAAGATTTTTCGGATTGAAGAAAAACTTCCAACGATTGTGCAAACACGTGAAGTTTTTCCTAATAATCCTATTTCTATTTTTAGGATAGTTTAGGAAAATGTTCCCACGAATGAAAACCGGGATTTTGAAAACCAGAATTTTGAAAACCGGGATTTCGTTACACAGGTAGATGTTGACAAAAAATACGTTACGCTTAAAATTTTGAAATTACTTAGCATATTAAGTAGAAATCGCATAATACATGAGTATGTGGTTACATAGCTTTTTAAACACACATTTTTCTACTTGTTGTTGAGATACTCGTAGTACGGTACCCGGTTGATAGTTTTAAGAACAACATCTACCAATTATTATTTCAAGTTTCTAATTTATAATTCTGTTAAACACAGTATAATCAAGTGTTATGGTTATGTAATCCTTTTTATATATTTACCTAAGTAGGTAGGGACATAAATTATTTTGCCTAAGCTGCAATAAACATTTAAATTAGAGCAGAACAAATCTAGACAATACAGATTTAATGTTTTGTACCATATACGTAAAAAGGCAAATCAATATTACTTGTATTATCATACAGATATTTAGCATGAATTCTAATATCGTATAAAATAGTTAGTTACTTTTTAAATGATTTGAATAAATTTATTTTATCTCGATATGTTTGCAGTAAAAACTATTGATACGTTACCAAACTATATTTTACACAAAATACTTCCTGAAAATTGTTATTTCTGCTGAAAAGTTTTGTATGGTTTTCTCCCATATAGATACTATAGGTTTGGTGTAATCTACTATACATTACTGTACACATATATGCGGCATACCCGTAAACTTTAAAATTAATGTTCGTATATGAAAAATATAAAATTTCCTGACAAAACTACTGTCTGTATGTAAATTTATCGTTTTGTTGGGTAGATTTTATTTCCAAATATATACGACAAAATACCATCATGGAAAAGAAGAAAATCAATTTTACGGGTAATTTAAAATGTTAAATTAAATAAATATATTTTTTGTCAAATATATTTTTAATTATATTTTAAATTAATTTTAAATCCGAAATAAATAAAATATACTCAAACGACTAAAACGACAAAAAAATAATTTTCCTGTTGAGTTAGGGAGGCCCCACATTTCTTGTTGTTGTTTCGAAATTAGTCACGTTTTATGTAATAATTTATCTCGTAAGATTTAAAGATATACAATTTTTTATTTTATTTTCAAACGAAAATATATAAATTATTTTGGTTCGTTAATTTATAGGAATTAAGGCAATTTTGATTTATATATGCGTATACGTATATATTTTGAAAATATTGCATGTAAAATGCCATAATATGTAATTTAAATTTAAATGTTTTAAGACGCGCACACCATGGGACGTAAAATATTAAATTTACGATTTTATAAATATATGAAAAGATACATATTTGTGTTTATCGAATCCGAAATCGAGATTTATTTCTGTTTGGGTCACTTGTAATGTAAATATAACAAATTTTCCTAGTCACATCACGTATTGTATTTTTTACCAGTCGCAGTGTATACAGCTAGCTGTACATATACTTGTCATTAGGTTGCTTTACATTATTTATATACAAATGAAATTTTCTGTATATCCCCAATGACAATGTTGGTGTCACATACCGATACCCTTAAGCAAACAATATAAACATTTAAAATATCGATTGAATTGGTACTATGTGTTTTTGTGCTTAGGGGGACGAGTTTAGAGCATGCTTGTAAATCGTCGGGTAATGTGGATTATGCTCTTATAAGTACAATTTTTTTTTATTATGGCTTTCGGGTGTAGCAGCGAGTGATTTTATTAAAAACAAAGTTGCATATAAACTGTCTAGATTATTAAATAAAGAACCAAATTTATATGGGTTTATGCATGCACGCGTGCTAAAATGTTTTGAAATTTCAAAACACGTATCAATTGTAAATTTGTTTGCTGCTATGTTTGCTTAAATACGTATTTTAGTTTTTATTTATACCAAGCTACACGAGCAAGTATAAGTACTATACGATTACGCTTTTAACTTAGTTCAAGAACCTACCAATTCTTTGACACGAATAATAGAATGGCCCGGTTTTCGGGCAGATAATCCCAGTTGCTTAAATGATATAAAACAAAAAAAGCCAAATGAGAAGTAAATTTGACTCCAACTATATATATCTTAAAAAATGTTTCTTTTATACCCAAAGATGAACGGGTTATCTCACCATAAAATTCGACCGGTATATTTCCCCACATAAAATCAAATTTACAAATATTATTATTTTTGGTTTGGTTTTGTTATGGTACATAGAATTTATCGTTATTTTATAAAGTAATGTGTGTGTGCTTATCAGGAGTTGTATACCATGCATCGATGAATCACCGATTGTTACAAAGCCAATCGGCTTTGCTAGCCATACTGGCTAGTTCTATTCAAATTCATTATTCTTGAACTTTTTATATTATTTCTTGTTTGACTAGTTTAATACTTTTAATTAATTTTTGTTATCGCATTCATTTCATTTCAATTTTCCCCTCAATATACGCAGCATTTCCAGATTTCGATTATGTTGAATGAGTTGTAAGCATTGTATGAAGTTCCCCCCCCCCCCCGGGAGGGGGGCCCTCGATAAATTTTAAATATCTTCTATTCCTTCATTACCTATACAGCAGCTGTATTTTAATGAAGCCGCGATCGCGTTTCTTCCGGTTTCAAGCCGTTGACTTTATGTTTGTTTTTCGGTTTCATCTATTACTAACAGCTATCATATATAATTAGTGTTAGCAGCAAGGCTGCAATGTCTTCCACGTGACGTGTTGATTGCGTTGATAGAACTGAACTGTTGCCTAACATTTATATTTTACTCTAGCGCAATGTTTCCAATACCTTCAATTGTTGATTTATTGGTTCGCAACTAGATTTTCTGTCCCTTACATTTTTCTTTCCTTTCTCGAGACACGGATCAAACTTAACTAATTAAATAGGAAAATATTACTCGTCGGTGATCTGACTTGTCAACTTCATCCTCCTATTCATAAATTTAATCATTTATTTTACAGTATTGATTATTTATTTTATCCTCAGAGCATCATTAATCTTCTATTCGGGTATTTTTGTTATGAATTTCTCTGATACTCGCATTTAAGAAGGATTTTCATACTCGGAATTTTTTTTATTGTCAATATTTTTATTTGGGTTTGTTAATACATAAATATGTCTAACTTTAAAATTCGTACCCAAGATTTGTCTCCTGACGAACTAAACATCGAACTTGAAATTCGCCAAATCAGTGGTATCTTGGACGTAGAGACCCACAAGTTGCACAAACAGTTACACCAAATATAAAGCCAACTAAACCGCACAATCAAGCTTTAGTTCAGCCTCACAATGAAGTCACTCAGTGCGCTTGTAGGTTGCAAACTTTTCAAACCAAATTATTGAATTGTATCCAAACTCCAGCGTTTAATTCTGTGGACTTTTCCGTTTTAATATCCGAATTACGTCACTTACAAGAACGAGGGTACGCATTGGAATTCTTGATATTGTCAAAGTTCCCGCCACTAGCCTGGTACAAGCGTGTACTAGCGCACTTTTAATGGTTTGCAATAGATTTATTGCTAAAGAACGAACACAATAAGAATCGGTTCTCGAGTTGAGTGCCACTCAAGTTGACCCGGGCGGTCTATTGGAATTAATGTTGGCAGCACCTCCACCAGAAGAGTTCAATCTTTCGCCTACTGAACCCGAACCAATTATTATTGATGATGGGGACAATGATAGCCTAACGTTGTCCGCTCAAAACTTACAAAACCGTAATGGGAACATTATGGGACAGCCCCAAGGCAATTTAGGTGAAACCAACTTCGTCGCAATGGTACAACAGCAAAGCTCACCACTGCTATCGAGACAATCACGGATTCAAGAAATGATCCCATTCCAACCCAACGTGCGACAATTTTCCCATTTTCCCATACAACCATCTCTGCTTCCGTTTCCTTATAATTATTCTTACTTATATCATTACCATCGTATCAGTTACCGAATTCTGCCAACGCCAATGTACCCAGGCATTATCCTTCATTATTACCATCCTCAATGCCAAAGCGCTTAACAACGGGACTACTTCCGTTGGGACGGAATGTAACTTGTGATTGGAATCAATTTAAGATCGCTTTTACGCATAGGTTTCAAGATCGACGCACAGACGTAGATATTTTACGTGTTGTTGATGCACGCAAGCAACGCTCAGAAGAATCGTTTACGGAATTTATTACGACATTGTCAAATTAGCTTTACCTTTAAAAATACCATTTTCGGAATCACAACTTCTCGAGATTTTAAAACGAAACATGAGAGCGGGGTTCCAAGTACATCTAGCCGGTAAGCAAATAATTTCACTGTCCGATCTTGTAAGTACCTGCATTGCTACTGAAGATGTTTGGCGAATTGTTGGGGTAGTTCCTGAGCAGACGATGCAATGCGTTATACTGCCCCGTTGAGTGCACACAATAAATTATCAAGGGCGAGGAGATATTAATACGACTTTTCCTGCCTACCCGACTCGACCATTATTACATGAGCCACCAACTCCGTTCGGCGTTCAAGAAACTTGTTTTGCACAAGCTCATATAGTCTAGAGGCTTTCAGTCCAACTTCACCACACCCATCAGGTCAAACAGCAGTTGTCACTAACAAACCCGTTTGTTGGAATTGTCGTCAAGTTGGTCACGTTTTCATGGACTGTGATGTTTTACGAGATCAAATATTTTATTATGGTTGGGGGGCAGCTAACATATTGAAGCCACATTGTACTTTTTGCAATAACAATACGGCTTCGGTAAACACACTAAAGGAGATGACTACAGGAGGTTCGGGTCGCCTTCCAACAAGTCTAATTCAACGACCTCCAGTTCAGAATTTGCAAAAACGAGTATGAGCGAGGCGAAAGCCCAAGTACCACTAGAATATGCAACTAAATCAAACCTATCTAATATTCGCTCTAATACTAGGATTAGTCGTTCTAGTAAATATTTTAAATCTCGCCAGCAAATGTATCGAAATATCGCTAAAACAAAGTTTTGTCACTCTTTGAATTTTTTAGACGGCAATCGGCCTTACGCAAAGGTTAAAATTAATGGTACTGAAGTTCAAGGATTGCTCGACAGTGGAGCCAACATCTCTGCTTTAGGGAAAGATGCTCTTAATTTTATTAGAGACCATAATTTGCCACTACATCCACTCCTCGCCATGATTCAAATTGCTAATGCTAACAGAGGCTATATTTAGGTTGTGATTTTTGGGAAAAAATTGGGATTAAGCCGTCGTTAATTTCCTCAATTTCTGTTACTTCTTTACTGTCCTTACCTTATTGTCCGGCTCCTGATTTCGCTTCGTCCGACATCACCCGGCACGAGCTAACCGTTGAGCAGAAGCAGAGGTTGCACACCGTGATCGAAAAATTGCCGAGCTTCGAGCGTTTTGGTTTGGGTCGAACTAATATTCTACATCATACAATCGACCTTGGAGGTGCTAAACCAATTACGCAACGTCATTATGCTGTTTCTCCTGCGATACAACAACAAATCTATCAAGAGATAGAACGAATGATTGAGCTTGACGTTATCGAAGAAAGCCATAGTGCTTGGCGCTCCCCAATGGCGAGAGTGACGAAATCAAATGGAGGAATCCGACTCTGTCTAGATGCTCGACGATTAAACAGCGTGACTAAGTAGGCTGCATACCCTTTGCCTTTGATCGACGGTCTGCTCAGCCGGTTGGATCGTACTCGTTATATTTCGAGCCTGGATTTAAAGGATGCTTCTGGCAGATACCTTTGGATCCAGCCTCGAAAAAAAGACGGCGTTTACCATCCCGGGACGCCCTTTATATCAATTCATAGTAATGCCTTTTGGACTATGTAATGCGCCTCAAACTCTGTGTAGAATAATGTCTAGCGTGATTCCTCACCATCTTCATACCCAAGTATTCGTATATCTTGATGATTTACTTATAACCACCAGCGATTTCGAAGAACATTTATCATTACTCCAGGATGTCGCTGAAAGGCTGACAAAAGCTGGTTTCACCATAAATGTTCAGAAAAGCAAATTCCTGCTGAAAGAGATCAAATACTTGGGCTATATAGCTGGTGAGCGAGGATTGAGACCCAATCCGGACAAGGTTGACGCCATTATGAAGTTCCCAAAGTCGAAAAATATGCGGCAACTGCGAAGGTTTCTTGGTGTTACAGGATGGTATCTGATGGTATATGGTGTTTTATTAACGGGTACTCCACGTTGTCGGCTCCCCTTACTTCCTTTTTAAAAAAGAATCAGAAATTCGAGTGGTCGGATGAGCATGAATCAGCATTCGATACTCTAAAACAAGCTCTGGCTACCGCGTCAGTCCTAGTTACCCCGAATTTCAAACCCCGCTTTTATATTCAGTGCGACGCTAGTTCTTCGGGAATAGGTGCAGTTCTCTTTCAATGAGATAAATGACAGACCCATCGCCTATATGACGAAAAAGCTGAATGGTGCGCAACGAAATTAATCTGTGCCGGAGCAGGAGTGTTTAGCGGCCATCAAAGCCATTAAGAAATTTCGCTCTTACGTAGAGGGCTTGCCTTTTACGGTTATAACAGAGCACGCCAGTTTAAAATGGCTTATGCCCCTTAAAGATATAACCGGACGTTTGGCTCGCTGGAGTCTGAAACTCCAGGGGTTCAATTTATCTAGTGGTCAACACAATCCCTGAGCCTTTAGCCGGCGAAATTCGACCACTTGCAAAGCTCTGAATAATTGAAAATTATGTTTCAGTAACGATTGCTATTTATTAGGATGGAGTTTTCTTCAGATCCCACTCATAGCACTACAACCTCGTATATCTTGAAAAATAATCCCCATAGAGCATTCTTAGCTTATTGTCGGTGCCAGATTCGATAGGCCGTGGTCTTCGATTTCGATGAACTATTATATCGCTGTCATCACTATCACTCTCACCTAAATCAATTCGAATTCGTTGAATTGGAATTCATCTTCAGTTTCTGAAAATTCATACCTTAGATTACTATTTTCTTCCATTTTGAGGATAAATATTCAAAAAGTTTAACACAAAAGTTTAGCACAAAAAACAATGTTTTTTTAGATGTCGCTGCTGCGGCGACAACGGATTAATCGCTTATCTTACATTGCCAGACTTCAGAAATTTTTCTAGAGAGCTACGAGTATCTTAGTTTTGTTTTAATTTATAATCTCGTTAAGGAAAACTGGAGAACCTAGGAAGGGTAGTGGGAGCGTCGTTAACTCCGCAGTGCCCTTCTACTTTAATAATGACATAGAACATGGATAACGTTCTACAAAAATTACAACTTCATTCAAAACTTACAAACTTACAGAATACTGGTTTCGTAACTATAGTTTCGAGTTAACTACGATTTCGTTATAACAGGTGTGTTTTTTTATGTCGCCACTCAGACAAAAATTTATTAAAAACACAATTTTCGGATATATTTTTAATAAATTTCACCATTGAATTAAGTATTGAAAGTTTAAACAAAATAAATTAAAAAAATGTAATAACTTTCCATGTAAAATCTATAAATGTTCTTTTAAAACAATAAATTAAGATTTATTAAATATAAAATTAGAAAATTATTTAAAATGAAAATCATATTTTTTCATAAAGTTATTGTAGCTTTAACTGAAGTTATTTTATCAATAAGCAACGTAGTTGTCATTCTAGTAACGACATTTTTACTGTTAATACTTAAAAGTTTTTGAATCAAAGTGTGATACCATTTTATTTCAATATTTCCAAAATATTTCAGATTATTATTAAACATTACTTTGTTATTATTAAAATTATTTGTGAATTATTAAAATCAACTAGGATCCCGTACGTGGAACAAATAACTTTTAGTTTTTAAAATTTCAAATTCGGTTATTATGAACTTTGACAGAACTTCGAATTACTAGTATCCTGAAATTATAAATTTAAAAAAAAACACAATTAATCGTATAAAAAATATTTTATTACAACATATAATTTATACAACTGATGATAATCAATTTCATAGCCTCTTAACTCGGATATATTTTTTACCATTATTTAAAAAGTATTGATGCATTGTTTCAGTATTAAACACATCGAGAAGCTCTAACCAGTATTTTGATTCTGGAAAAGTTCCGAAAATTTTGGTTTCAATATTTTAGTAATTAAAAAAATAAATCACTTGCGGAAAATGATACCTCTATAATCTCGCGAAATTCGATAATTGGTGGTTTAATAATACCTAATGTGTAACCATTCTTATATCTCACGTTTCTATAAATAACTTATAAAGCAGAAAATTTGATTTCATACTCATTGTCTGTAACAATATAGTTGTTGATGGTTGACCACCCTGAGATATCAAACATACTTTAATTTTTTATTTCACTTCCACAGTTGCAAAAACTGTTCGCTAATAATAAATTAGCAAATTTTAAGGAATCTTTTATTGCAAGTGATAATGAAAGATTATTTCTAGAGTTTATATTTCTAGCATATTTTTTAAATTCTCCGTTTTCCTTCAAACCGCGAAAACACCAAAGATAACGCAATGGACCTACTTTTTCTATAGTCGTGGGTTAGTGAACCATATTATGATGTTTAAATTTTAAAGTTTCTTTAAATGCATTTTTGAATGAAATATGATGTTCGTTTATTAACTCTTTTAGTATTGAAAGCTCTTGGTATGTAAAGTTTGGTAATAAAATCAAATTAATAATTTTTAATAAATTCAGAAAAAAACCAAATCTTGTCATCCGTGGGTCCAGGTCTCCAACAATTAGCGAAAAAATTGGCTAAATCATTTCATTCCGCTAGCAGACATTTAAATTGTAGAATTCGTCAAATGATTTTTGCTGTAATGGTCTTGATAAATTATCTATTCCTAATTCTCCGTAAGCAAATATTGTATCCTCTGGTATAAAATTTATAATGCAAAATAGCCTAAATCAACTAAGCGTAATATAATTTTACTCATATCATATTTAAAAACACCCTCAAATAAGTTGTGCGTTACGTCAAAGGAAAAATTTTATGTGACGTGAAATGAATTAATTTGATTGAAAACAAATGGCGCAACAATTCCTGATAATTTTACATCCCCGACCTTTAAATAGAACTATAATTTTGAATATTTCGTAAATCATTTAGTGACAATTACGGCAACAATATTTTGAATTGAACGATTTTGTAAATCCTAAAACAGAGGTTATCACCTACAAGGCCAAGGTCAAAGTGAACGTGGACAGTTTTATCTTTGGTTTTAACATCAATGCCGATTTCTTCCAAATATTTAATTTCTTCAATTAATTTATGAAAACATAGTTCAGTTCCTTTTTAGATACGTCAGAAAGTTCATATTTGGGCAAAGTTGGAAAGTTAAGCTATATTCCACAAACTGACTTTGATCCAGCATGAGCACCTAACGGATTTTCTACTTCAAAATCATCCAGATAGAGAAAATATGGGATAACGGTATCTTTATTTAGGAACGATAGTTTTTCTTTCCAAATTGTACCATTAATAAAATTTGTGTAAACCCCTTCTGTTTGACCTTGTAAACGTTGCATATTTTATAATGTAGATTGTAAAACATTGTAATATTTATTGTCGTTTTAAATAACTGCTTATGTTTTAAATTTAAAAAAAAACATATATTCAGATTTTATTTTTAAGTAATTGACTGCTTGTCTCTTTAGGCTGAATGCTAAACAAAATTTGTTCAACGGAATGAACAATCCCTTCGCAATCAATTTTGCTGACATTTGTTTGTATTTCCAGAATATCTTGACGACTAAATTATCCCATCGAATGCATTGTATCCTCGCTGCTTCAACTTCTTCGGATTTTAGTTCGCCTGCGAATCTTTCTGGTCGGTTTTTGCATTTCAAATTCGCGATATAACGCCTCACGTAACAAATGATTCGAAATATTTTCAACAGATTAGATTTTCTCGCGAATAAGTGGCTCAAGCAGTCGTTCTCCATGGAATAAGTAATGCATGATTCGAATGTTTGCTTGGTTCCCTTTCTACTGCTGATTTGATTAGTTCCGTGTCTATAAATCTTCCGGCGTTTTCAACCATTCCGGTCCGTCCCACCATAGCCTCAACTGCGTTAACTTTCGTGGTGGTACTCCTCTGGTACCATGGTCGGCGGGATTTTCTACTGATTTTACATATGACCAGTGTTACATAGGAAATTGTTTTAAAATTTGCCTTGTCCGATTCGCAATAAAAATTTTCCATCTGACAGTGTAAGTAGAAGCCAAGCGAGCACAATGGTTGAATCGGTCCAAGCATGGTATTTCACAGTCGATTTGTTGATTGCTTTGACAGTCGACATCAGTTTTGCCAGCAGGTATGCAGCACATAATTCTAATCGGGGCAAAGAAATGTTTCTTATAGGCTTCACCTATGTCTTACATGTCAATAAGGTAATAATTATTTCTCCGTTTTCTGCGCAATAGGCCGCTTCACTGGCATCTGCAAACCCGTGTATCTGGATATTCGCGTAATGATTGTTAAAACGTGTGATTTTTATCTCTTGAAACCATTTAAATTCCTCCCTCACTCGCTTATAGTCAATTACATGGTTGCCGTCAAGTGTGTCGTCCCAATCGATTTTCAAGAGCCAAGTCTTTTGGAATAAGATTTTTAACAAGATGATGGAGAGAGATAAGAAACCTAGCGGATCAACAACTCTCGAAGCTTCCGATAACAATTTCCTTTTCGTAATGAGACCTTTATTCTCTGGGTTAACTTTAAATGTGAATATATCGTCAGACAGACGCCAAAGTAGCCCCAGAACGACGACCGTATAATTAATCTCGTTGTATAATTTGGCCGTATCTCCCTCACCATGTTCAACACTTAAGTCCGAATAGTGTGATCTCCATTTCCTTAATGTGAACCCTCGGCTTTGTAAAATCACCGTGATTTCCCTTTTGAGTTCTGCCGCGTCTTTCACATTCTGGCCATCAGACAGAAAATCGTCCACGTAGAAATCAGTTAGAATGTGTTGTATCATCACCTCGTCCCCAAAATCGTAGGCTAGTTTTTGGAGAGTATACAGATTGCCAGATAGGCAGCGAGTTACTCTAGTGAGCTTGAAAAGCAGTATTTGTTGGCTTGGATTTTCTCGTAATAATAATTTTTGATAGTTCGTGTCTTTAGGTGAGACAACCACCTGCCTATACATAGGTATTTTTGATGTCGGCGGTTAGCTCTATACGGCTATTTCAGAATCGCATCAGCGTAACCCACAGAGGTGGTTGAATAGTTGGCCCAACCATGAGTATATCATTTAAAGAAACTTTCATTGTCTTCTTGGCAGACCCATCAAACACCACTCGCATTTTTATGGTTTCGCTTGGCTCATTTTCAACGGCATGATGAGGCAGATAAAAAGTCTCTTCTTCACGTGAGTTACGTTGATTTTCAGGTATTTCTTCCATGTGTCCGGTGATCTTCTGGCGTAAGTTGAGTTGTTTGTGGCACATCTTCCTTTTCCCAAAACTGTCGCAAGGTTTTATCAAGATCTACATCGTATTGAATGGTCGATATTATGTGAGTTGAGGCTGACCAGATACCATCTGAATATCGTATTTTGTAAGATTATTAACCCTATTTGCTTCTGTCCGTCGTTAAGAATCGCGAAGAATTTGTCTGCGCTGATCAGTATGCCGATGGAGGCTGGCTGCTTGAAGTGTGGATCTGCTAACTGGATGTTTTCTTCTTATTCAATCTCTTCGAGGTTAAGGTGGTAGCCCGGCATTCTCTGTAAAAGTTTAGTCAAAATCAAAGCATGCACACTTCCGAATAATTTCGAGCCCATAGTTAACGTGCTTCGTTCTCTTGCTTTGATTGCCCTTGCCGTTATGCCCTTTATATTCACGTTCGCATTATTTCTCATCAAGCGTAATCTTTGAACGCAGTCTTCGAATACAAAAGAAGATTGTGACCCACAATCCAATAATGCTCGACATTTATGTGATCTTCCGTATTGATCCTTTAGGATGATACAGTGGGTAGAATCGCTTACACTTGTTCTGAAGTTGATGATTGCATCAAGACGTTAAAATTCTTGGCCTCAGTCTCCTCTACTTTGGTATCGTTGATTTTCGTATGTAACGTAACATGATATCGCCTTCGACATTTGCTGTAGTTCAACCTTGATCTACACACCATGGCTTGATGACTCGCTGACAGGCAATTAAAACAAAGTTTCTTATTTGCTACTACTATTCTCCGTTCTGGCACTGGAAGTTCAATATATTATTCATATTCTCCCAGATAGTGATCTTCGGAACATAATGGACAAGAAGTATTTGTGACACCAATGCAGTAGTTTTTTAGATGATTGATTTTGTTCCTTTGAAAAGGATTTAGAATTTCAAGTGCGGCTCTGTTTTGGTCTGGCATTTCAAAATAATTGTAGAGAAGGAAAATCTAATTCAGTGGTTTTGTGAGCCCATGCCTGCTTCGAATCACTATCCAATTGTTCGCCAATATATATATATTAGCCATGGATCCCGCGTATCTGCCTTTGCGCCAAGTACCTTTAAACCTCATCCGACTTCGTCGGATGTGTCACACAGTTTGCGAAATGGTAGAACACGATTGTTGCAGTGTTGGATGTTGTAAAAATTGTCGTAGTAGCATGTGAACCACATGTGTCGGTTTATCGTTTCGCATCTGAACCTTTTCCTAGGCTTCATCGTAATTAGCATCCGTAGTACTAAGGTGGTGGATCAACGAGAATGCTACCATGGCACTGCGGTTGTGTATCGAGGCCTCAAATAGGTTCCGAAAGGATGGGAATTCCGAATATTTGCAATCGAAATTTGAAATGTTGACATGTGGTAAACGAACTTCGCTCTCACGTTTGTTTAAGTTCGCGACGTCTTGTAAAAAATTTGTTTGATTTATAACTAGTTCATCGATCGTGCTGTTAATTGGGCTATTATTCATTTCTTCGGACGCCTTCTCCAATAAAAAAAATCATGGATCGGCGTGGTTGCTTGAAACGTCGCAATTTGTGACTTGATATCCTCCATGTTTCGTAATAAGCGTCTAATTGCTCGGGATTTCGCCATTTTAATCAACGAATCAATTTCAGTGTTCTTCTCTATCGCTCGATAATATTTTCTTTTCACTTCACTCCCAAAGATTTGCCAAACTATGTTCTGTTTTAATGGCGTTCACTTGATTGTACCGTTTTGTTACGATAAACTCATCAACGTATCTACTCTCAGTTTTACCCGGTTTAGGAATTGATCATAATATAATACTCACAGTTTTGCCTATCCGGCTCGAAGGACCATATGTTTAACCCTTGGACTTGGTTGTCGGTTTTAATTCTGCTTTGTAAATCGCTGAGACTAAAACTAACCTCAATATAAACTCCAATACCGTCAGCACAAATTATTTATGTGTAAAAGTTGTATCTGGTTCGCTATAGCAATTCGCATATAATTAATTGGTTGATATCGTTTCCAATAAACTGGGTGCAGGAATTGTGTCCGGTCGATCAAGGTGGTAGCAGTATACAAAACGGTATCGCTTCTATTACGTAGGTATTCAGGTTGAAATCTTATGAATCGCAGCAAATATTTTTCACCAAATCCTTGAATATGTTTCACTAAAGTAATGGCAACGCTACAATGACTTTTTTTGGCTTTACCAACAAACAAAAAACAATATTTTTTCTTAAATGCAAATTTTAACAGCACCATCTCACAAAAAATATTTAAATGAATTTTCAATGAAAAATAATAATGACGACAAGTGCCATCTCACAATCACTAGAATAGTAATTTTTAGTACTTTGTTTATAGCCTCATTGCGGAATATATTCCAGCGGTCATGAACATATAGAAACTAATGATTGTGAAATACATTCCAAAAATAATACCAAAAATGTACACTGCTAAATTCAAAAATATTCCAATTGGATTTATTTTGTAGTGAAATTGAAACATTTTTAGGTAATCTTTAACATTTATACCAGAGAAGTCCCTGAATCCCTAATAGTGTCGCTGTTAAGGTCAAATAATTTTCTAACAATTTTAGATAAACCCGAGAAAATTTTGATACAATTTACTGAAGTTTTTTTAATTCTAAAGAAGGTTATTTTAGACAATGTTTCTATCTTCAACTTTTATATCTTCGAATCTAGAGATGTTCACAGGGTCTCACCTATATGGCTGAATAGTTAAGTCAAAACCTTACGTGAGTGGTGAATTCTTTAGAGATTTAGATATGACGATTTGTAACTTGTCCAGCGTATTTTAAACAATAGTGGTTTTTGATTTCAATCTATTTCCAAATTTGTTTGTTACCGCTCCTTGAGATGTTCATAATTTTTTAAATGTATTTTACAAAATTCTAACATCGAAATGAACATGGTTAATTTATGAAAATATTTACTGTGCTATACAGGCTACTAAGGAGTTCTATGAATTTAAATTAAATTTCAAATTACATTTCACCGATCCTAGAAATGTTCACGAGATCTCACCTACATGGTCAGATAAATCAGTCAAAACCCTATGAGGGTAATGAACGGGATCTAATTATGATGATTTTTAACTTGTCCAGAGACATTTTTACGTTTATTGTTATATCGCCTATCCCAGAAATGTTCGCCGGATCTCTATCCTATATTCGAACACATCAAAAGATTTGATGATTGATGATTTTCTTCATGTTTTCCAAAATTTAAAACTTCTTTATTTTCAATTTTACTCTCAATTGGAAATTATGGTATTTTCTCTAAATTTGTTTTTTGTCGTATTGACATTCCCAAATAAGCTACGAACCCTATTTATTGTAAAAACAATCAAATAACAAAAATCATATGGATGTTCATAGGGTCACGTTTATACTTCTGGATAGAGATGTTCACGGGATCTCATCTACATGGTCAGATAGATCAGTCAAAACCTTATGTCGGTAATGAACGGGATCTAATTATGATGATTTTTAACTTGTACAGAGACATTTTTACGTTCAATTTTCACAATATTCACGTAAACGTAAAAATGTCTCTGGACAAGCTAAAAATCATCATAACTAGATCCCGTTCATTACCCACATAAGGCTTTGACTGATCTATCTGACCATGTAGGTGAGACCTTGTGAACATCTCTAGATTCGGAGATATAAAAGTAGAACAATGTTTAAAATAACGTTCTTTAGAATTAAAACAACTTTAGTAAATTTTCTAACAAGTTTCTCGTATTTATCTAAAATTGTTAGAAAATTATTTGATCTTTAAAGCGACACTATTAGGGATTCAGGGACTTCTCTAGTATACATGTTAAAGATTATCTAAACATGTTTCAATTTCACTACAAAATAAATCCAATTGGAATATTTTTGAATTTAACAGTCTACATTTTTGGTTTGTATTTCACAATCATTAGAAACTATCATAATTGGGAGGAAACCTTTCATAAAAGTCAAACAAGTTTACAATAAGTTTAGCTAGCAGGAGAATTATCGTAGACTTTCAAATATAATTCGGTCTCCGCAAAATAAGTCACGAGCGTGCCGGCATTCTTAATATACAGAACGAAAGTTTAGACCTTGTTTACTACTACATTGAAAAAAAAACGACAATTCTAAAGGATGAAACACGAATGGATTGTTCTTAAAAATAAAAAAAAACAGTAACATTGTGTGGCAGTACGGTACGGCCTCTAAAAAATATTTTTTCTAATGAACAGCACAGATATAGGTTATGTAACATACGAGAAAAGTTACTCCATGTTCCATTCAAGAAAAACGAAAATACATATTCGAAGGACCTAAACTTGCAACATTATTTATTTATATGCAACATTGTTTTTGCTATTTGGTTATGCAGTGCTGATGAATCCATGCCCTAAAACAATTTCCTAAATATTGCATTCCATTACAATTATAGTAAAAGGGGAAATGTATAAATTAAATTAACATTTCCCAAATGTACTCTCACACCGCTTAGTACATATTACACTTGGTAATTACCTAAAATCATGAAATACGTATTGCGGTTACTATATACAGCATATACATGTTACCAAATAGTGTTAATATATACGATGCTGCGTAAAATTAAATCAATCACCCGAAAATAAAAATAAAAATTAATTAAATAGATTTCCATTATACACTTAATACCCCAAAGCATAAAATTGCACCTAAACACCATAAACGAAACGAGTAATATTTTCTAATCAATTTACTTGTATACACTTCGACAGTATGTATATGTTATGTATACAAGGCAAATACATAATAAACTATGTATGTAATGTGAAACACTTGTCAACATAAAACTAAAATTCTATTACTTAAATTTTAATCATATTTACGAAACGGATTTTTTTATTTAATTTAATTTTTCATATTTGTTAAAGGGGATGAAATATTGTTGTGGCAAATTTTTGCTGTATGTGCGTGCACGTTTGATCTGCCAACCAATTTCATTTTATTATACAATTTAATTTAGCGAGAAGATCAAATTATTTTTAAACACAATACAAACATTTTTATTTTTATAAAATTTCTGTCGAAAAAATCAAAATACGAGCAGCATTTTTTTTTATGTGCGCCGTCATCCCTTAAATTTATGGTGAATTCCCATGTATTGTGGTGATTTTTATTGCTGACATTAGATATTTTATCATTTGGTGTAAGCTAGAAAATCTTGTATAACATTTTGGTGTCGGTGTGTTCAGTTCAACATCGTATGATTAAAATGTCACAAAGGGATTTTATTTTGTGTTATATATTGAGATAGGGGCAATTCTGAAATTGACGTAACATAACAACGAAAAAAAGTGGTCCAAAAACAATGTTTGCAGGGGTAATTCATGTGTAATTTGTATATATAAAATGTCTTTGTTACTACAAAGAATATTTTTACACATTTCTAATGTGGCTTTATGATCTGGCCCGATTGATTGATTTTTATGGATATTGTGTCGCCGTTATTCATTAATCAAATGTGTAAGGGATGTCTTGATATTCAAGGAAACATGTACAAAAAATATAGGAAGGCGTTCTCTTATATGGTTTTTACCAATCAATATTAAAGGAACAAACCAGCAATTCACAAAGTTTGCAGTTTTTGTTTTTTTATGGTTTTTGTTTAACGCCAATTCTTAAGGGATCTCATAAAATATTAAATGTTCCAGAAATGTTCTCTCTATTTAATGTTTGTGATGTTATCGAAAATAACATGTCTGTGATGATATGTTTACACAAAAGACGTTTATCCATAGTAAACAGTTTTTTTGTCGGTTATCAAAAATTGCAGAATGTTTGTGGTAGATCATGAATTATTGTCGTATTTATTATGTTGAAAATGTTACTCATCATGTTTTTATCTATAGATACAGCGTTGTGATGATAGTTCAATAGAAAAGGGTCTGCAATCTGACTGAACAATTCTGTTGTTTCATCTTCAATTGGAAGCTTACAGGTGAAACTACCAATTTTTTGGTAATTTAGATTAAATTAGCCGAGATACAGATTATTACAACTTAATTTATACTGAATAAATTTGTGACGAATTTCCCTGTCAAATCCGATTCGTGTACCACTAGATTGTGAATACAGCTAAAAATTTGACGGCTTACAATAACAATTCGCGTAATATTGAAAATATTGAAAATAATGTAAGAATAATTTTCCAAAATATTTACTAATAAATAAAACACAAATCAAATATCACTTTCCACATATTAAACCACAAAATCACACAATTTATTTCACCTTAAACATCACTTACATTTTTTGCAATACTCACTTTAGCGTATATAGCGAGTCTTCCTCTTATTAACTGACACTTGTGTTCATTGCACTCGTGTTTTTATATCGCGCTGAACATTCAAAATTATTCTCGAGCAATCGCAACGCTTCAGTTAAAGACTAATTGCCATAACCTGGAATACAACTAAACTGTTATAAAAATTCTACGAATGCTAAACCTAGATGTCAGCAATTTATATAATTAATTAATTTACGCTGATTTAACCCGCAAAAGTGAAAAATCTACGCTGAATTACATCCAATAGGCGAAATCGTAATATAACCTCTAACACAACAGAATCGCACTACTTTGGGTTCGCTGAACCCAAGTTGCCGACTGCAAGTCGCTTATCTTAGAGGTGACAGTATATGGCCCTTCATATGCTGGCTGGCTCTATTTCGGATTGTAGAGCCATACGAGGTTTCTTCCTTTGAAAATTTTATTGATTACTGGTATATCACACCGAGACTTTTTTCGATCGCTTTCTAACAGTATTTCTTTCTAGTAGTAATTAGTGAAAATTTGGACCTCGAGTATATTGCATATTTACCATTTACTATATTGCCGAAGTAAAAAAATCACCTTTTAAAAATATATGTGTGTGCGTGTGTACAGCAGTGCACAACTTGTGTGCGAGTAGACTAAATGATTGTGTTCTCCCTACAGCCAAGACGATTTGTATGTCTTCCGTTTTTTTCCAAAAATTCGGCCCCTGTGGACAGCCCAGATGGACTGATCGATCGAGATGGAATTTCATACTTGAGCTTTTACTACAAATTGAGAGTTGCCATAGCAATTTTTGTCCAAAATTGGTCGACCAGAAGTGATAGCTTCCATAAGAGCTTTTTTGTTTTTCCATCGGAAATGACAGTTTCCGCCTTTTGCATGTATTTTAGAAAGTATATCATTTACGAAAAAAGGTGTGTAGTAACAGATTCTAAATTAATTTTGCAATAATATCGCTCCAAATTATTTTTAAAAAATGTAAACGGAAATGACGAATTTTGAAAAAATAAACTGTTTTCGTCAAAAAATCGGCCCTGTAGAGCCCAGACGGATTGACTGATCGCAATGAAACCCCATACTTATAATTTTTCCTCAATTTGCGAGGTCGCACCGAATTTTGGTCGAGTTCGGTCCACCGGAAGTTTGGCAGCTTTCATAAGAGCTTTTTCGTTTTTTGTAAACATAATAGAAAGTTTATCATTTACAAGAAAAATCATTATGAACTAAAAAATTCTAAATTAATTTACAACAGTATTGGTTTAAATTAGTCCCCCAAATTTTAAGCGGAAATGTTGGATTTTGAAAAAATACTGTTTTGCAACAAGAATTCGCCCCTGAAAAGCCCAAATGGATAAATTAACTGGAAAGAAACTTAGTAAATATTGATCAAACCCAGTTAATATTGATCAAAATTGGTATATCGAAAGTGGCAGCTTCCATAGAAGCTTTTTCGCTTTTTTCAAATATTTTAAAATTATATGGTTTACAAGAAAAATTATTAGAAACGAAAATGTTCTAAATTGGTTTTGCAACAAAATTGTTTTAGTTCAGTTTTCCAAAATTTACGTGAAAATGACGATTTTTGAAAAAATCTGTTTTTAGTCAAAAATCGACACCGTTCATCTGGGCTTTTCACCAGATGAACTGACTGATCGGGATGAAACTTCACACTTAATCTTTTTTCACAAATTGGGAGGTCCCATTGAATTTTACCGTAATCGGGCCACCAGAAACAATATCTTTCACAGGATATTTTTGGTTTTCCACCGGTAGTGACAGATCAATGAAATCTTTTTCGCCTTTTACATCATTTGCGAAAAAACGGTTATGAATTAACAGATTTTAAATTAATTTTGCATCAATACCGGTTCAGACCAGTTTTCCAAAATTTAAGCGGAAATGACGATTTTTGCCAAAAAAACTGTTTTTCAGTGACAATTTGGTCCCTGTACAGCTCATAAGGATTAATTTATCAGAACGAAAGTGCATACTTAAATTGGGTTCGGTTTTATGTGAAATGTGATGGCCATCTGTATACTAAAAAAGGCAGCTTTCGTAAAAGCCTTTTCAATTTTTCCAATAAGGATTAAATTTTAAACAACAGTTACCTTGTTGGTTTTCTGAAATTTAAGCAGTTATATTGATTTTTGATTACACAAGACAATTTTTATCACAAATTCAGAGGTTCAATTGTTCGCTTTAAAAATTGAATGTGGTGTATACGAGATCTACGTACATTTGCCCTAAAAGAAAGTCACGTATTGGTCACAACAATTACATTCGTCCTTTTTTCCACTTAAAAATGTGTGTTCCTAATTAAGTTCTACTTTAACTTTTTCAACGTAATCTTGATCTTACAACGCTGATGATGGATCAGTACCAGACATACCATTTGGCGATATTCCCAGGTTACTTCAGAAAATTATTCTTGTTGGTTTTACCCCGCTAGAGCCGTGTAATTCTGATCGACAAACCATCGGGAACAATTGTATGTGTCGATCCATCACACTGCTTTTTATTCATAACCTTTGCTAATTATTTCATCTACTATCTGTATCTATTCATATATGGCGAACATCTGATTTCCTGGAATTCACCGAATAAATATGTTTTTCTTGGTCCGAGTTAACTTCCATCGGAACTCCATAGTAGCTCCAGTTGTTAATTATGGCATCAACGATGGGGCTTGCTTTCTGATTGGGTGTAGCATACACATCTGGTCATTTACTGAAATAGTCCATTATTACTAATACATTTTGTTACTTTCCTTTTCCATATAACGAGGTGGTCCCACTACGTTCTTGACTATATTCTCTCGGATGGTGTGTCGTTTTTCACAGGTTTTCACTACTAGATATTGATCACATTTCTGACAGCACTCAACTACCGACTGTCTACATCCGGATCAATAAAATCGTTGACGAAGATTTGTGTATTTTGTTCATTCCAAGATCGCTGCGTAAATTCCATTTTTGCACCAATCTTCATAACTGTTTAACTTTGTCATACGAGCTCTGCCATATTCGTTTTACTCAACCATTTTAAAAAAAGGCTCTCCACTGTGACCAAATAGGCCTTCAACTAAGGCTGTCTTATCCGAAATGTTGCTTCATGTCAGTGATCCTCTTCCCTATAACGCAATATTTTTGATAAATCCGAGTCTAGTAACCCCCTCTTCCGTATTAATTTATTTATCCATTACTCTTCATTGAGTAGCCCTTTCGTAAGCCTCACGTCCTCACGTCCTCATTTCCTTCCATTTAGTATAAACTACATTGTCCACAATCAACATTCAATTAGATATGGCCGCCTTGATAATGCGTTATCATTTTTATCATTTTCATGTCCGCTTTCCTTTTGAATCTCGATATCAAAGGCTTAGTTTTGCAGACGTTCGATGCAATGTGCCACTTGATCCTACAGAGTTTCTTAAATTGTAACTATCATCGTTACGGTATAGATACAGTAATAAAAGTGTTTTACACACTCCACTATAGCTAATAATACTTTTTGCCTCACGAACGCTCTGACTTCTATAGGGGTTTTGAGTAATATGCAATAACTTGTTATCGCCCTTCAATTTGAAGATCGAAGGTCGATTGGTGGTTTGGATGGCTTCACTTGACGAATGGATGTCACTGATATAGTGTCAATTTTGTGTTTTACCATATCACATAAAATGGACATGTATTATTCTAGTAATCGCTGTGCTTCATTTTTCGCTCCTGTGTAAGATCTTCGGTCCAATTCTACAAAAATTGCTTTATTATTTTTTCTTTTCGGTGTTGAATTTCTCACCGGATTTTTCTAATTGCATTTCACAATGGTACATACCATTTCATTTTTTTTTTAAGAATGTCTCTTTCTTCGATTTTACTTAACCGAGAGATTTAGGCATCTAATTGGAACTCTGTCGTAGTCATTTTGGATTAGTTATGCTATTCGACCATTACTTCCCTAATTATTTTTCCTGTAGCTTCTCCTGAAAGCTTCTTTCATAGTCAAATGTTTCTCACCCGATGGTTAATACATTTAAATCTCTGATTGCTAGTTGTATCTCGATATTACAGTAGCTCATGTCCCCCGTCCAACATAGAACACGAAGCCATTCGTTATCATAAAGCCTTTACCGATAATAACCTAATCGACAATATCAGCGACCAGCACTTCGTATTGAAAACTAGAAGGGGTCAAATTTTTATTGTGCCCTTCTTCTGACGATAAAATAGTCCATCATTCGAGATTTTGCAACATGGACAACAATCTGACTAGGCCGATTCGATAGCCCATAATCATAGTTAGAATTTGATTATAGGTTAAGGATAAGTCAGTACCATCTTTCGGCTGGAAACTTTCGGGTAACTTTAACAGTATATGTTTTTATTTTATAGAAGGTAATACGGCTTATAAAAATGATGCTTGTAAAAAAGAAAGTTAAACGAAAGAACTCTTCGTTTTTTTCAAATTAATTTTTTGGTGGGTGCGCATGCGATTTCACTAAAAAACACTAATATAATAGCTTTTGCACCATCAACAATTCGAAAAAACTGTATTTGGCTGTTTTTATTGAAAATGTGCTCTTCGAACACCGTGCTTCATTTGATCGTTGAATTCTGTGACACCCTGTATATAAACTTCTCCAATTGATTCTTAGAATTTTGAGGTGGTATAAAATATATTAAATTTTGCTAATGTTCAAAATTGTTTTGTTTTGATTCAATAATTTGAAAGTGCGTTTTAAACTAATGCGTAAAATGTAAAAAAAACTGAACAGTTTTTAAATCTGAGCACAATAGTTGGTGTAACTCAACATTGAGCCTGCACCCCAAGTAGCCTTTCAAGTTGTGAAACGGTTCCCACATCGTTGTCACAACTTATTTCATCGCTAATTGGATGTGGCGAACCGAAGATCACAACGGCTTCCCGTGGCTGTCACAACCAAATTGGCGAAAATAATCGGTTTGTCACATCATGTTGACAGAGTTGTGGGCAGTTATGATTATAGGTATATAAAAGTTGTCGCAACGCTGTCCGAGAGTTGTCACAGCTCATTTACAACTATTTCACGCTATTAATCTGATTTCATATATAATTCAAATTCATTATTTATCGCACACATACGTGAAAAACCATGGGAAATGTCCATTTTTCGCCCTAGTGTATTTGCTTTTCCAAAAAATTAATTTATATGAACTAAAAGATCAATGCACTGCTGATTGTAGGTTATGATTTTTTTTTTCAAGATAGTGGCACGTATTCTCCCTAGAAAAATATTTTATCCGCCATATTATAGTATAGTTGAGCCTGCAACCGTTCTAGATCAAGTCGAACAATACAATTTTGTGAAATGGTTATGTTTTGAACAAGGTTAAAGAAAATAAATTGTGAGTCGGTTGCGAAGCGAACTTTCTATATTTAATAATTGTGTTGAAAACCAGTCTAGCAACGTTTGTTTGTGAATGGGTTGTGAAACAGTCTAGTGAAGAACTATTTTCACTATTAGAATTTTGACATTTCTACATTATCGTGAAAAACGAGAATAAAGCAAATTTTCGTATAAACTACCGAAATTAAATTGTTTGTGAAATCGGTCTTTACGCAAACAATTTATTTTTATATTTTTAAAAGTTGTGATGGCGAACCGATTTACAGCAAATTGTTATGAAATCGGCCTTTTCACAAATATTTTTTTATATTCTGAGTGCGAATCAACGTACAAAAAAAATTTATGTGAAAACGATGTTTACACAAACTATTTTCTTTCGGTTTTTTATGCGTTGTGATTTTATGACATTGCGAACCAATCCACAACTGCAATATTTATATGATATTGGGTAATGTTTTTCTTGGAAAATGTCTCATATGTTGGTACAAAAGTTGAAGATTGGCAAAACTTTGCTAAGCACTGTTCCAGTTCAATGGGTTGTAGAAAGTGGTAGACAAAAAACGCTGTACTTGCCAAATAGCAAAAATGTCAATTTTTATAGATCTAAGGTGGCCAAGCGCGGCTTTTAGAACGACGGAATTTTTGCAGCAGAAAATTTAGACCAGTGCATCAAAAATACTGTAGATGTATTAATTTCTCTTACGGTAGGCAGCATTTGTGGTGTTGATAATATTTCCATATCGGTTGATGTGCCGATGAACAACTTGACTAATTTACACTTTATATCACTTATGGAATACAGTTTTGAGTCTGTTTGTTTTGTTATGTTGAATTTAAAAATATGTATATAAGAATTGGCTATTCAAATACATTGTGTAATTTAGACAACGCAGCACCATAAATAAATAGTTCTGCAGATTTTTTGATTGAATTTTCCATCCCCACAATTTCCTTGTTTTTTGTTAAAAACCATTTGTTGTGCATTTCATTACTTAAATATAATCCAACTTCGATTTCCAATTTATAAAAGAATCTGTCATTTATTTCTGCTTTTGGAATTTGTTTGCCGATGGTCTCTCCTGAACCAAATGGATATTTATTTAAATCCTTTGAATTCCATGATAATTTACTCATTTCAGTCAAATGTTTCGCAGCCTGTGCCATGACACAGCTTTCTTTTAATGTGATAGAGTTTATTCTCAAATGGGTATGCATGCATAGTCGATAAGATACCAAACCTTTTAACTTCGTCGACTACATGAGATAAATTATGTATGTTACTGGAGATAGACCCTACACCATAAATACTTATATAAACATTTAAATAAAAGCATTAATCATATCTTTAGCAGCAGTATTAAGTAGATGTGAATAAACATTACTAGAACAAACTGTTATTGAGCAAAATATCAACAAAAAATATTCGTACAATTCATATTCTAAATATTCTTGCAGCACTGCTGCAATTGAAATATAATGAAAAAACGTCTAAAATTCTAAACATTTCCAATTTGAAAGGAAATCAAGATCTCTTATTGCCCAATGTAACTCCTTCGGCATTTTACATGATAATAAATATTTTGAAATTAAGGAAATTTCATAAGCAGTCCACTTCCCAATATAATTTTTAAACGTTCCATTTCTCCACCCAAATAAACATCTTATCATGCAACCTAGATGTATCAAATGTAACTCTTCAGCAACAATGATGTCTTTGATCATATCAATAGGCAGACCTTCAAGTGGTGATTCCGCTTTATGGTGGCTACTGTAGATTATATTTCGAAAATCTTAGTCTTTTCTATCTGGTAATCCAATATGTGAAAATGACATGGTTCTATTAATAGGGCTCCATTCTTCAACTACAACACATTTTATAATGTGTATGTTAAGATGTTTTAATAACACCTTTTAGAAAAGCTCTTGCTGGTGAATCACAAAGAAAGCATCTGATTTGAATATTCACATGATATCCGTTAATTTGAATATCAGGGCGTTAAGTCACAATCCGTGAAAATATGAAAATGAAAATTATTTTTCATTGGCAATCGAGTAGGTTTGGATTGCCCATAACAAATTTTAATTTCACACAGTGGAATTTTAAACTACGTGCAAATAATTCAAACTATTAGATTACTAACGGAAAGAAAATTACATTTTCATTATTTCACGGAACGCGCCTTGAGCCCCAGTAGTCAATAAATCATTTAACTCGTTCACAAACGGTCTATAAATAGAAAACAATTGATTATTTATTATAATGAAAATTGAATCGTATACAATTTAAGTTTGAAAGCGAGATTGCCGAACAAGAAATTTGACTGTCACGGTAAGAAATCTTCTACAGATTAAGGTTTTCCTACCCCACTCCAGATTCCAACTACCATTGGTGTAAATATCGGCCAAAATTCTTCTTTAGAGCTTTTGTAAATAGGAAGACCATCGATATTAAAATTTAAAGAAGTATTTAATGATTTTTCAATATCATAAAAACTATATTTAAGGCAGACTTCCAGGCCTCGATGCCAATAGATACCATGACCTAGCCCTTTCGGGCCCTGCATATATAAACGTATATGTAAAAATGGTTGAGCCCATAGCAAGATATTGAACTCTAATTTAAGAATGAAATTAAAACCAACTAACCCTTTTGTGTATGCATATCAAATTTCATATCTTTAGAAATTATATTCGTAATCATAACCCAAGTAACACAAATGTGTAGGTTGGTTTAGAGTAGCATAAAATCGAGTTTATTTGACAAAATTTTTTTGTGTCATTTGTGTTAGTTGGCGTTATCAACAACTCAATAATGCAAATTGCAATAACTTTTAAGAACAGAAGAATAACATCTCTTGAATATATTTTAACTTTTATTCAAATTAATCAAATTAATATCACATTAGTTTAACATATAATTCAGTCATTATTAAATTTAAAAAAAAAATATTAATTAGCCAATAAAAGTGATATGATTCGCAATAATTCAATTGTTGCACTTGCTGTGTGGCACGTAGCCCCGTCTTATTGGAACCAAATGTTGTCAAGATCAACTTCTTCCAATTTCGGCCATAAAAGTTGGTTATCATCGATCTATACAGATCTCCATTGACAGTAACGGTGTTACCAGCTTCATTTCGAAAAAATACGAACCGATGATTCCAGCAGAACAAAAACCACACCAAACTGTCAATTTAGATGAATGTAACGGTTTTCATGAATAATTTGTGGATTTTCTTCGCACCAGAATCGACAGTTTTGTTCATTTACCGCACCACTGAGATGAAAGTAAGCCTCATCGGAGAAGATGATTTTCTTAAAACAATCGTTATCGTTTTCAAGTTGATCCAAGGCAAAATCATCAAATTCACGACGTTGAATCAAATTGTATGATGAAATTGTAAACATTGAAATGAAACAAAAAATGACAGATCATGACATATTTCAAATGGCCGAAACGTCTGAAACTGTTTAAAACAGTTTTTTTTGCGGATAAACCCAAAAATACATTACATTTCTCGCAAAGATTTGCATGATTCTAAACGACACATTCTGGCTATTGTCAATGAATTCAATACTGGCATATGTTCATAGCCGTCGTACCGTTTGCCAATGCTTGACGAGGCTAAACTCGTAGTGGAAGGGAAGCGTTCTTCTTCATCTTCGCCACTGCTGCTACTACTGGCTCACCTTTTTCGACATACACTGGCAATTAAAGCACTTGCCACCTTCATTTTGAAATCCAATAATAAATCTTTGATCTGACTTTTGGTAACTCCACATTCCGCACAATCTAGCCGATATTCCAGCCAAGAATTTACGACTGCTAAGTCAATTAAATGAGTAGCAGCTTTCAGTGACATTTTCTTTGTCTTATGAATGATCGATAGTATTCTACCATCTGATCTACCAAGTCGACTCCGCCCAAATTTTTATTATATTGGGATACAACTGCTGGACAATTTATTTTTGTTAAGACTTTTGTTGTTTGTTCCAACGTTTCACAGTTGTCACTGGATTTGTACCGGTAATTGTCGATAATGTGATGACGACCTTTGAGTCTTTCCACTTTTCCAAGGTGATGTCTTGTTTTCCATTATTAATGATAAACTCTTGGCTCTATCCTTTTTCCATATGCCTATCAAGTTTAAAATTGACATTTTCAAGGCGATTTAGCATTATGGTTATATTCAAAAGTTTAAAGATATTTACCTGTTACTCGGTAACCTAAATCCAGAAACCTAGACATCAAAGGCACAGTGGTGAAATACTGATCAATATATATAAATGATCCTTTTAGCAACGCCTTGACTAAATTAAGAACTACAGCTGGGTCTAAGCCTAACGAACGATCGCCAAGTTCAGTTTTATCTTCCTGATAAATTTCAAAATCGACCACTAGTCCATTCGATGTCGTGACAACAAAATTTTTTAAATCTACCGGTCGAGGTTTGTTTTTGACGTACTGTATCGCTGGACTTTGACCCGTGTATGAGATCATCTGTTCATCCACAGCGTAGTTGTCTATTTTTCGGTTTGGGGTAGTGATCTGTACCTGTCTCTCACTGTATTTATTATAGGTTGAATCTTCCAAAATGAATTTGAAGGATCAGCCGCAGGTAAATTGATATCCACATAAATGAGCAAATTACGGATATTTCGAAACCGATTTCGTATTGTTTTGAATCGAAATCCCTTCTGCCAATACATTTTAATTATTGGGTACGAAACGCAACGCATCATAATGGATATGCCGTATACTCTTTTAAAATGGTCTGTAAAATGGTCTTCATTGAAGTACTTTGTAAAATATTCTAAAGGTGATTTTACAAAATTATGCAATAATGGCTTATTCGTTTCAATGGGTATAGTTATGAATTTCTAATTAGCCAGCACGTCACACATTAATGGGTGATTGATCAATTTCAATTTGTTGGTTTTCGTTTACTATGGATCCTTTTGAATTTTCGTCTTCTTCGCCATGATGGTCCACAAGTGATACAATATTTTCCAGCTGCCTGTCGTCTTCGGAATCGGAGCCAGATTCTTCCAAAATTCTTTGCAGTACATTTTCGCTTACCTGCCATTCCCCGTCTTTGTACAAAACTGCAAGAAATTTAAAATACAAATTACAGTGTAATTTGAAACCAACTTACACAAATGTGTATGCTAATTTTTTCAATCACTTTTTGAACAATTGTAACTAATCCATTGATCATTTAATCTAAATTATTTATTATTTAATATTTAATCTTGAAAGTTAAATTAAAAAAACATTTAAATATATATTTCTATGCTTTTATATCAACTTACCTTTAAATGGATCGCGCATTGTATGTCAAGCTCGTTTTTAGGTTAGAAAACAACTGACACAAAATTAATTTGGCACAGTAATTTTGACATATAATAATACCATTTAAATCGCTAATAGATGGTACCACAAAACATAAACAAATATTTATTCGATTTAACAACCTTTTCATTTAAAAGTATGTATGTCGAGCCTACACAAATGTGTTAGTCGGTTTAAACTTAGTAAATTATAAGAAAAATCATTTCCGCCCGCCATTCGTGCAAAAACACAATTGTTTGGGTTGGATCTCCATTGAGATGAAATTATAGACAGGTGATACACTTTAATTAGGTCGTTATTTATATACACATTTGCGTAAGTTGGGCTTATGTTAACAAGATTAATTTTTTTATTAAGGAACAGATAGGGCTAGATTGGTTAATGTTAGATTTTTAGGTGTTTCTAATAATGTTCTTGTATCGCGAGGCACATTTACCGTCGTTCGTTTCCTTATAATTTGTAGTAAAGAATTGATTGCTGTATGCCTTATTTTATAAGTAGTAGCCCACGTTCTTAAATCCTCTTAATTCATTTTCACTTTCATCACAAAAATTTTCAAAATTTTCATAATGGCCTTTATTTTCCAAATTTTCTTTACTTATCATTTCGATATCTTTTACGCTGTTAAATGCAATTGAAGGCACGTTCTGGTTACTCAAGGATAAAACACTTTTAAATGAAGACTGTGCATTTTCAACTACCGTGTTCTCACATGGAACAATGTCTCTATGGCGAACTATTAAATTTAACCGGTTCCTCAATCAATAACCGTCAATAACCGTCTGTATGTACCACGTTTTTATATTTTTTCCATTTGGAAATCTCATTTTTTGGCTTGATCTTGTAACTTTTTAAATGGTGATTGTAACCAATTGTTAGAACTGTTTCACAACTAATTTAATGTAACATTTATTCTAGTTCATTATTGGTGATTAAATTAGTTGTGACCCAACCAACGCAGCGAACCAATTGATGGTAGTTCGTATCTGGTAACTTTTTTAGTTGTGTCATGCGTGTGCGAACCAATTTTGTCAAGCAATGTGTGGCGTTTCGTAACCGATAACTTTTTTAGTTGTGACATGTATGTCCGAACTAATGTGACAAACTAATTGGTTGTGGTGACCATACAGCTGTGGATATTGTAAGAGACAACAACTTCACAAATATTTTTTTCAATTTGACAACCATTCCACAAGTAATTCTTGATTATGACAATTATGTTACAACCATCAAATGGTTGTACACAACTAACTGGTTGTGAGATGTTTCTTTGGAGCTCTCATCCAATCTCATTTATTCAATATTCTGCCTAATAACGAATTTCGAAAGATCATAAACACATATTTCAGCATAAACTTTTACTATAAGTCATAGGGGTGGAAGAACTTGTCAGGCGTAAAATGGGTATGAACTTCGATTAACGATTCAAAAGTTTCAATAGCTGTACAAAATTCAATAACTTTAATTGATTCCAACATATAAAACCTTTAATATTTAATTATAAAGTTCAATTTAATGAAATATTTTATTCATACGCATTATTGTCATTTTCGAAAGTCATAATAATCCCATAATTTTATGTTTTAATAAAAATGTGACAATGTTTTGCCTCACTAAAACAATTGGTTTGGTATTCCAGAAAAGCTGAAAAATCAACTGCTGTAATCAATTATTGAACGTAATAGTTAATAAAATTCATTTTGGATTATAAATTTTTATGTGTCATGCAAATCTGCGCATGCATTTAGTTTATGTCACCCACAAAACCGAGTGGTTACTTGTTATGTGTAAAAATTTAAAAACCAAAGCTTTTGATATAAATTATTGTCTTTATAGCAATACTCGCATATGTTTATGACATCGCAGTCAAGATTTTTTGTCGTTAGGTTGAAAATTTTTCAATAAACTAATTACCGGTTTACACAAAATTTCGAGTACGTTGCAATCAATATTGATGATATTAATGATGCATGTCATCATTATTATCATTATTTTTTTCACATTTTATATGGAAAAAAGCCCAATTATAAAAAATAACTTTAAGTGTCACTCATCATAATCATGAGCGTTGTATTTATTGTGTATACGAGAAATGATTGGTTGGTTGACGATACGAGACAGAAAGAAGCACACGAGGATGTATTATATTTTAAAATCAGAAAGAACTCGTATTGGTTGTTGTACACAAACATAGCTAGGGAACAATTCAAATGAAAAATTAATTAGGGCTGTCAATAATTTGTCAGAAATATCAAAAATCATATATCATCAGCTGACAATAACACGGAGGAAATATATTTCTCGATTATAATAAATTGATTTTTCTTCCTTCGTCACTTCAATTTATCTGTCCTACTTTTTGAAAATATTATAAAAAGGATGCTTTCAATGTTAATTTGTTTTTGTTTGGTTTACTTAAGCACTCGACAAATATCTAATTTTGTTGTTCTCAAATCATTAGCACTCACAACAATTTTATTTCACGCAAAACCTCTGTTGTATTTACCATGAAATTTTCGCAATCATGTAAGCATGTTTCGTTCAATTTATTATAAAATATCGCGCAGCTTTATGTACGTTTTCCCGTCGACTTACAATAATGATAATAAATCCAAATAAATTACACGGCTGATGTACTGTAACGTGCATGGTATTCGAGTATATAGGAAAATACTGGACGGAGAATGATAAATATTTCGAATGAATTTTGTTTTTTTGTTCCATATATTATTTTGTGGTGTATTGATTTTCCATCCATGTGTCATCCACAAATGAAACATAATAAATTATTAAGATCGAAAACATGTTTTTATGGTATTTTGTATGTGTGTGTGTGTTTGTGTGTGAAATAGTAGTGTTGAGTGTTGACCAGATCGATCCAAGGGGTTAGTAAGGTTAAAAAGTATAAATGGTTTGTTTGTAAACAAAATGTTATTGCAGAAGGAGGTCATGCCACCATACCATATATTCATACCGTTTCACATCCGGTATAGGAAGGAGAATTTATGTCGGGAAAATTATGTTTGCTTAATGATTTGTTAACAAAATCTTTTCATTGTGGCCATTATATTTTAAAATTAAAAATGTAAATGAGGCATAAAAATCATTCACACAATTATTAATGTAGAGTTAGGACTAAATAGTTTTTTCATAGCTTCATCCGTTGGGTAAAAATATTGTGCTTACAAATTTTTAACGCTAGATTGTAATTGGTTAATATATTCATTATGTATAATCCATATTATTTGCGTCCGTCTGTGTCTAAACGTGAACTAGAGCAGTGACATGACTGTTTTCGTCTTCAGCATCGATCACACAAATAATAAGTATCTAAGTACCATGTTGTATAATAAACCACAGGTTCACAGGTTGTTTGCGTTGCGAAGTCCATTTTTCTATTAAGGCATTTTATTTAAAACACTTAGATTAATTTTTATAATAATTAGGTTTTAGTATTTAAGTGGCCAAATTTTTATTTACAAGAATATATATATATATATATATATATATATATATATATATATATATATATATATATATATATATATATATATATATGTGTATTATGCTGTATAAATATTTTTTTATTATATTATTTTTTTAAAATTATAAGTACACTACTCTATAAATTAAGAATTTATTCTGTTTAAGCGTTGATTACCAAGAGCTTGCTTTTATGATTTTAGTTAAGCTTAAATATAATTTTTCCATCGACTACAGCACCTCAATGGAAATTACGATAATTAATTGTTGTACTAAATTTTAATCTATTCCAAAATATTAATTCTGTTTAAAATTTATTAAATTATTTCAGGGCTTTCAGTTTAAAGTTTGCTTACATAACAACTAGTTTTTATGATACTTGGTTTTCTGCAGTCGTCCACTTTTTTGTTCATCTTGAAGATGACCAGCATGTTTTTAAAACCGAAAGTGTTTAAAGGTTATCGCGTACAGCAACCATATACATATAACGTACAAATATTTTTTTCAACTGTGCAAATAGGATACTTTTATAAGAACTAGGCTCAACTATGAACCACTTATCCTGAGGTTCTACGATATCATACATTGAAGGCGTTGAGTTAAATTTTCTGTAAAACCAAAAATAAGACAGCGTGTGTCTGCATATGCAGTTTTCTAGTACACTACTTCAACTTCTACATTTACACTACTTCTACTCAACGGCCGACTTCTTCCGCCTCTGTAAGTGGTAAAACATGTCACTTGTAGCACGATAACTGAAAATGGTTAATTTATTTTGTGAAGCTACGAGTGAGGATATACAAACTACAGCCATTGCAAGATCGAATAATCATACAGAACTTCAGATTATAAGAGAAAAAACCTACCATAAGAGGCGCGGGTTTAAATACAAGCCAAAAAAACGAATTGACAACAACAAGTTCTTTAATTATCAAAATTTCCCAACAGCTTGCTTAATCTTTCGCATTTAAACAACAATCAAATATCGCTAAACTAAACTTTACAAAATATTAGTATTCTAGAACCTACAGATCTTCAGATTCAGAATTCAATTCTTCCGACAACAATTCGAAATAATATGGTAATTCCTTCACTAATGAGCCGGAAAAGAGACAGCCAAAGTAACAACAAGGAACTAACCCCCAAAAATCCGCTTTAAAAATCCTGAAGTCCAAAATCTAAAAAAACTTCCCAAATTGTGAGGTCTCAAATTCCGGTATGTTTTTACGTTGATTTCAGATACTCCAAGTTATAAAGGATTAGGGAAAAAGTTCGTCGCCTTTTTTGGGTCACATTGAAACAAAGAATTTTTTTATTTCAAACGAACTTTATTAAACCAAATATGTGCATTTAGATCGATGACCTTTGCAATTTTTCCTGTAGATCCATGATCCCATCACTGTAGAACTTCTTTAGTTTAGAGGCGAAAAATTGAGACAACTCATTTCCACAGGCCTCTTTTGAATTTCATGTAAAACCATTAAAATGGTTCTGCATGAACCGAAACAAATGGTAGTCCAATGGTGCAAGGTCAGGTCTATTTGGTGGGTGCACCAAAACTTCCCAGCCAAGCTCTATCAGTTTCTGCCGTGTCTTCAATGATGTATGTGATCTAGCATTATCATAATGGAACACAACGCCCTTTCTGCTGATAAATTCTGGACGTTTTAACTGAATTGCTTGCCTTAAACGCGTTATTTGCTGACAGTAAACCAGCATCTCATAATGCGCGATTCCTTTCCAATCCCACCAAACACACTGCATTACCTTTCTTGGCGTCAATCCTGGATTTGATACCATTTGGGAAGCTTCACCTCGTTTTGTCCATGATCTTTTTCGCACAACGTTAAGATAAGAGTGGTCGGCCATATACATAACAGACATTATTGAGATTAATTGTTGCACAAAGTTTTAACGAAAAGTATTGTTGTGCAAAATCAACAGATTCCTATTAATGAGATCCAAGTGGTTTCTGGAAAGTTCTGGATTTGTTCTGAATACTAAAAGGGCCAAACGATTGATTCTGGAGGTCGGCACAAAGCTTGAACAAATTTTTGTTTCAAAATATCAAAATATTCCTATATATAATGATTTCTTTAAAGAGCTTGATGTGTATTTTATGTAAGAAGTACCAAGTAATCAAAAAAAAAAATTCGTTGAAAATTTTTCGTCCAATATTTTATTTCAAATAAGGCTCGATGTTTATATGGCCGATCCCCAGGATCGATCACTTGCCAGTTTCAGCATAAACTTCACATCAAGACCTGTCAAGAAAAAACTATCTATGTAGGGTCTTTTTTACAACAATGTTTTTCGTTGAAGTTTGTGCAACAATCGTTCCAAATAATGCCTGTTAAAATATGGCCGACGCCATGGATCAATCACTTCGCACTTTCAGCATTAATTACACATCAATTTTTTTTTTCAGAAACTACAGTCTATGTAAAAGTCTTGTGCAAAGAGGAATCACCTGTCACTTTGAGCATACATTAAACATAACGACCTTTACAGAAACCACTATCTATATAGGGGCCTTTGGATTTTTTATAACAAAATTTTTCATTTAAGCTTTGTGCAACATTCGTTCCAAGTAATGCCTGCTATTCATATATATAACTGACCTCTAGTATCGATCGCTTTGTGCAACAGTCGTTCCATATAATGCCTGTTATTTATTTGACTGACCCTTAAGATCGACCACTTGGCCTTTTCAGTATAAGGTATTCACAAAAACTTGTTCAGATTCCACTATCATATATAGGTGTATTTTGATTTTTTTAGAACAAGATTTTTCGTTGAATCTTTTTGCATTAATCGGTCTAACTAATGCCCATTATTTATATGGTGCAGCCCTCAGATCGATTACTTGACACTTTCAGCACAAAATACACATCAAAACCTTACTAAAAGTCATTCTGCCTATAAAAAATTCTTTTGATTTTTTTGAACAAACTTTTTTGTTAAAGCTTTGCGCATAGCAATCGTTCCAAATGTAGCTTGTTGTTTATATGCCCGATCACAAGGATTGTTCATTTGGCAGTTACAGCATAAAGTGCGCGTTAAGACCTTTCTAGAAACCACAGACTATATAAGGGTCTTTCCGTTTTTTTTAAACAAAAGTTTACGTCGAATCTTTGTGCAAGAATCGATCCAAATTACAACTGCTATTTTGGCTGACCCGTAGGATTGAACTTTTTGCATTTTTAGTATAATGAATTCTTCAAAACCTTTTCAGATACCACTGTCTAAACACACAAAAAATTAAGCAAAATTCACACCCCATCAACGAATTAATATTTTGAGACATCCGAAAGGATACCTGTCCCTAAATATATGTACTTATATTAAAACTGGCAAAATTCGCTTGGAATTAAGAAGATACTCTTTTCGGTGTTTGTTTTGAAAATTTGTTTGATTTCTAAAGGCAACTAGCCTTTTAAGGATATTTTAGAGAAATATAAATTGTTTTAATATTAGAATAAAAAATTGAGCTTCTATGTGTCAATTGTTGTATTCCTCATCCAACCTTCATTTCTAATCCTCATACTAAAATAATGAAATTTCCAAAGCCGCTTGTCATTGGTCTTTGGAATAAACCTACCCGAGATATGGAAGATTTATGGACGTTGTTGCTTCAAATGAACAAAGGATTGCCGCCTGAGCCATCAAGTTCAATCAACTTCACTCGAAACAGCACGCGCAAACACTCTCTTGAGCAAAAAAAACAAAATATTTTAAAACAAGGCCAGACATTGGACCAAATTAAGCAGATCCAGGGCGATTAAATTAAGTCTCCGAAGGAGAAATAGTTTCTCGTAGAACAAGGCGGTAGATGATTCAAAAATTATTATTATGGTTATTAATTTAAAATTGGTTGTTGTCGGGACCTCGTAAGGCATTTAAATAAAACATCTGAAGTTCAATAGTGAGCTCTTGTTCGAGAATTTTGCATCATAATAGATGGGACGTATTTGAACACCTCAATTTGGCACTGCAATACTAAACAGCAGACGTATTGTAAAATGTACCTGCCGATTAGAGCTTACAGCTCTCAGCAAATACAGTTCTACAACAAGGGAGTATTACGTGGAGAGAGCTTGCTTATGAAAACATTCCTAACGATGTTTTAAATGATGTAACACATTGTTCGGATTATTTAATACTGTTAGATTCGTTAAATTAAAACTATACGAGTATTTGAGGGCTAACGTGTGAACGAACAATGAATGATGTATTGGTTACATTTGAATACGAGGCAGACACATATACTATTACATTATGGCAGCCCAACTTCGAGGACAATACAATATTCGATACTCGATAGATAGAACGATGCGAAGGATAGTACAAAGGGTCTGCGGCATGGGGGTTTGTCGACACCATAGTGTGACAACTTACAAAATCAAAACTCAATGCTTCAGATGCGGGAAATTGGATCACTATATTCGAGAATGTTGGTAACAAAGAAATAATCATTTGACGAAGCAACTTGATTCCCGAAGAAGACATCCTGTAGCCGAAAATGTACTCCATAATTGAGAAGTGAAAGACTTTCTTGACAAGAGGAACGAATTGGTTCATCGAGTAGAGGAAAGTTCGATATACGACGATATTTTCATCAACCGAAACAATTGAAGTGTGAATCTTGGAGTAACAATCCACGGGGAGAGAACTACTTTGGAAAACAAAAATAATTGTAAGTGGCGTTAGTATCCAATAATAATACGTTGATCATCAAGAAAGGGATTGCTGGCAAACTTAATGATTGAAATATTTTGAAATACGAGCGTGAATTAGTAAGTATCCGTATTTAAAAAAGGTGACGTTGTTGATGGAAACTATTATGCAAACTATTATTGATTTGACAGCAATTACTATTACACGAATACGATGGAAAAATAAGGTTATCCGTATTTCGACGTTATTTTGGATAGTGAAACGTGCAAAGAAACAATTGTAAAGCTTTATGTTGTTTATGATAGATTGATTCAACAAATCTTAACGTGGCCGTATATCTGCTTTTGATGAAGAACGCCTTGAGGAAATCGAGGAAAAGGTTGATGACGTAATTCTTGTTGATCGCCGTTCTAAAGTGCATGAAGTAGTAATGGCGGGAGACGAACCGTATGGAATGCCAATAAACATTTTACACAAAAAATGGGAATGAAAAAGAATGTCGGCTCGATGGGTACCACGATCGCCCTTTCCTTCGAAGCAGTGTTTGAATTATTTTAACGGAAATTCGTAGGAATTTTTTCGTCTAGTTGTCTTTTGAGTTTTTGTGGAGAAACATCCGAATTTTGGTGTTTGTAAATGAATACAAGACATTTACTTCTTCGTTTGAATTTATAAAAGATGCGCGAAACCAACCTGCATCTGCAAAATAGTTTGGAATTATCTATAGGTAAGTGAAGTTGTCATTTGTTTATTTAACACATCATGTAACTTTTTAATTATATATAAATTATTTCTTATTTCTTATACCAATATAGCTAATGTCAACAACGAGGTTAGAATGGACAAAAATAAAATACTAAAGTAGGAGGTAATATGGAAGTGTGATGATTGTTTAAGAAATATTAGATAATAATGTCTTAAATATAATTTTTTTAATTCCATTCTAGATTGATCGAGGTCGAATCGAGTAATTCTACGATTCCCAGTTTACAAATGATAAAATTTAGTTAAAAATTATGAAACAATCAAATCCTCATTTATATATTTTCAAAAATCAATGGACAAACTAGATATCAAACCGATTGGAAGTGATACATTGCCGAAAGGTCATGTTCCAGCTATGCCGAACGAAAAATTACTATCCAGATATTTTTTATTTAATATTTAACAAAAATCTTTCAAAAAGTGTAAACGGTGCTATGAGATTACAGCGAGAGTACCTATTGCGTGAGAATATTTTTATCTACAATGGGGCTTTCAAAACTTTGAACGGTGATATTTAATTAAAACGATTAGTGATAAAAATGCATGTGATCCGGTAAAAATTATTGTATCCAAAAGTATTTTATGGCGTTTGTCGCAATACAACAAGTTCAAACGGAGTTAATTTCTCAATATCCAATCGGTGAAATGCTATGTAACACCGAATCAGTGTTGTGTCAACCCTTTATTTTTCTGTGTGTACATATATCCCTTTTAATTTTTTAGAACAACATTTTTTCATTTAATCCATTTAATTTATATGGTCGATCTCCAGGATGAATCACTTAGCACTTTCAGTATTCATAAAAACCTTTCCAGAAACCACTGTTTATTTTAGGGGTCTTTTGATTTTCTTAGAACACAATTTTTTATTGATTATTATTTATATGGCTTTATGTATGGACCATTTCTCAAGTTTCTACAATTTCTCTCCAACCCCAATGTTGTTACAGAACTTGTTATTAGAACGAGAAATTAGAAAAAGAAGAAAATCAAAGAAAATTAATTTGATTTTGGATACTTGAATTTTTTTGTTTAAATGTTCGTAATTTTGCAATTAGCAACTTTACATTACAACTACATATAAAAGGTGCACACATTACAACTACATATAAAAGGTTATCTAAATACGAACTTGTTTTTGTTAAGTACTTCACATCTGTCAAACTTGGTATACTATCATATACGATGCTCTTCTTTATATTTTCGCCCACCAACGCCCAAGTGTGATCAACAAATTTATTGTGATTCAAACATTTATATCGTAAATCTTCTATAATTGGAATTATCTTAAATATCATATAAATTACCTCTTATCAACGGAAAAATTACTGTGGGTTGGGGTATCACACAACCAAATATACCAATTAAACAAATCCCCCTTTTAAAATAAAAACTACTAAACAATAATATTCATATAGAATGGCAATTAATATTCATAAGGTGGATCGAATCAAATAATTAAAAATTTTAAATAAACCAATTTAGGTATGTTAATATTTTAAAAGCCACTCATAAATTAACATAATTTTTCATATACCCAAAGCAAATTAAAAATTCAAAATCATGTTAATTTCCATGTCAAACTATTAACCATACTGTGTTATGTTGGTAAAAATCCAACACTAAATAATAATCATAAATTGTTCGAAGGATTAGTCAAGTTACAAAAAAAACAACAAACCTTTAAAAACCATCTGTTCCAAAAATTTTATTACAAAAATTCTTCTATCCACATAATTTTGCGGTGTTCGCGAGGGTATTATACGAAACATGGAAAAACCAGGAGGGAAATAAATTCGTTACAATATTACCCAACTTAGCTTATGAATTTAATTTATTTTTATGACATTTAGAAAATTACACCAAAACATAAAAAGTCTATAGTTATTAATTTTCACGGTATTTAACGGGGAACAGAAACTTACAAAACCTAGTGTTTAGTGTCGAATGCAATATATATTCGTAGATGCTGCAAACCCCTTAAGAATAATAATAAAATAAAAAATAAATAATTCGAAATCAACTTATGATTTTTAGAAAGATGAAAAATCTTGTCGTTTTATAATTCAACCCCTATTTTTATGTCATAGAAAATACACATAATTCGATCACATAAACATTTATGATTTATGGTTTCGTTTGGTGGAAAATATTTATGAAAGGATTTTCCGTTTTTATCGATTTCACACAAAAGATATGTGACATGACACAAACAATGAAGTAGATTTTTTTTTTATCAAAAACATAAAAATGTCTTATACTTATATGAATTTGTGTGAACGACTCGCACCGAAGAAAAACGCCAGTTACATGTAGGTATGCGATGTGAGCAAATTTTTGAATGTTTGCCGTATAATTAAGCTAAACTCAGTATGTTTGGTTTCATATATGGATTTTTTGATTTTGTGCTTTTCACAAATTGTTCGGAACGAGATTTTCAATAAAGGGGATTACAATTTGTATTCATGAATAAGAATGTTTGCGGTTTCACGATTTTTAAATTTATTGGAATTTTGTTAAAATGTGTGTATATGTGCGATTTTGTTTTAATTCTTTTGCTTATTATGTCATCTTGACTCGGTATTTTATTAATTTGCTAATAATATTTATTTGCTTTTTATTTTCAGGTAAGTGGAAAATGCGGTTAGGCTACAAAGGTTCTTGTCCTGATGACGAGCTTCGATGATAAATGCTTTTCAATTATATTTACGTATAGAGAAACGTATATCGTAATAGAATTTCAAACAATTTAGGTATGTGTTATGGATAATCTAATTGCATTTTTAAAAATAATTTATGATACCTAAGTTCTGATCAATATAACTTCCGACAATTGTGGTAACGAAAAACGTTGTCTGATTATATTTAGTATTTAGTAATGCCGGCGGACCAGATGACGATTTTGAACATGTTTTCTCTTCGGGTAGTACACGGTTAGAAGAATTTAATGGTTCTGATCATATTTCAATTTTCAGTTCAAAAACCGAATAAACAACTAGTTATATTTTTTGGATTTTGAAATATTTCAGAGGAGGATGTGCAGTTTTATGCAAATTAATTAATTTTTTTTTCGTGAACTGAAATTAAAGCATTAATCAAGAAATGCTTATGGTACTGATTTGCAAAAAAGAACTATAATGCTCTTGTGGAAGCTGGCACTAACCAATTTGTTTTTCTTTCTTCAAACATGAGTTCATACACTGAGAGAAAAAACGAACTTTATATTTAAAAATAAAATTTTTAATTTTAATATTTTCCAATTTTAGTAAGTAAAAATAAAACATATTACGAGTAAAACCGATGATATTTCAATTTAACTATAACCTTATAAATTTATAATCAGCACATTTTTAATTGTGTATTTCAAACACCTAATATTAAAATTGTATCAATATCAATTTAACATTAAAACTTGGCGTTTTAAAAATCCATTAGGTACAATTTTTAACCAAATAAAAATGAAAAACAACTAACATTTAAATAGCTCTGATGATGCTTATTGCTTATACAAAATTAAGTATATAAATTACACATACAAATTCCGGAAATATGTACATGTTTTCATCTCATTTGGTTGTAGTTTCTGAAAATGCGGTTTATAAATTATAAGATAAATACATAAATTATGAATCTAATATGTTGCAATTGCAACACATTTGAATAGAAATTTTCTCAATTAGAAATCATTAACGGACGTTTTAAAATATAAAACGTTTATACTGTGTAAATTTAAAACCGAAATTGTCGTTTTGTTCTTAAAATGTACCCTTTAAATATAAAATATTACATTATAAATTTAACTTTATTTGTATGTATTAACAGGATCAGTCATGATCTGATCATTCAGTTTAAAATTTTCAATGGTGGTACATCGAATCGATATAAATTTGGAAAAATACAACGCTAATCAGTAAAAAACAACGGAAATTATTTGCCAGTTTTAATTGTGTGTAAATTTCAATTATTAAGTTTAATTATAGTGTACAATATATGTAGTGAGTGAATATAAAATATGAATGTATACTAAAAACTATAAGTGCATCAGATTGTTATAAAATATAAATTAAGTAACGGCATTTTATTGCTATTTTTGTTTCTATATATTGCAATTAATCTTAAAAAGACTATTATTATAATAATACATAGTTATTGCGTATAAAATAAGTGTACTAGAAGTGTATAAGTGCATTACTGTAAAATATGAAATAAGTAATGGATTTTATTTTGCTCTTTTTTATTTGTGTGTAAATTTCAATTAGACTTAAATAATTAGGTTAGTATAGTTAGTGAATAAAAAATATTCATCCTAAATATGTGATTTCCCGAAATATGTACATGTTTTCGTCTCATTTGGTTACGGCTTCTGAAAATGCGGTTTTTAAATTATATATGATATATACATAAATTATGAATCTAATATGTTGCAATTGCATCATATTTGAATTGAAATTTTCTCAATTTGAAATCATTAACGGACGTTTTAAAATATAAAACGTTTATACTGTGTAAATTTAAAACCGAAATTGTCGTTTTGTTCTTAAAATGTACTCTTTAAATATAAATATAACATTATAAAATTAACTTTATTTGTATGCCGTTTACATTAACATTTATTGCTATTTTTGTTTGTCTATATTGCAATTAATCTTAAAAAGAAGTTATTATAATACATATTGCATAGTGATTGCGTATAAAATAAGTGTACTAGAAACTATGAGCGCATTACTGTAAAATATGAAATAAGTAATGGATTTTATTTTGCCTTTTTTTATTTGTGGTAAATTTCAATTAGTCTTAAATTACATATTCGGGAATTCACATATTAATAGCTTATTATATAGTTAGTGTTTCAAAAGTAAATTTAAAGTAAATAACAACATTTTTCTCTTTTTTGTTGTGTGAATTTTACTATTATTCTCACTGTATATTATTATAGTAAGTAAAGTATTATAGTAAGAATATTATTATAGTAAGTTAATTTTAGTAAGTTAAGTTTTAAGTAAGACAGTAAATACCACTTATAAAATCATGTCAGGATTAAAATTGGTTGATGGAATTTTATACGACGAATTTGGGCAAACCGTTGAATTTGTTGACTGTGATCCTACAGATTTATCTTTAATTTCAACCCAAGCTACAAGTGAACATGAATTAGTGTATGGGGCGGTAGCATCAACTGAAGCCAACTCCGAACTAGATAAAGAAGATGATGATGATGACGAAACAAAATTGAAAAACTTACTACGAGAATTTAATTTAGATCTTTTATTACCAGATCTAAAAAGTAAATTAATAAAATTTCCATTAATTATTGTGCAGTCAAATTAAATTAATAAATTTGATTTTTCCAGCCTTTGGCATTACGTATAGAAGTTTACAATTCATTTCAAAAGATGAAATATACGGAGCTATAAAACCATTCGGACTAAGAGCTGAGTTCCGAGAGAAACTTCTAATTTGGAAGAAAAAGACGGTAATTTGTTATATGTATATATAATTTTTGCAATTAACAATAACTCTTTTCTTTATTAGTTTGGTGTTGACAACACAACTATATCAAATAATTCAAAGGTAGACGAGTGGCTCATAAAAACTACAAATATAACTACAGGGACCCCATCCACATCGCGGTCAAGCGTCATAGCCGCTCAGTCTCGCGGTAGTTGTTCTCAACTTGTATAAAATCAACGTAACTATCAGCATTGACATATTAATTAATTTATACATTTTATCTTTAAATAAAGGATGTCGAGCGTCTTCTAAATGAAACATCGAAAGGAAGATCAATAATCAATGCATTTAAAACCAATGGTTGCATATCCAACATTAATCGGGACGATATTATAACAATTTTGATAGAAGACGTAACATGCAGCAATACATATTTAAGACCGTGTGATTTTCCCCCGATAATAAACCAAATTTGCAATATTTTTCCAACTGAAATAGAAGCAAAGGTAATATAAAATCAACATAATACCATACAAAACATATGAAATTTCTCTTTTATTTAGGAATATTACTATATCCCCCGAGAAAGTAAAGCAAATCCCAAAGGAAAATTATATTCAAAATACATAAACGCGCGCCACAAGCGCCGAAAAATAACTGCTGAGACCAGTGAGTCCACCGAAAATACTGTAGAGCTCCAAATCGAGGTTAATGAAATCGAGGTTGATGAGACCATAGGAAAAGCGTTAAAGTTATTCTTAGCGAGAGATAGTTCCGATTGGGAGGAAATATGCGACAAATGGCAGAAAACCTATAGTTTGCGGCAGCGAGAGCTAAAAAGTTTAACAAACGTTGAATTTTTAAAAGAATGGCCGAAATTTGCAGATTCTCGCGCTCCTAAATTGGTATGTTTTGCTTGTTTATAATCGTAAATAAAAGTTGTCCTTCCAAAATAAATTAAAACAATCGTACGTATTTTTTACAGATCAATATCGATTTCAAAATTTTATATCCTCAAAAACATCTATCTTTGTATTCAAAATGGGAATTTTTTAAGACAAAAATACAATCGTACTACGAAATACACATACATAATAATTGTTGCAAACACTTATTTTCCTTAACAAAATCTACAACAAATAAAGGTAAATTTTTATTTAAATAATAATTTAAAAATTTAAAAATTATAAATTTAGTATACTATAAAATAACGTTGGATCATCTTTTTACAGATGCTGAAGACTATTTATTAACCGTATTACTTAACTCAGTAATATTACCAACTGCTCGCTTCAAAGATAGAAATGGAAAAAATAAACGGAAGGTCACCATTAGCGATGCCCAGGAAAGTTTTGTTATGCGGCTTACATGCATTAACGACTACCAAAACAAAATAAACGAATTAATACAGAAATATTATTCAATCGGTACCACCATTCAACCTTTTCTAATTGTAGAAGGTGAACCTGAAACAGAAATTAAAGGGTTTTACATATATTTTGATAAAACCCTTTATAAATTTGAGTCATTTATTGAAAGTTTGAACATATGCTTTCAGTTATATCAGGTATTATCTCTAGAGTATCCTCAAGCTTGTCGTGGTCCTTGGGTGTTCATTCAAAAATTGTTTTTCAGTATTAATACTCCACATGACCTAAAATCACCAGCCATAACATCACTTCTTCATCATTTTGAAAATACAAGTTCTAATTAACAAAAAAATGTTTTTGTGTTTTAAATGCTCAGGGACTTTTACTAGTACAATATCTTTAAGGAGTCATTTAAAAAATGACCATCAAATTAAAGGAAAAATAATTTCACTTCAGTGTAAACAAGATAATTGCAATCAGTTATTCGATAATTTTACAGGTTTCTGCAATCACTTAAATAGATTTCATAAAACCGTTTGTATTGTTTCATCTGAACAAAATAATCCTATAAGCAAAAATTCTATTCCAATAGAGCCTTTGGCCGGTACTAGCGGTCAAAATACACTGCAAAATGCAGTTATCATAAACCCAATTATTAATACATTAACTAATAATTCTTACAAAGTAGTAGACAATTTAACAAAAAAAGTAGTATGTTTATCTTTAAGTCTCCACTCTCAAAATAGGATGCCTCGAATTGAAGTACTTGAACTTCAAAAACTAATATCTGAGTTACTTTCAACTATATCAGTTTCTATACAATGTATATTAAATAATCATGACCTAGGAGAAGAAAATAAAAATTTAAAATGTATACTAGATTTTTGTAAAAATCCATTTCAAGATATACGTTCAGAATACCGACTAATTAAACTACTAAATAAAATGAATTTGTATAAAGATCCAAAATCGTTCATTATCAGAAATATGGTAACTGAAAAAATTACTCAAGGTAATCCAACTTTAACACCTAAAACATCTACCATTTATATTATGCCATTGCGTTTCAAATTTAAAGCTATTTTTGAAATTCCAAATCTTCTACACGAAACTCTTAAGAATACTAAGAATTTTTTGACAGAACCAATTTTGCAAAATTTTGCTAGTGGAGATATTTTTAAACTAAAAGTGCAAACATTTAATCAAAATTTGGTCATACCATATATTCTATATTTCGACGACTTTCAAATAAATAATCCCCTCGGTAGTCACACTTTTTCTATTTGTGGTTGTTACTTTAGTTTCCCAACAATGCCCCAATATTTGTTATCGAAATTAGAGTTTATTTTTCATGGTGCATTTATATCTACAAACGATTTAAAGAATTGTGGAAATGAGGTTTCATTTTACCATTTAGTTGAAGAATTAAAGCATCTAGAACAGGGTATTGAAATAAATACACAAAATCAAATACATAAAGTTCACTTCATATTAGGTCTTATAATCGGTGATAATTTAGGTGTTAACAGTATTTTGGGCTTTGTTCAGTCTTTTAATTCTAAAAGATATTGTCGTATTTGCTATAGAACACGAGCTGAAATGAAAGAAGATGTCTTAGAGATTCCCCAGCAATTAAGAAATAAGGAAAATTATACAAATCAGTTATTTGAAAATAACTTTCAAGAAACCGGGTTGAAAACAAATTGTATTTTTAATGAACTCGATAATTTTCATGTAACTGAAAATTTTTATTTCGATATCATGCATGATATTTTAGAAGGTGTTTGTGTCTATGATATTTGTAATATATTGTTAACAATTTTGAATGATGAGATCGTGACATTAGATATTATCAATAGTAGAAAAAAATTATTCCAGTATGGCGAAGCAGAAGTGGGAAATATTTCACCACAATTAGAATTTAGTAGACTTAAAAATTTTAACCTTAAAATGACCGCAAGTGAAACTTTAACCTTCACCAGATTTTTGCCGTTGATGATAGGTGATTTAATTAATGTAGACAACGACAGTTGGAAACTTTTGACTTATCTCGTAGAGATTATTGATTTATTACTTAGACCTAATTATATTCCTGACGAGTTAAATTATTTGCAAAATTTAATTGAAAACCATCATTTATTATATATTAAACTTTATGGTCCTACGCTGAAACCGAAACATCATTTTTTGGTGCACTACGTTACGGCTATAAAAAAATGCGGCCCATTAAAATTCGTCTGGGCAATGCGTTTTGAGGCAAAACATAAACAAGCAAAAATTTATTTCAACAATATCACTTCCAGAAAAAATCCACCGTACACAATAACAATTAAATCTGGTTTAATATTTTCCAAATTTTTATTGGATCATGAAAGTGGTTTTGAGCCGCCCTTTAATTTAGATGCATTTGAACTGTTAAATTTAACAACAAAACCATATTTTTCAAAAATAATTGGTATCGAAAATTTTAATTTTAATGCAATACAAGTATCAAATAAATTTAACTATAAAGGAACTTTATATAAAAATAATTATTATTTGGCAAGAAGCGTAAATTTATCATTTGAATTATATAAAATTGAAAGTTTCATTTATGAAAATGATACCATATTTATTCTAAGTTACCCAATTGAAGTACTTACCTTTGACAAACATTTTCAGTCATATGAAACAGGCAGAAAAATTGATAATATTATTGTTAAAAATATATCCTATTTTACAAGTCCCCCTTTAAATTTACATCAAATTAACAATGGTCGAACTTACGTTAAAAACAAATTTATATGAATTACTGTATATCAAAATGTTATTTTTAATTTTAGTAATAAAATTTGTTATTAAATTAAAAGCATAACTGAAAAATGCATTTATCAATTATAGTTACTGTGGTTGATGTGCTGGCGGAATATATATCCGTAGCAGTGTACACAAACCTGTACGAATGTAAGTATGTTAATATATATTATATAGTATACACATATCTACATATACGATACTATAAATTTTTTATCAGTTTAATAATAAACCGGCGTTTTAAACCCAATTGTTGAAACCGTCTGAATATGGGTTAAATTCTAAATGGTACGACTTAAAATTGAAAATTCGGCCTTTTAAACCCAATATGACACAATTTAGAATGGAAAATTCGACCTTTTAAACCCATTATGATACGATTTAGAATGGAAAATTCGGCCTTTTAAACCCAATATGAGAAGGTTTTAAATCAAACCTAAACGGTTCTAATTTCAAATACAAAAAATTTAATATCAAAAGAAAATCACATTTGAATTAATGAAACGTGATTTAAATTTAAAAAAATTCTATTTTGATTCAAATAGACACACTTTAAATATGGCAAATACATTTTTAAAATTAAAAATAATGTATTTTGATTTTACAAAATATCGTTACAATCTTAAAGGTTAAATTTTTAAATTAAAATATATTATTATGATATTTAAATGGAAAGCATTTCAAATTAATAATGACCACTTTTAATTTAAAAATAGCTCATTACACATTATTTTACATCAGTTTTTAAAAATCAATATGATTTAAAAATTATCACTTTTAAATCTAAATTTTTCGTTGTTGGCCGGAAATGGTACCTGAAAATTTTTGAATTAAAATGTTTCTTTTTAATTTCAAGTTGTTTTTTTTTTGAGTGTAGTTTCTTACAAATAGTTTTTACCTGATCGATTGTCAGTCAGGGGATCTTTTGCTATAAGTATTTTCACGAATCGCGAATTTATCAGCGCAATTCTAAAAAATTAATTAGATGTCTTCTATTATTCCTCTTGAAAATGAACAAAATTACTCAAAATTCTAATTTAAATTTTTTATAAACTTTAAACGCATACAAAAATAGTCAGTTAAAGTACGTCGACCATGTTTATTTTGAAAACAACAACAATATTTGACAAACACAAAGTTTATCCTTTGTATTAAAACAAGTCAATATCAATGCCAACAACTTAAATTTATTTAATCCGAATTCTGAAATTATATATAGAGTGGTAATCCTATGTAAATATATTATGTGTTATTGTCGGCCATGATTATATTGACAACAACAACAATGTTTGACAATAACAAAATTATAGTTTGTATTAAGTACAAGTCAATATCAATGCCAACAACTTAAATTTATTTAATCCGAATTCTGAAATTATATATAGAGTGGTAATCCTATGTAAATATATTATGTGTTATTGTCGGCCATGTTTATATTGACAACAACAACAATGTTTGACAACAACAAAATATATACTTTGTATTTTATACAAGTCAATATCAATGCCAACAACTTAAATTTATTTCTTCCGAATTCTGAAATTATATATAGAGTTGTAATCCTATGATGATATATTTTGTGTTATTGTCGGCCATGTTTATATTTACAACAACAACAATGTTTGACAAAAACAAAATATATACTTTGTATTATATACAAGTCAATATCAATGCCAACAACTTAAATTTATTTCATCCAAATTCTGAAATTATATATAGAGTTGTAATCCTATGATGATATATTATGTGTTATTGTCGGCCATGTTTATATTGACAACAACAACAATGTTTGACAACAACAAAATATATACTTTGTATTATATACAAGTCAATATCAATGCCAACAACTTAAATTTATTTCATCCAAATTCTGAAATTATACATAGAGTTGTAATCCTACGTCGATATATTATGTGTTATTGTCGGCCATGTTTATATTTACAACAACAACAATGTTTGACAACAACAAAATATATACTTTGTATTTTATACAAGTCAATATCAATGCCAACAACTTAAATTTATTTCATCCGAATTCTGAAATTATACATAGAGTTGTAATCCTATGTAAATATATTATGTGTTATTGTCGGCCATGATTATATTGACAACAACAACAATGTTTGACAATAACAAAATTATAGTTTGTATTAAGTACAAGTCAATATCAATGCCAACAACTTAAATTTATTTAATCCGAATTCTGAAATTATATATAGAGTGGTAATCCTATGTAAATATATTATGTGTTATTGTCGGCCATGTTTATATTGACAACAACAACAATGTTTGACAACAACAAAATATATACTTTGTATTTTATACAAGTCAATATCAATGCCAACAACTTAAATTTATTTCTTCCGAATTCTGAAATTATATATAGAGTTGTAATCCTATGATGATATATTTTGTGTTATTGTCGGCCATGTTTATATTTACAACAACAACAATGTTTGACAAAAACAAAATATATACTTTGTATTATATACAAGTCAATATCAATGCCAACAACTTAAATTTATTTCATCCGAATTCTGAAATTATACATAGAGTTGTAATCCTATGTCGATATATTATGTGTTGTTGTCGGCCATGTTTATATTTACAACAACAACAATGTTTGACAAAAACAAAATATATACTTTGTATTATATACAAGTCAATATCAATGCCAACAACTTAAATTTATTTCTTCCGAATTCTGAAATTATATATAGAGTTGTAATCCTATGATGATATATTTTGTGTTATTGTCGGCCATGTTTATATTTACAACAACAACAATGTTTGACAAAAACAAAATATATACTTTGTATTATATACAAGTCAATATCAATGCCAACAACTTAAATTTATTTCTTCCGAATTCTGAAATTATACATAGAGTTGTAATCCTACGTCGATATATTATGTGTTATTGTCGGCCATGTTTATATTTACAACAACAACAATGTTTGACAACAACAAAATATATACTTTGTATTTTATACAAGTCAATATCAATGCCAACAACTTAAATTTATTTAATCCGAATTCTGAAATTATATATAGAGTGGTAATCCTATGTAAATATATTATGTGTTATTGTCGGCCATGATTATATTGACAACAACAACAATGTTTGACAATAACAAAATTATAGTTTGTATTAAGTACAAGTCAATATCAATGCCAACAACTTAAATTTATTTAATCCGAATTCTGAAATTATATATAGAGTGGTAATCCTATGTAAATATATTATGTGTTATTGTCGGCCATGTTTATATTGACAACAACAACAATGTTTGACAACAACAAAATATATACTTTGTATTTTATACAAGTCAATATCAATGCCAACAACTTAAATTTATTTCTTCCGAATTCTGAAATTATATATAGAGTTGTAATCCTATGATGATATATTTTGTGTTATTGTCGGCCATGTTTATATTTACAACAACAACAATGTTTGACAAAAACAAAATATATACTTTGTATTATATACAAGTCAATATCAATGCCAACAACTTAAATTTATTTCATCCAAATTCTGAAATTATATATAGAGTTGTAATCCTATGATGATATATTATGTGTTATTGTCGGCCATGTTTATATTGACAACAACAACAATGTTTGACAACAACAAAATATATACTTTGTATTATATACAAGTCAATATCAATGCCAACAACTTAAATTTATTTCATCCGAATTCTGAAATTATACATAGAGTTGTAATCCTATGTCGATATATTATGTGTTGTTGTCGGCCATGTTTATATTTACAACAACAACAATGTTTGACAAAAACAAAATATATACTTTGTATTATATACAAGTCAATATCAATGCCAACAACTTAAATTTATTTCTTCCGAATTCTGAAATTATATATAGAGTTGTAATCCTATGATGATATATTTTGTGTTATTGTCGGCCATGTTTATATTTACAACAACAACAATGTTTGACAAAAACAAAATATATACTTTGTATTATATACAAGTCAATATCAATGCCAACAACTTAAATTTATTTCTTCCGAATTCTGAAATTATATATAGAGTTGTAATCCTAACGATGATATATTTTGTGTTATTGTCGGCCATGTTTATATTTACAACAACAACAATGTTTGACAAAAACAAAATATATACTTTGTATTATATACAAGTCAATATCAATGCCAACAACTTAAATTTATTTCTTCCGAATTCTGAAATTATATATAGAGTTGTAATCCTATGATGATATATTTTGTGTTATTGTCGGCCATGTTTATATTGACAACAACAACAATGTTTGCCAAAAACAAAATATATACTTTGTATTATATACAAGCCAATATCAATGCCAACAACTTAAATTTATTTTTTCGAAATTCTGAAATTATACATAGAGTTGTAATCCTATGTCGATATATTATGTGTTATTGTCGGCCATGTTTATATTTACAACAACAACAATGTTTGACAAAAACAAAATATATACTTTGTATTATATACAAGTCAATATCAATGCCAACAACTTAAATTTATTTCTTCCGAATTCTGAAATTATATATAGAGTTGTAATCCTATGATGATATATTATGTGTTATTCTCGACCATGTTTATATTGACAACAACAATGTTTGACAACAACAAAATATATACTTTGTATTTTATACAAGTCAATATCAATGCCAACAACTTAAATTTATTTCTTCCTTTCTTATGTCGATATATTATGTGTTATTGTCGGCCATGTTTATATTGACAACAACAACAATGTTTGACAAAAACAAAATTATAGTTTGTATTAAATACAAGTCAATATCAATGCCAACAACTTAAATTTATTTCTTCCGAATTCTGAAATTATATATGGAGTTCGAGTCCTGATGATATATTATCTGTTATTGTCGGCCATGTTTAAATTGACAACAACAAGATTGTTTGACAAAAACAAAATTTATACTTTGTATTAAGTACAAGTCAATATCAATCCCGGCATTCTAAATATATTTAAGCCAAATCATGAAATTAAATATAGAGTGGCACCAAATTTGTGGCACCAACTATTTGTCAGACCGGTAACTTTTCAGGCGATGTAATATATCGCTAATCAAAACTTTTAGTTGTGTAGTTTTGAAGGCAAATACTTTGAAATTCTTAAATAATGTAGCAGTTGGAGTATGAACCTATGGTCCGAATCGAGAGAAGGACAATATAAGAAAGGGATTTCTTTACATTTTATCGTTTCCGATCGGTTATGTTAATAATCATAATGTACGCCCCATTGTGCAACTAGTACAAAAATATGGAGTGCTATACACCACAGGTATAGCTGCAGCGGGGTAAGGCAGGATGTCGAAATCGATCAGAGAAAAATGTGTGTATCCCACACATCGATCCAACATCATACTGCAAATATCAAAACAAATTTCAATCTAAGGAGTCATCAACCTCATAAATAACAAATAATTTAGCATTTGGTTAGCAAAAGGCCATTTTAGCAGCCAACCTTCACCACAACCAATTGCTGCCGCATAGAAACACAACATATAGGCCTTACACAATCGTGTGTTTCTTTTAATGAAAAAAGAGGAGAGAAACGATTTTTTATACGAAGAGCTAGACTTCAACGTGCATTATGTAATCAAAATAATCAAAAATATTTAGGAGCGATTGTCATAATAAAGTCGGAATTTGTTTTGCAAGCATAAACTTATCATAAAAGTTACGGTTCAGGAAGATTAATGCTTCATGACGATTATCATAAAGCATGAATTAGGAATCATCTGATTGGGATTTGCTCTTTAAAAAACCATCCAAATTTGAAACCCGATTGTATATAAGACTTGGCTAAGTGTTAAAGGTAATATTTTGTCGACTACCCATTTGAAGAGAATACTATTAATTAGGAGAACGGAACTCGCTGATTAATCGAACTACTTAGTTTCTATGTTCATTTTCAATTCAATTAGCTGCCAGTAAACCAGAAAATTTGAACATTTGCTAGACGTTGCTATCTAAGATTGAACTACATTTCTGAAAATGATTCACTCAATAAGTCGGATCAGTAGAAAATTGTAAATTTCACAACAAAAACCACTTTTAAACGACAAATCATTTTAAAATGAGAAATGTTGGCATTATGCAGGTTGGTTGGTTTAATATTTTATACATTATGTGTATATTTAAAATTTGATTAGGTTTGTAAAATAAATGTATGACAATAAGAAGACAGAACAACAACTGAAGCATATTAAGTTCCTTGTATACAATTTCCGATCATGAAACCTATCACATTTCAAATTCCATATTTATTTTCCCTCCGATATACCAAGTTACGTTAGGTGGTTTTAACACCGACGACAATACCAACAATAATAATACCAAAAATTACTAACTTGAATACATTTAAATAATTACGTTAATAAATAAATTTTACACCAATTTTTATTTTGACAAAAAAAATTTTTATTTATTTAATTTTATTATTATTAATTTTTAACAAACCATTTTAGCATAATTGTGAACAACACAAAAATAAGTTAAAGTAGAAATGTGTAAAAGAAACTGGGAATAAAAAAAAATATTGTTTTCCCTATATTTTCCCTTGATATGCTTGTTTTTGTTATTGCTGGGTTATATAATTTTCCATTTTCATTTCATTTGTTATAGAGCTAAGGCTGACTATACCAAATAACAAAAAAACATATTATATAATATTTAGTTTTGGGAAATTTACAAAAAAAAATAAAAATTTGTTATAATAACAATGCCACACCGAGACATATATATACCAACAATATAGCACAAAAATAAAATTAGTTGACGAGAAATTGAAATGCGGAAAATTTTGTTCAAGCCTCCCCATATACAAATATAATTTCCTTTTTAAGTTTTTTACTTTCTCCACATAATATAAAAACCACGATATGATATTTACTCGTACCTTACTTACCCAACTTTTCCTTTTCAATTGTTGTTTGTTTTCACTTTTCAGAGAGAAAATACTGTGTGTGCGACGGGTTTATACTGTATGACTGTGCGGTGAAGGTGAAGAGGTATTGGGTAGTCAGATAGAAATTGTGTTGCAAATTGTTGTGTATCTATTCATGAAATTGTCATTTTAGTGGTATTATTATATGCTTTGTTGTTGTTACATTTTTACCGCATAAATGGATTCATTTCACTTTGGTTATTCAATAATGCGAGTTAAATTATGGATACGATTAGTGGGGAGATAAAGTTACGGAGGTTAAGAAGATATGTTGGTAGATTTAATTACTTTCTTTGCGTATAATTTCTACCTACTGTGTTGCATCGTTCCATAATGACTATAATTGGAACGCATTATATAATGGTTTTTAGATTAAATCAAACCGATTATCAATTCATCGCAACTTGGCGAGAAATAGTCAGAAGCATTTTGCAACTAAAATGAATAATTTTTAAAATTAAGAGAAACTCAGGAGATTTCTTTGCAGTTCAGTTAAATTTAAATTGTTCTTTAAATCTTGTAATGTGACAAGAGATATTTTGTAATCATTCTCATTATATACGGGCGATATGTTATCATTTGCTGTTTGCTTAGGTATAGATGCTGAAACGTCTATCTGAAATTTTTAGTTTAGGTCCTTTTAATCATCTTGTTACTTTTCAGAGAAAATACTTGGAATCTTTTTCACTGATTTATTTTAATAAACTTCTAATTGGATTTCTTTGCCAGGCGTTTCTTGATTTTCGTTTTTTTTTTTGTAATATTTGGGCTCATTCTCCTTGAACTTCTCCATACTGCTTCTTGTATGTTGTTGTTAAATTGTTCTAATTTACGTTCTAGCTGTGTCGGATTTTTGGCTGGGACCTGAAGAATAATGCTATCAACTAGTTTCTGAAGAATTGTAGGAAGTTTGTTTTATTTTTTAGTCAAAATTGAGTATTTACTTTAACTATTGCTGCATTGATTGTCATAATAACAAATGTGTGATCAGATATAATCTATTCACTGTCCTCTACCTTTGTATATGTGGTTTTCTCGACTATGATATGAGGTGTTTTTGTTTATCCGTATAGGATAATTATTGGTTTATCTGCCGCAGATTCCTCCTCTTTTTAGAGGTTACTCTTGACCCCCATTATTAAACGTTTTATAATATGCAGTAGTCTACCACGAACTGTGATAAACAATATGCTGAATTCTTAAAGTCTATAGTGTTTGATATTTGCTTTTATAACCTATGATGGTATACTTCTGGCCATTCCTGCCGGATGAATGACATGGTGGCACTCTTATATTTTATCCATAAAGGTATTTTAGTATGAAGTTGATATACAATCAGTTTCAGATATTAGGTTTTCGAGTATGGAAGATATTGCTGTTATTTATAGTGGAAAACAGCCTTCCAACGGCTTACGCCAAGCAGCGGGATGAGGTCCAACCGATTGTGTCACTCATTACCATGATCATTCGTTACTTTTCAGCAACTTTGCAAAAATCTAGAAACCTTATACAAAAGATTCCACTCATGGTACACTGATATTCCTCAAATTACACTAAGACCTCCCAAATAATGAAACAAATTTAAGTACCGAGTGACTGACATAAAGTGTTACTCACTTCAGACTGTCGTTGCTGTCAAACCAGTGATGACAGAGCGCCCAAATTTACACTAATGACAGCTCATTCCATAACATTGTTTATTATTTCAATTATTTCAAAGGGTCCTGTCCAAAGTGGATCAAGCTTGCCTTTCGTTTTATCATTTTTCAGTAGAACTTTGTCCCCAACATGAAATTCAACATTGGTACTACAACTATCGTAGTAAGTTTTGGATTTTTCTTTTTGGGTAATTAAATTTGTTCTTGCTATTTCATATGAATTTGCCAATTTTACTCGTAGGTTTTGTAAATAATCGTCGGGATTATAAAAAGTGCGGTTATTATATTTAAGTGAAGATGGTATGTTTGGTTTAAATCCGTGAACAATGTCAAATGGCATCAAATTTGTAGAAGAATGTGGGGTTGAATTGTAGTTAAGCATTGCAAATGGTAACCAATAGTCCCAGTTGTTAGAATCATTATCGGTATAGGATCTTAAGAATACAACAATTCAACAATTGTTTGCGGGTGATAAGCAGTAGATTGCAATTTTTTTATTTTCAATAATTTACACTTGTTTTGGAATAATTGACTAACAAAATTAGTTCCTTGATCGGTAAGAATGCACGATGGTGCCCCAAATCTGCATATAAAGTGTTCAACAAAAACTTTAGCAATGGTTTTCGACATTTGATTTTTGATAGGAATTGCAAGTGAAAATTTTGGATAAGTCATCCTGTATGGTAAGAATATAACGATTGTTATTGTAAGAAACGTTTAATGGACCAACGATGTCTAGAATAACTTTCTCAAATGGAGTTTTTGCAGTTGTTGTCTTGTCACCACCATGGGAAGTTTAGTTAGTTTCGAGATTTTATTTTTCTGGCATAATTCACATTTTTTAACAAATTTTCTAATTTTGGTCAACATTTTTGGAAAGTAATAATAAGATTTGATCCTTTTGAAAGTTCTTTCTATTCCTTGGTGTCCTCCTTGGTGTCAATATCATTATCTAGAAAAGTGATAAAATTTTGAGGAGATGGTTGACTTGAACTTTTGTTGTTATTTGATGTAATATGGTTTAAAGCTTGGTCAAGATTTGGTTTCAATTCACTATGTTTTGCTTGCGAACGAGTAACAACATTACTTTGGTTTCCTTGATCGGCAGATTTTAATTCGATTCTACTCAAAGTGTCCGCGCTAACGCGTTAAGGTTGTCTCTTCCTGGCTCATACATTATATCGAAGTCGTATTCATCTAATTCGATTCTCCAGCGCATTAAACGTGGCGATACATTTTTTGCTTTATTTAGCCACAATACGCCACACTTACGCCATACAAATAAGGACGAAAATGTTTTATAACAAAAACTGTGGCAAGCAATTCCTTATCCACAGTAGAATAGTTTCGCTCAGCTTTATTTAATACCGGGCTTGCATACGCCACAGGTAAGTCATCATCGCCTATTCTCTGTGAAAGAACTGTGCCAAGTGCTACATCGCTAGCATCTGTTGTGACATAAAATTGTTTCTGGAAATTGGCATATTGTAAGATTGGGCGTTTAATTAATTTTTCTTTTAATTTTTGGAAACTCTCGAAACAGAAAGCATCACAATTGAATCGTGCATTCTTTTTCAGTAATGCATTCAATGGTTGTGCTAGTTCTGAAAATTTATTTATAAATCTTCAATAATATCCTGCCAATCCTAAAAATGATTTAATTTCCTTTTGGTTCTTAGGGATTGGAAAGTTTTGAAATACCTCGATCTTTGATGGGTCTGAAATTACACTTGAGGTTGCAATTTTAAATCATATTTTCAAAATAATTGAAATACTTGTAATAATTTTTTATTATGATGGTTCAGGTTATAACCGTATATAACTACGTCATCTACATATTCGTTGAAATGTTGCTGGTACTCCCTCTAAGGGCATTCTTGTGAAGTGATAGTGACCCATCTGGGTGCTAAAGGCAGTTTTATATTTACCTTCTTCACTTCGAGGTATTTGGTGATAGCCGTCTGCTAAGTCTATTGTCGTAAAATAAACTGCATCTCCTAATGGTTCTAAAATTTCTATGATATTGGGCAATGAAAATATGTCATTAACTGTCAAATCATTCAAACGGCGAAAATCTACTACGAATCGCCAACGTTTAAATTCATCGCTGGATTTTTCGGGACAATTAGTAAAGGGGAGTTGAATGGGTTGTTACTGTTTTCAATTGTGCCATTTTCAAGCATTATTCAAGTGAGTTGTGTCGATTTTATTTTCTGAATTCTGGAATCTAGCTTCTAGTGAATCTGACCAATGTTTTAAAGTAAAAATTTGTTAATGCTCTAAACTTTCTGGCTCCATGTGCATATCATCTAGTTTTATAGGAAAATCGTTGGTGTTTACAACGCTTACTGTTGCAAATGAGTTTATTATTTTAACGATTGCATTTGCTATGTATACACGCCTGGTTATATCATGTGTGAGGGGCAAAAATATTCATTGTCACGTTTAGTTTTAAACCTAATGTTAATGATCCTTTCTGAACGACTAGGAATAACGATTGGAGTTGGAAGAAAGAGTTAAACTTGTGTATTCAGTGTCATTAGGATTATTAAGTATTTTAATTACGTCACAATTTAACGGAAAATCAGATGGTAAAATGTAAAACTTTATATTTTATATTATTTTTAGACATTTTAATTTTAGATTTGCAAACTCCCAAAGTATCAATAGATTCTGCGGTTATTCCCTTTATAGTTAATTTTTGATTAGGGTAACGTAAAGTATCGGGCTTAATTAAATTTTTCTTAATGACACTAATGTCGACCCCTCCTACTAAGAAAAATTGAAGGTTTACGAATTTCAAATCGTCGTTATGGAAATTAATAGAAAAGCAAAATAATTTGTCTGTTGTGAAATTTTCTTTCCATATGAATTAAGATTTTTTATCTTTACTATTTGTATCGAAAATAAGATTAGATGAATGTAGATTTAAATGCTTTGAACTCGCACCGCTTCATTCTTGGGTTACCGATAAAGTTCGTTTAAGTTTTCCGTTATATGTGATTGCGAAGTTGAAGGTTGCTGAATGTTATCGGATTGGCTCCTTCGTTGGTTGGATCTTTCGCGAGATCGACAGACGCTAATATGATGACCAAACCATTTTGCAATAGGCACATGGATACGAAATTTGATTAATTCGAGGATTAGGATTTGGTTGGTTTAAGGTCAGCGAGAAAAATCGTGTTGGCGTTTGTCTATTGTTATTAAAATTCGAGTTATTGCGGAATGGAATCAATGGTGTTTGGTGTGAGTTTCGGTTATAACAGTTTGATGCGGTGTGTCCTACTTTGAAACAAATCTGGCATTTAACGAATTTGGTAAAAGGATTAGAAGATTGAAATTGACTAGGTATAGGTTTATTGGATTGATTTATTTTTTCTTCTTCTATCCCTTTATCAATAGCATCTTTTAATTTTTCGAATCGACATGCTTTAATTAGAATTTTCAGTGGGTCTCGCAAGCCATATTCGAACGCTCGCAAGGCGATTTTCGAATTTATAATTTTTATATTTTTATCGAAGACTCCTGCGTCTGATGTAGCAAATGATTTATTTAAATCAGCAAGAATATTTTCAATTAGGATACCAAAATCTTTTACGCTTTCGTCAAAACGTTGTCGTGTTTGCGCAAGATCAACTTGGATATTTTCTAGGGCTCGATCGTTTGAAAATTTTTGTTTAAGTTCCTTTTGCAAGTTTTCCCATGTTCCGTACGTGCCAGTTAATAAAGTTTTATTATAAGCACTGTCTACCAACCTAATTTGCACTAATTCTAAAAACATTGAATGATCTTCGTTCGTTTTTACATCTTTAAATATATGTGCACTCTACTTGTCTACTTGCTCTCTACCGGGTTGGCGGCTAAAATTCTAATGAAGCTCGCACACATAAAATGACATTCTTCTGAAGAACGGAATTTCTTAAAAATTTTGATTCTAAGAAAATTAATAATTCGAAATTTTCACCGATCGGCCAACTTGCCACTATAATATTTTGGTAGACCAATACGTGCACTCTACTTGTGCCAAGCACAAATCGAATCGATAAATCGAAATAATCGCTGAATCTGAACTCTACTTGTGCCAAGCCGATTAAATCGAAATAATCGCTGAATCTGATACATTTTTAAATTGCAAAGTATGCAATCGAAACATACACGAACTTGCATCGTTTGTACATCGTTCGTACATCGTTCGTACATCTAGTTGTGTCAAGAGTGAATTTTTGTGTATTTTGCAAATAAAACTCGTTTAATTCTATTTGCTTCTTACTATAAATGACGGCGTCTGGTATTTTTTTGTGATCGTGGTTTTGGCATCTTTTTGCAAACGGTTCAATTAATGTCGACCTTTACGGTTTTTTTTGACATATCACCGTTTCCTTATTTTAAGACAATGCTACACAAAACACTTTAACTTTCACCAAGTTCATGTTATATTTTTTTCGATAATTACGTTTTAAATTGTCTTGATCACTTTTTTAGATGTCCATTTTGACGTATAAGAAGTTTTATAGATTATAGATTAAGCGTAATAATTACACGATTATTTAATTAGGCGATTTAAACCACAACGGGTATATCTTTTCAAGATGATAGCGGATAATTTGACTACCGTCGGTGTCCTTGTACGTACTATCATCCAAATTTTGTTGTGGTTTATAATTTTAAGTTTAATTAAATAATTTATTACACAGTTTTTCTCTATATTTGTGCTGTGTATTTATGATTTTATGATTTATTATTATTTATAATTTTAGGTACTTTGGTGTAATCGTTAACTCCACGTTTTTAGACTGAATTTATTAAACGTTTTAAGTATTTATTACACCTCGGTTTACAAATGTATTCTACAGACAACTTAATTATATAAATTGGTATTAGGTCTTAGGTATTAGTAACAGATTTATTATACTAAATCAGGGGTTTACAACAGGAGGTATTAAAGAACTGTTCTATATACAAATACGAAATTAATATTTTGGGGATCGATAAAACCTACACGACCAACGACTATATGCATTACGTGATTATTTTAAATTTGGCGTCAGATCAATCCAGATCAATCCAAATATTTTCTTGTTTGGTTATAATTGATCCCTCAGATCAATTATGACCAAACAAGAAAATATTTTTAGAGACCAGTAGGTTGTTTGATCCATTAGGGGTATCCGCTCAAATTACCGTAATCATAAAAAAATTTATTATAAGAAAGATAAATATTGAATTCATAATGTATTCCATTTTCGAAATGTATTTACCCAACTATAGCTTATATCATTACTCTGTATAATATACGAGGCTACTTATACGACAAATTACATAATTAAATGCTATCGTAATACAACATGCCACTATAACCTTCCGGCATTTCTGTACATAGTAATAAACATATTTAATGTGGTCTATAATAACATACTACAAATAAAACTATGCATAATTTATATAAAGCCATACAATTTTTTCATATGTAGTCGCTGATTAAACATAATCCCGTCATTATGTGGTGCTATATCTAAAATTCTTACAACTCTTTAAATATTCCAATAGCCATCCTTAATCATATTAATATTGTATTGACTTTACAAAACAGTAGAACATAAAACAGAACATAAATAAATTAAGACTAACCTCAATTTAAGTTTATTTGTATTGTATATTTCGAGAATATAAGCTAGAGCATATATAGTTAATCTACTTATATATTGTATTCTTTGTATATATAAATATTTGGCATGGATAGTTCAAGTTTACTGGTAAAATTCGGTTGCCAATAATGATCGCATATAGGAAAGAGTGAACCAGAATACATACGATAGCTACATAAAAATTTATGTACCCGTTCATAAATAATAGTAGCAAGTATAAAGGATTTTATTTGGTTTTGTACAAAGAACATTGGAGTCGTGAATTGTAAACTTTAATTTATAGCCTACGATAAGAATTAATAGAGTTGGGTGCTTGCCCGGATAGACAAACATAAACGGTGACCTTGAATATATAAACGTAATTTTAATAAAAGGAAAATATTTATAAATCTTCGTTTTCTATCTGCTTTAAACACCTCCACGATTTAATAAATATCAAATTACTTAACAATTAACTACTCTAATGTTTGGTGGTTTCAGTAAACAAAATTTTCTAAAAAATATCAAATTTTAACTACGCGTGTACACTATACTCGTACATATACAATATAATGTAGTATAGAAGAGTAGTAGAAAAGAGCTTTTAGCGGAATATCAAAAAGCAATAATACTGAAATATAATTGATAAATGTTTTAATAGCATCCCCGCGTAACCAAAATTTTACTGGCTGTCATAAAACTGTTAAAAGCATAATTGCATAGAATTTTCCCGTACCCGCCATTAAAACAAAAATTAATTAAAATGTTAAATTATTTACATAGGTATATAATTCAAGCCATCCAGACAAAAAAAAATTTCACTTGGGTTAAAACTATAAAAAATCGACCACATTTTTTAGTTGAGTTTATAGTTTTAAAAATAATTCATTATATTTAAAAAATAATTTTTAATAGCATTGATGGCAAAAAAGTTGAGTTGATGGTATATCCAAAAAAAAATATTTCCATTTTGTTTAATATTTTCCAATATGTTCGTCATGTAACGATATTTTGTAGGTATGTACGTGATTTTGTATTACGATAATTGACAATTTACCTATATGGGTAGTCGTATGTTGGCACGCAAAAAATTTGTATTTCTATGATTCGTATAGAATTTTAGTACAAAAATGATTAATTATTGGAGCGTTTCTGGAATTTTCATGTTTTAAAACATAAAATATTTTTCACTCAAATTGGTAATTTAAATAAAATAATTTTTAATTGAATGAATCATTTTTAAATTTAGATACGGGTTTGAAGTGATGCCACCGAAAATTTTGCGAATCTATAGTAAAACAACTATTGACCTAGAAACATAGAATATGTATCTCTTGGCGAGACTAGAGCATATGGAGCAATTGTTTGCCAAGCTAGGTGAAGAAATTTAGTATTTAAAGCGAGGAAATCTCGGGATTCAAAAGAAGATTGCGATATAGAAAGCACTGAACCAGACAAACTCATCTATTCCACTGATGGAGATGAATTACAAAGAGAGATGGACTGGATCATAAAGAAGAAAATCAGTCCAGAAAGAACAAGAAAAGAAAAGCTGAATCGTTACCTGAGGCTGAGTAATTAAATGGTAGGAGACAATCTAGTCTAGATTCAAAAAATGTTCTACCCTAAGCCAATCAGCTAAAAGGTTGTATATCTACCAACAACATTTGGAACCAAATTTGGTGCAACCAAAAGAAAAATCATCTCCACCAATAAATATTGTGGGTGTAACCAGTTACCCAGAAATGCAGTCCCTGATGAAATCTGTTACTGACAAAGACTCTAAGGTAACAGCACTAAGCATTGATGTTTGGAAAATTAATACTTTACACTCAAATACTTATAGAACCTTATCTATGAAATTAAGTGTTGGAAAGTATCCGTGGTTCACTTAAGGTTTGCATCACACTTGGTCAAGCAAAGAAATAATGGATGACTTACAAAATAAAGGTCTTAAAATACTAGATGCTGTGAATATTGTTATCTGGTATCGTTTCTGATCTGAAAACCAGGCATTGAATAAAATATTAAACCCATTAGTATAAATCCGTTTTGACGCTTTGGCACAAATTTGTTATCTATATATAGTTATGAACCCATAAGCAGTAACCTAAGCATAACGAACACGTCGACAATATCGAAAGACGCAATCTCAGCATGACGAACTCGTTGATCAACAACAAGACAAATTGTGAGAGATGCGAACTCATCAAAATGCTCCAATAAATTTCCACTGGCTTGGCTCGTAATACGAAACAATTTAGATATAGATAAATACTTAGATGTAATCTTAAATAATTGAAGTTAGTCTTATTTTAGAGTTTAGTGAAAATAGAGTTAAGTTTTTAATAAGAACTGTAACAGTAAAAATTGTTGAAATTATGGTTGACTAAAGCTCGAACCCATTATTGGCGCAGCCGAGCGGTATGTGGTAAGTGAATATAAAGTGATAGTTTTAATGTGAATCTGCCACGGGAAAAAAATACAGAACTTTTACGAGTTAAGTGATACACAAGTGAATTGCGAACATTTATTTTCTAACAACGGCTCGAACTGAAAGTTGGAACCAACTGTTTAGAGGATTCAAGATTCTGCCCGCTTCAGTGAAACATCTACACGAACCAGCACAAACACGATTGCAAAAGGTAAGAATTTTTGTTTCATTTTAATTTTATTATAGAAACCCCTTTCCTTATTTAATACTACAAGATAGGAAAGATAAATTCGATACTGTGCACTATAAGATAGACACAGTAATCGATCAAAAAATTTGTTAGGCAAAAAAAGTTAAGGAATAAGTAAACCGTCGCTAAACACGAGCAGACGAAAAACAACGATTTGTCAATATGCGAACAAAATAATTCACGATTCATCGTAATAATGGAACCAAGCGGAGGAGGGAAAAATCTATCGAAATACTTGATAGATATCGAAATATAAATCAGATAGAAGAAATAACCTCTCCGACCATGACCGAACAGATATCTGCCCAACAGGGTGCTATTACCCAACAACTTACACATTTAGGTGAGAAACAGGCTCAATATGACCAATTGCTCGCAATGTTAAATCAAAAAGTAGAAACACTTTGATGGAAATAAAAAACAAATGACAGCGTGGCTTAAAACTGCTGAGGAGACACTTGTAATGTTCGACAGAATAGTCCTACCTCAACAGTTCAAAATGTATCTGCTAGCGGTCAAGGCTAAAGGCATACTCTGCCTTGCAGGAGATCCAGAAAATTTTTCGGATATCAAACAAACGTTAATCGACACTTTAGAAGACAAGAAAGAACTCCCATACTACAAAACCCAGCTTTGGGCTAACAAACAAGAAGAAGGTATGCCCATACATACTTTCTTCAATAAAACAAAAAAAACTATTCAAAAGTCGCTAGCTAAGCAAAACCCGATGTACAACGGTACTTGGCACGCGATATGCAGCTTCATTGAAGAAGATGCATTAGCCGCATTTATTGCCGGCTTAAAAAACCTTATTTCTGATACGCGCAAGCCGCAAAGCCGGAAAGCATTGAAGAGGCTTACGCCTTCTTGTGCAAATTCAGTTCCAAGGAGACCATAATGGCGAACTCGAAAAGGGCCAATATTCAAAATAGGCCCGATCACTGCCAGCAGAGAAGGGACGTTAATCCTTACTTTGCAAATCCCCAATAAAAAAACAAAGTTGGTCAGGGCAAGTTAGAAACGCACCCATACCTATGGAAGTGGACCCCTCCAGACAATCAAGAAGAACCTTCACTAAGAGAATCGTCAATAATAGCCAGAAAAAGAGGCTCCGAAAACAACTCGAATCAGAACCCAGAAAACGAAAATTTTTGGGAGGAGCACAACTCAGTTTCGAAAGGTTAAATTTCCTTCCCTATATAAATTGCCAAAACAAAATTAAAAGGCAAAACGTAAAAATCCTAATAGACACTGGAACAAATAAGAACATAATCAATCCCAACATAATACCCACTCATCTTTTATCATTAGAAAAATCTAAAGTATCTAAAGTAAAAAATATTTTAGGAACGCAGGACGTGACGAAAATAGGCAAATAAACTTTTTCGGACACTACCTTCCAAAGCTGTCGTACTATGAGCTAAATTTTCACGAATACTTCGATGGAATATTGGGTTCTCAATCAATGGCTTACACGGACGCCAAAATTGATTATGAAACAAGTACAATAAACCTAAATGGCAAAATTTTTAAATTTCATAGGTATTATCCAAATAATATTTATTATAATCACATTGTTACGTTTGAAACTAGAACAAACGGTGACTGAACGGAACATACATGCTGGATTATATAAATCCGAAAATTTTACAACGACTGTAAATATTTTATCAAATACACCGGAATGCCTACCAAAACTAAACTTAAATGTGAACAACTTGAGACAATTCAGCCCATAAACATGAGCTAATAGATGAAGAAATGATCTCTAAAATAATCCGTGCAGAACATTTAAGTAAAGAAGAAAAAGAATTCTCATAAAGACCATTTATAAAAATCAAAAAGTCCTGTTGAAGCAGAATGAAAAACTCTCTGCTACCACAATCATTAAACATAAAATCCATACTAAAGATGAGGATCCCGTATACGCAAAAACTACAGATACCCTCACCATTTCTAAAAGGACGTAGAAGATCACATAAAAGAGTTGCTGGACGGTGAAATCGTTCGAAATTCGAGCAGCCCCTACTCTGCCCCTATATGGGTTGAACCTAAGAAAGCTGACACTTCAGACACCCGGAAAGTCAAAGTCGTGATTGACTACAGAAAATTAAATGATAAGACCATAAATGACAAATTTCCCATCCCTCAAATAGAGAAGATATTAGAAAGCTTTGGAAAATCTACTTATTTTTCAACCTTAGAAACCTTAAAATCGGGATTCCACCAGATTCCGATGGATAAGAATTCGCAGGAGAAAACTGCATTTTCCAAGGGCACTTCGAGTTTACCTGGATGCCATTTGGATTAAAAAACGGTCCGGCTACCTTCCAACGAGCCATGAATAATGTCCTACACGGACTAATAGGAAGGATCTGTTACGTATACTTCGATGATATCATCGTTGTGGGCTTCAATCTAGATAACCACATCGAGAATCTTCACGAATTCCTAAAGCGCCTTTCACATTTCAACTTGAAAATTCAGCTTGACCAATGTGAGTTTCTAAAACTAGAAACGGAATTTCTGGGAACACATATAATAACACAAGAAGGGGTTAAACTGAAGAACCCTGATAAAATAAAGAAAATTATTGAGTGGCCAATACTAACCATACAAAAACAAATCAAAGTTCCTGGGATTATCAGGGTACTATAGACGATTCATTCGTAGTTATTCAAAAATCTCCAAAAATTTGTAAATTCTTTTGAAACATTAAAAAACATAATTGCCACGGACCAAATACTAGCTATCCGGATTTCAGTAAACCGTTCATCCTAACGACGGATGCATCCGAATACGCTTTAGGTGCTGTTCTTTCGCAGGTACATGATAAACTGGAAATAACAATAGCATTTGCATCTAGAACGCTAAACGATACTGAGATCAGATATGCGACGAACGAAAAAGAGGCGCTTGCGATAATTTAGGCAATCAAAAAATGCCAGCCCTACCTCTGCGGTGGCAAGTTTACCTTAGTGACAGACCATAAACCCCTTACGTTTATTAAAACTTCTGAAAAAAAAATCGAAAATCCTTAGATGGCGTTTGGAACTGGAGAATTTTGATTACGAAGTGATGTATTAGGAAGACAAAGCTAACGTTGTGGCCGACACCCTTAGAAAACTTACAATATATGAAACTAAATTAAATCAAAACAAAGAAATCAACTTTCACAATCTAGATATGCAAGCATCTACCCCAGATAATTCTTCAATGCATAATAATACACCAAATAGTGACTCAGACGTGGGCATGGTACATTCCGCCAACACCTCGAATAACTACCATATTCATTTTGCAGAACGACCTATTAATTTCTATAACAGCCAATTAATTCTCAGACTGTCCGAATTAGACACCATAATTACTGAAGAAGTATTCCCGAAAATTAACAGAATAACAATAATAAAGCAAGAATTTAGAAAAGAAGATTTGAATGATATTTCAAAATATTTCATAACGGAAAGCAGTCTGCAATTTTAGCTCCGGAAACCCTATACGGAATTATTCAGGAAGCATGTAGAGAGAACTTCGCAAAAAAATGACACTGTGTTCGTCACTAAAATGGTCGAGGACGTGACTAACTAGGACCGTCAAATCTAAATTATAGTAAAAGAACACGAAAGGGCTCATAGGGGCACAAAAGAAGTAGAAAATCAGATTAAAAGGTCGTACTTCTTCCCTAAGATGGCCAGTAAAACAAAAATTCACATTAATTCCTGTACTATTTGTAATAAACACAAGTACGATAGAAAGCCTTACAATATAAAAATTTCACCTAGTCCAATTACAACAAAACCTTTAGAAAGACTACATATTGATATAATCAGTATCAATAGAACAAGTTGCTTATCTATAATTGATGCTTTTTCAAAACATTTACAGATTGCTTTTATAAACACAAAAAAACTCACAGACGTAACGGCAGCCTTAACTAAGTATTTTACTCTCTTCGGAATACCGCATTCTATTGTGTCAGATCACGAGACCACTTTCCAATCCACACAATTCAAAATTTTTTTAAGTAAACTAAATATTAAATTGGAGTCCAACGGATAAGTAGGAAGGGCACATGCGACGCTAATTCAGATCTTTAACACCAACAAAAACAATATCTCAAACCCCAACACAATAACTACCATAGCATGGTTAGTTGCTTTGTACAATAACACGGTACACTCTTCTACAGGCTTCACGCCAAATGAGGTGATCTTTAATCAAAGCAACCTCATAAACCCAAAAGAAATTCAGACTCAAGCTAAGAATATTTTCCAACGCGTGTGTAACAATTTACAACTAGCGGTAAGTCGAATGGTTAAACAAAACAATAAAAAAGAAAATCCGCCTGAATTATCAGAAGGGCAGGTAGTGATTTTAAAACCAAACATAAGAGCGAAAGCCCAACCTAGAGGGTTTCAGACAGATATAAAAAATATAACCGCCAGAACATTCCAGACTCGGAAGAATATTAAGAGGAATAAAAATAAAATTAAAAGATTAAAGGAAATGAATGAAACATAATTTTCTTCTTTTTTCAGAAAAAGACAGCATAAAGATAATAATAAAGTCTAGTATAAATTTAGCATAACTACATAAATAATAAATAACAATCAGTAATTTGTTTTTAAAATCGCTAATTAAAATTTAAAGTATAAACTTTGTTGTAAAATAAAGGCAATGAATATTTTAAGAAAATTAGTTACATGAATCATAATTCCGCAAATTTTAAATTGCCAAAAACTAGAAATAAAAAACTTACATGAAGACCCAGTTTTATTACCAAAGTTAAAGAAATGTAAAGTCCAAACAGGGGTCATATAAATCGTACATCCAATCAACCTAACCAATTTCGAATTAACTGTAGAATCAATTAGTAAAATAATTAGTAATAAACTAGAAGATAAGCTTCAATTACACAATATAATAGAACATAAATACAAAAAGCCAGACCACAAGATACAAAGTTTGGGACACCTTAGGCTCAACATGGAAATGGTTAGCTGGAAGCCCAGATGCTGACGACTTTCGTTTAATCAAATAATCAACAGTTCAGAGGAAATGAACAGGTAAATGAAAGTATCGAGTTAATCACAACACACAGTAAATAGAGCTCTGATAAATTCTACAATAGCCGTAACACAATAGTTTTAACGGAAATCGAACGGATAGCAACAATAGTAAACATCGACATCTTCAATACAATTTTGGAAGACATACAAGACGCAATAATTACAACAAAACTTGAACTTCCAAGTAATAGAATTTTGTCACTAAAAGAAATTATTACAATTAAAGACCTGTTAACCAACCAAGGTGTCAATATCACCTTACCAGAGGTACCAAAATTAGAAGATGAGGACTCGATAATGATGATGATTATACCTCTAGTTCTTAACAATACAATTATACAAAGTTATCCACAACATCTTATTAAATCGGAACAAAGGGTATTCACAACAATAAACCATAATAATTTCGTACAAAAACATTTGCACATAAAGGAATTTTGTGATAATTGCATAGTACCACTAGTAATGGGGACTAATGGTCAGTGTAATGTTAAATTAGAAACAGAAACAACAATTCAGTATATTTCGGAGGACAAAGTCCTTATAAACAACACCAGGAACGAAACCCTCTCCTCGAACTGCGGGCCAAACAACCGAGCACTAACAGGAAACTTTTTAGTGGATTTCTTTAGCTGCACGATAACAACCCCAGATATTTCAGTAATAACCCGAGAAAATATTCAGAGAACAGAAAACAATTGAATACTATTTATTTGAAACAAATGAGCCACCAAACCTGGATGTGGACACTTTCTGTGGGCATATCAACTTCCACAATCTGTATAATATTGCTAATCCTATACATTTGTGTTCACAGCAACAAAACAATTCAAAGATCGAAATGGGGAGTGTCCAAAAGCAAAAATCGAACAAGATAAACTGGGTACATCACGCCAAGAACAACAGAAAGCAGTAAGTTTGATACAAAATAACGCGGACGCCCATTCTCAACCCCCGGGAGGTGTTATGAACCCATAAGGAATGCGAGGTAACAAACAATATTGAAAGACGCAACCTCAGCATAACGAACGCGAACAACAAGACAAATCGATATAATTAGAGTTTAGTGAAAATAGAGTTGAGTTTTTAATAATATTGTTGAACATAAATTTTTTTTTATGGTTGACTAAAGCTCGAACTTATAATTATATATACTAAAAATTCACCCACCTCCAATTTACACCCATCCTTTGTAGCTCAATCTACCATTCATAACTGTTTATCACACAAAACGGAGAAACAAATTAAAAGCTCTACTTTAATTTTGGTCTAAACTTTAAGGATCATTACCCGCTTCCTAATTTCGAAGGTTTTTCTAGAACATATTTGTTGATATCCAACTATCAAATCAGTTCGCAGCAACATACCAACTATCGATTAATGTATCTTTAGCTTTGAAATATTTGACATTAAGCGCACAACGAACAATTAAGGTTCCTAATAACAAGAAAGGTAACGTTTAACCCATAGCCCGCCAAACGTTCAAAAAGCACTATTAATATTGCTCATCAATTTATAAACCAGAGACCATACACAACCCCGTTACAACACACCAAAACACAAAGCTAATTCCAACTATAATAAATTATTCTAATCCGCTTAATACAAATTAATTAATAAAACAAAGTCTACATCATGCGGCTATCAAACACCAGTCACCCCAACAATTAACTATATAAAACTGAAAACTATATTTATTACCATAGCAGTATGAAAACATAATATTTACATAGTTTTATGCTAGAGTAACAAGCGTCATAATAATAATTTTAATATTAGTCGTGTATGTAGAAATGCGCGATTATTAAATGTGTAATAAAAATCTAATTAAAATGTTACGAAATACTTGAAATATTCCGCACCACTGTGCTTTTTATATATGTGGGTCTGTTGTACATAATTAGTTGCATGTGTCCTTACACTCGTACACATGTATACATTATGAGAATCAGATTAATTTACGTTTATTGTTTTTGTAACGACATTCTTACCAGTATATGTAGCAGCATGTATATTCTACGTATATATACTCGTATAATCTGTAATTCTTTCTTATATGAGTGTCTTGTAATTACTTGTTTTAACAAAAGTTTTTCCGTTTTTCTTTGTTTTTTAATGGCAATTTTTCTTCTAGATACCATTTAAATGACATTATAACGGGATATAAAACACGGTAAAAAAATTAATGTGATCATTATGTTGATGTATTACATTTCTTAGGTACTTCTTGTTCATTCTCTGTAAACTAATTAAAGTTAGTGGCTATAGAAATGACTAAAATTTGTCTTATCCGTAACCTTAGACAAGGTAACAAATCGGTTTAGACGAAGCGGAATATTTCACGTAGTAATCGTACTGCTTTAAATTCGCTTGAAATCTTTACCATATAATGAAGATGGTAAGTTAGTAAGGACGCGCTTTAATGCGTACCGAATACCGCATCATGATTTTCAAAAGTGGGATGGAAGTTGTGTTGCAAGTTTTTGGTTTGTGCATTTTAATTTAATATAATTTTGTAAATTTGGCTTATTTTAATTTGGTTGCTTCTTCTCTAGTGGCTCTCCGTTGGTCTTGGTGGGAGTCGCGTAAAACTGTCCATGAATAAACAAGCATACTGAAGTGAAACGTTTGCAATATTATATACATTTGGAAGCAGCCGATTGCCAGGAAAATATCTATACACAGAAACAATAGCTAGATGAAGTTTTAGATGTTCAAAAAGGAGTGTGGAATCGACAAAAGACAAATTAAGTTCTGCCCAAATTGTACATAAAATGTACTTACCAATACTGAAACGACGTGTACAACAAATTTTACATGATACACCGAACATCGCATTCAAAAAAGTGTTAAGACACCACCATTGCAACAATCTCATAAGGATGCTCGCCTTTACTTTTCCAAACTCCAAATAAAATGGACAGTGTAGTTGGAAATATTTTATAATGCGAAACCATTCAATTTGGATAGCTCGGATGAATTTTCATACTAGTGGCATGATTTAAGGAACACTAAGCCCACTCATGAGTAGAAACTTTAGAGGAGGAACTGTTGTGATATATGAGCTGCATTTTCATCCACCGCAAAGTCAGATTGAACTCGGAATGCTACATCTAGCAGTAGATGGTGTTTTAATTTCGTTCATTAAAGATTTTATGCCGAACGATGTAACATTGCAGCAGTATAATGCGGCCATACATGTCTCCAGGTTATCGCGTGCATGGTTTGATGACCTCAACATTGAAATAATGAAGTGGCCAGTACGTAGTCCAGATTTAAAACCCTTCGAAAATCTGTCGGGAATGCTTTCGCGTAAAGTTTATCAGAAAGAGATGCAGTATGATACAAAGCAGCCTCCTTAAAGACGGCAATTATGGATGCTTGGGAAGCAATTGGACCAGATGTACTATTTACTACTGTGGGCAAAAAGTAGTAAGACTTTTTAATTTAAATTTCGCGCGGAAAACCATTCGTCGAAATATTTTTTTTTCTATGTTGGTATGACTCTCAGTGACATTTGTGCCAAATGTGACATCAAAATAATCATTAGTGTTTAGTATACGCTTGTCTTACTGAAGTACAAAAAGTGCATTCGGCGATTTTTACACTGAGTGAAATTATTCAACAAAGAAGTTCCATTAAATTTTTTGTGCGGAATTAATTTTGTGGTGCCGAAACGATCAGAATGTTGTTGGCCATCGGTGATAATTGTATGTCTCGAGCAAGTGTTTTTGATTGGTACAAATTGTTCAAAGAGGGTCGAGAACGTGTTGACGACAATCACGTCTAGGACGGCCATCAACATCAACTGATGATCGACATGTCAATCAAGGATTGGTGCTCGAGAATCGACAATTAACAGTCAGAGACCTTACTGGCATCGTTGAAATATCGGAAGAATCAGTGAAAACGATTGGTTCCAAAATCACTCAATTTTTTGGAAAAACAGCGTTGCGTTGACGTTTGTGAAACAATGCTTTCCGATTACCAGGATGTCATGAAACGTATTATAACTGGCGATGAATCTTGGATCTATACTAACGACCCACAAACAAATAATCAATCGGCCGAATATCGTGCCAAAGGTGAGCCGAAGCCGAAAAAACCACGTCAAAGCAACGTGTTGACAATTTTCTTCGATTATCGAGGTGTGGTGCACTACGAATTTCTTTCTGCCGGCCTAACTGTCAACACGGAATACTATTTGAGTGTTATGCGTCGTTTGCGCGAAGCTATTCGTAAAATGAGGCCGGAATTATGGGTCAACAACTCTTGGTGTTTGCACCACGATAATGCACCTTCTCATACTGTATTGGTTTTACATGATTTTGCGCCAAAAATTCCACCCATATCGTTCCGCAACCACTGTATTCGTCTGATTTAGCTCAGTGTGACTTCTGGCTGTTCAGCAAACTCTAACGACCGCTCCGGGGAAACCGTTTTGAGTCAACGTGAATCGCTACGCGCATTGGAGGCTATTCCGGAATTACTTTGAGGAGGTCGAAATAGATTTGGAGAAATAAATAAAGAATTTTAAAGTTATGAACAAAATCTAACTATTTTATTACGTTTTTTATTACAAAGATTGCCCACATTATTACAACTAAAATTGAAAATTAACTAAAAGTTGTGCTCTACGAAAAAATATTTTGCCAATCAGCTCACGATCTGATTGCAATTTTCTGTTCCTTCATTGAGTCGACAATACGTGTGCTGAACAGTGTTGTGCGTCTACGCGTAATTTATAGTCGACATGTTGGTGTCGAAAATAGTGTAGACAATTAGTTTTGGCATAGAAAATGTAGAATATTCGTTGATAATGTAGATTATTACTTGTTTTGTTCTTTTATTGTTGTTTTTCAGTAGGAGGTTCTCAACTGGAACTGATAATTTTACAGTTCAATTGCGAATCTCCAACATTCTAAAAGTTATAATTAAATTTTTACAAGACAAATATGTCAGACTGGTACTCTAGCGCCACACATTATTTTGTATTACTGGGCATATGGGTACTTTTTACTGTTATCAGAGACATTTAATATTTTACCACTTTGTAATTGTTACCATTTGGACATTTGTTTTAGAAAATATGATAATTTTGGAAAAAGAATAAAACAAAACTAAAGTTTTAAACTTTTAACATGAAATTATCAACGCCACCTGCAAAAAACAGAAATACTAGCAGATCAAAAACCACCAGTTGCATCTGTCTCCGGTAGGTCAAATCATAACATTAGTTTTAAATGTTTGCAGTTAAATTTATTTAATAGTCTGTTCGGCTTAGATCTGAATCTTCCAATTATTATGGTACCTATTATGCATCCTATTACATTTAGCACCACTTCTAGGAATCAGTTACTTTCAATATCGAGCTTCTGCACGCAATATTTTACGAAATTTTCATAGACAACTCTGTACTGAAATTTGCTTCTTTCCATTGAAATGCACCCTCGACAAGCTCAAATGACCACCGTTGATTTGCTTAAAATTATATCTGGCTATATTGGTATGCTTCTCGCTGGCCAGGATCAATTACTAACGATTTTAAAACAGGTGCATTGCCCAAGTTTATCCGTGAATTTACGGAATTTAACTATGTTCAAATTTACGTTTAATGGCCAATGCAATAGTAAACAATCTAAATATATTGTCAAACCCTGTCTACCGTCTCGACCAGTACTTTGATTAACCGATGCTTCGGGTAACGTTTAGTTTGTGCGTATGTAGGATTTGGCTTTCTCGCGTATTTCACTCAGTAAATAACCTCTTGCGATTTGCACCTCGGTAAATAAGCGTACATCTGTACCTCCCTTAAGACAAGGACTTTATTCCCCGGATATTAACTCCGAGGACAATACCCCCGCCTTTACCCCAAAGTCAATCGGGGGTACTCCCGGCCCATGACCTCCAGTTTTTACCCTCCGGATATTACTCCGAACATTACCTGCCCACCATAACCTACCCGGTTAATACCTCCCTCAATGATTACCCAAATCATTTACCCATATGGTTTTTCTCCAAACGATGCTCCAAAATCGAAAAATATTCTCCAACAAAATATTTTCCCATACAAATGACCATTTTCTAAAATGCTTTAGTCGTCAGGAAAATTCACATGTTATTCTCAGCAAATATTCATAATAACAAAAAATCCCTAACTAATGGCCTAGATTTGGGTAGTTTGTACTACGTAATTGCTCATCATGGCATAGATATTGGCCATGTGAATTTCCATTACGATGGGAACATTTTTCGATATTGGTCATTTGTATGGGAAAATACATTGTTGAAGAATACTTTTCGATTTGTGCGTAGTTAAAATATCATTAAAAGACTTACTGTTCTAGATAGAGGAACGATCATAGCACGACTACGTTAAATAACATCCTTCTGTACAATACATTACCTGAAATTTACACTGACTTTTAGAAAATGGGAGATCGAACCGACGCATGAAAGATAATTTGAATTTATAAAGATTTAACAGAGGTTTTCAATTTTTTGCGACGATTTAGCAATTTTCAAGCTGAATTGAGTCCGGTATATTGTTCCGTAATCAGTTAGATTTTACAAACGTGTTCATGTTTTATAAAATTGTTTCGGATTTTACCAGACGATCCTTTAATCATCTAATATTCAAATGATGGACGGAAAATGACCGAGGAGTAATGGCGGGGAGGGTAATGACCAGGGTGTAATGGAGCAGGGGGAAGAGGGCTAATAGCCAGAGTGAGTAATGTTCGGTGGATAATATATCCGAGGGTAAAGACTACGGATAATGAGCCGGAGGTAATAGCAGCGGGGTATTGTTCGCGGCTAAACTGTCCGCGGTAACATCCGGAGAGCTATTATATATCCTGTTATGGTTTCACACGATCCTTCAACTTTTCGTTACACACGATCCTGTTATTTGTATTGTCGATACTATACACAATCGTCTATGTAATCCACTTCGAGTCTAGTCAAGGAACCCGGAAAATATTAGCATCTTCAAAGAATTTTTCTGCTCCAGCGCTATATTAACAAATAAAAAATTTTAAATCTAGTCGGAATCGAGTTCCAAAATCTATTTTAACGAGACCAAATAAAATACGGTACAATACAATTGCGTAGCAATAACGCTAATAATAATAATTCGCTAAGGCAGTGTGATTATACTTTGTATTCAAGTTCAAAGTTTTTTCACTATTTTTAACGACCGAATATTTTAATTCAAAAAATTCAATTTTTCACTAGTTTGAACCCAAAGTTCCAACGTCTTGGTAACCTCATCTCGATGTATTGTACTAACATAGCTTAGATATATACTTAAGAGTGAGATAGAAATAAATCTCCGCCGAGACGAAATGGATCCAACAACAAAGAAATCATATATTTTTTCCGGTTTCTACCAGAAACAATAATTTTCAATATTGTCTACATTCTCTACATGTCGGCTTCACTGTTTTAATTGTCTACATACATTCTCTACACATGTAGAATATTAATTATAAACGCCGGTGTAGACAATACGGCACAACGCTGGTGTTGAGTTTTAGGAGACTCCCTTCGATTTTGTTACCCTTATGGTATATACAATTAAAATCGAAAAGTAAGTAAAAGTTTGTGGTCTACGAAAAAATATTAAAAACGATATTGCCAATCAGCTCTCGACTTCATTGCGATTTTCTGATAGTCGTCCATTGCGTCAACAACATGTGTGCTGAGGTTTAGAAAAATCCCTTCGATTTTGGTACCCTTATGGCATGTACAACTGAAACCGAGTGGTAACTGAAAGTTTATGGTCTAAATGTTTGTTGTAGGTATTTCTTTTTTATCGTGTTTTTGTTTTGAATTGTCAACTGCGTTACTGCTATTTTAACATGTTTGAGGTTATTTGCTTATTAAATGTGGGCGATTGGGTTCCTTTATAAAATCTACATTTAAATTGAATTATCAATGTTGTGCACCGAAATATGCAAATTAAACTTATTTCGAGTCCCAAATTTTAAAATGTTTAAGAATGCACTCTCAGAAATGGAAATACATATCTTACTTCATATTTTGCAGCTTTTTGGGCACAAAGAACTTTCTTAAAATAGGCGTATTTCTTGACGCTTGATCTTATCCGGTTCAGTTCAAATTTCATGAATCAACGCTATAACCCTCACTATAGATGTCATTACAAAATTATTGATCCAAAAGAAAATTTGGGTCAAGTTTTCCATATACAATTTGAATTGATCTGGCTGGATCTATGGGTGTGATCAATTCAAACCAAACTAACAAATAATATCTTGATTTAATTTAATTTATTAAATATTAATTTAAAATTAAAATAAAGAATTTTAATGTATTAGCTGAAATGCACGTGTGAGAGAAAAATGTTTATAATTATAAACTGCGCAATTGAGTAGCAAGTAGCATTAAATCAAGTTAGTAAGATTTAGTAAACAGTTCAATCGTCTATATAGGCCAATAAAGAATTTACTAAAACTTCAAAATATTCATTTAGTACGATTTAGTAAAAACTTTAATTGCATAAAATTGTAACCACCCAACCAAAGCTACCTATATGAAGTTGGCCCAAAATTCTAGCCCAAAAAATTCCGTATTTAAAAGCTGGCAACACTAATGCAAGTGACTATTTAATACTCTATTTTATATATACCAAACCAATAATTATTCTGCCAACGAAAGAAAAAACCACCATGTTTTAATGTCAGCCCAAAAATAAATCTGTCGTGATACTATCATTACAGAAAACTATTACAGTCCACCCAAAAAAGTAAAATAAAACAAAATATGTAGTTGATTATAATTCTGTATCGGATTAATTCGAGTATGGCCCCTAAACATGAATAGCTTCTAAATTATAGGAACTCGAACTAATCCGATAGAGAATTATAATCAATTACATATATCATTAAATGGTACTACCATCAGAATAATGACTATGGGGAGCCCTTAATCCCCCGATTCCCCAATAAATGTTTATGGCGTATAATGCTCTAATGTAACTTATAATTTAGAAGCTTTTCATGTTTAGGGGCCATACTCGAATTAATCCGATACAGAATTATAATCAATTACATATTTTGTTTTATTTTACTTTTTTGGGTTGGCAGTAATATTTTTCTGTAATGATAGTATCACGACCGATTTATTTTTGGGCTGACATTAAATCATGGCGGTTTTTTGTTTCGTTGGCAGAATAATTATTCGTTTGGTATATATAAAATAGAGTACTTTTTAACATTTTTTGGCTGTCACTTGCCTATAGTCAAATTCTGTATATTTTAGTATTGCCATAGATTTTTTTGTTTTAGAATTTGGGCCAACTTCATATGCATCTAAAATCTACAATGAAAAACACATTTGTTTTTTGGGCTGACATCATTAAAATGAATGTCGTGATATACGATTTTTTTGGGCTGACAGTTCATACGTGACAGAAATTACAGTTTTCTTGTTGCCACCGCGTTTTTTTGGGCTGACATTTGGGCCTACTTCACATACATACCAAAGCTAAGCAAACGGTGGGACAGTTTTTGATCCACCTAGCCCCAAAGAGTTAATTTATATTCAATATATTGTTGCCTCTAGCGAAAACGGTAGGTTACAAATAAACGATCGTCCTACAATTTTTATTCCACACCTCTGCAAAATCAGTGGTAAGAAATTGTTCAATTTATATCCATAATTTCCTATCGTATAGTTAGAGGAAAATCGATTATCATTAACTATATCCGCTTTGCGCTCTACAACGTAAGTATAAATTTTACAAATTTGTTGCCAGTGTTCTCTTCCTACCTTCTATTCGATGCAACTTTAATCTCCATTTCTTGATAGAGCTATAGAGTAATAAAGTTATAGTTATGACAATTGAATTTCATTTTCCTAACGTAACCTAAAAAAACTTTAAATACAATTTGAAACTTGAAAAAGACAAAAGTTTTGTGAGACAGCACAGCAACAGCAATAACGAAAGAATTAATTATATTTTTTGTCTAAAACTTATGTTTTCAGCACTGATAACATATTTTGTATATAAGCATAAATAATTATGTCATTAACATAAATATATGTATTTTATGCTGAATACTTTTAAATAAAAACAATTTTTTTGAGTTTTACAAAATTACATTTTCATCAAAAACAAAAGTTTATGTTTCATTTAATGCTGTACTCTATATATGTAATATAAAAATATGAATTGCAATTTTATGATTGATTAGTAAAGTTTATGTTCAATGTCTGTTTTGATTTTATAGAAGTTGTTGATGTGGAATTATTTTGAACAAAAATATGGTTTGATGGATTGTTGGCTAACAAAACTTTGAATGGTTCACAGATGGATTTTTGTATGAATATTATTTTGTTCAAATTGATTGATTGAACAACTGTGATTTTTACTGACGTCGCATTGCTCTGCAGCAATTTACTATTCGCGTTATTCACCAAATCATAAAGCATATACAAAAATCCGAATCATATTAATAAATTAGTGCGGCAAAATTATTTACCTTGAATTATTCATTGCAAGAAATTTTAAATTTATAGAAGGAACGATACAAATACGGGAAAATTTGTTAAATTTCATCATGCAACCCAAAAACAACAAAAAATCGTTTATTTTACCTTTTTTAACATTTAATATTATACCAAATTCCAAATTCAACACCACCCACACCAAAGATGAAAATTTCTAATTATTATTGGTAAAAATAGCACGTTCTTGTTGAACAAAAATATAAAAAACAGATTAATACTTAGTTCTCTGCTTTATATCGTACTCGTTTCCTCAAAAAAGGAAAACCACAAAAAATAATCCAACGGAATTTCATCCAACGTTGAAATAAGAAAACCGCACACAATACAGCACAATAAGTATATATACGCAGATAAATTGTCTGGGAAATGGAGGAAATACAAAATCAAATACGGGAAAAACGGTTTACAGAAATATCCAATATGTAATTATTAAATTTAAAAAGAGTCACGAATTTACAATAAAAATTAATTAAAAAAGAATTGTTTGTTTAGCTATCCTTTTCCATTTTCACTTGTTTTGAATGGTAAGGAAAAATTACTTTGTCTTGTACTCTTGTATAAAATATTCGGTTTACGTATTTATAATGAAAAAAACTTTTCTTTTTTTCTTTTTCGTTTAGTTATTATTTGTCCAATTAGTGTTGAAACATTGTGTTGTTCTTGTTAGAAAACCATTTCACCTCGTCTCGTTATTTATTTGCGTTATTTGTTACATCATTGCAAAGTATTTATTTCTGCAAATAATTTAACAGAATTGTGGTTTTATGGATTCACTGTTCTACTTTGGATTTTCGATTGTCGATATAAAATTAATCACCTTTGGAATTAAGATTATATATTTTTTACAGTTTCTTATGTAACGTTTTTATTTAGAGTACTGTGTGCTATAAATTACGAAGCACTCGGTATAATTAGGTTAAATGGTTTAGAAAACGAAAACTACATGATTTGTTAGGTTACAGCTTAAATTTATTATTCATTATCACACTTAAGTGGGTTAGTTACCTTCAATAATTTGTTTCTTGAATTATGACACCAGGTGGCTATTATATGAAAGCTTGTAACAGGTGTTCACGTTTGAGTTATCATTTTAAATATTCCGTTATTTACGAGGGCGTAGCGAGAAGTCTGGTAAAATTGCAACAGAGGCGCCACAATCGCAAATCCCAGATGTGATGTGTCAATACCATCTGTCACCAGACTAAATTAAAATTTTCAGACAGATCTGTCATTTAGTTCAGTTTTTACAGCCATTGAAAACAGACACCACACCCCATTGTTTTTTTTTTGCTAACATGGAAAAAAGTGAATTTCGTGCGTTAATTAAATTTTATTTTTTGCGTAGAAAAACCATTGCGCAAACCAAAACTTGGCTTGATAAATATTATGGGGACTCCTCCCATCGATTAAAATGATCCAAAAGTGGTTTACTAATTTTCGTTGTGGTCGTACAAGCACAACTGATGCCGAACGTTCAGGACGCCCAAATGAAGTCACCACACCAAAAATGGTTGACAAAATCCATGACACGGTATTGCAAGACCGCAGAGTAAAAGTGCGTGAGATGGCTTAAATAGTAGGCATCTCAGATGAATGTGTGTGCAATATATTACACAAACATTAGAATATGAAAAGGCTATCCGTGCGTTGGGTGCCACGTTTGCTTACAATCGACCAAAAACGCATACGTGTGACAACTTTAGAGGCAGGTTTGGCGATGTTCAAGCGAAATAAAAATCAGTTTTGCGTCGTTTCGCAACTGTGGATGAAACATGGATCCATTACTATACACCGGAGATCAAAGAATAGTCTAAACAGTCGATTTCTACCGGCGACTCTGCGCCGAAGAAGGCTATGGCGATTTTATCGGCCAACAAGGTCATGGCCACAGGTTTTTGGAATGAACGCGGCATTATCTACATAGATTGCCTTCAAAAGGAGAGAACAGTCAATGGCGTGTATTACTGCAACTTATTGGACCGTTTCAACGACGTTTTGAAAGAAAAACGACCGCATTTGGTGAAGATAAAAGTTCTTTTCCATCAAGACCATGCACGTGTACACACGTGTGTAGTTGCCATGGCCAAAATCCATGAATGACGCTTCAAATTGCTTCCACATCCACCATTATCTCCAGACTTAGCCTCCTGCGACTATTTCCTGTTTCCGTACTTGAAGAAATAGCTCGGCGGAAAGAGTTTAAGGAATCGTATTATTCGGAAGGGGTCGAAAAATTGGAAAAACGTTGGGCTAAATGTGTCGAGGTAAAAGGCGACTACGGTGAAATTATTTTTTTTTCCTAAAATATTATTCTTTGTTTCATTTTTACCAGACTTCTCACTCCGCCCTCGTATATTTTTTGTATTAGAGTATCATATGTTATTTGACAGATAGGGAATACAAACATTCCGGTTAGTTAAAATGGAGAGATGTACGACTGAACGTCGTGTTTTCATAAGTTTTAATTATTGAAAGAAAGTTGTTCAGAAGATGGAAGATAATTTCGGTCAAAATACGGTGGAGAAAATGCTCCGACAAACCGTGGTTTAATTTATGAAGAAGCTTAACATATCCTACACAATAGAAGTTAGAGAGTTGGAAAGCAATTCTTAACAATTTAGGCGGCAGAAGAGATTTGACTTCTTAAAGAAGTTAAAAACGCATCAATCAACAGATGTCTAGTTAGTCTAACCGATGAAAAAAATTCTGATTATTCACTGTGGAAGGCGACGAAGGGACTCAAATGACTCAAAATGCAAGTGCCTTCACTTAAAAAGGAGGATGAAACATGGGCAAGAGGTACTAAAGGGAAGGCTGATCTGTTTGCGGAGTATTTCGAGGATGCATTCAAACCACTACCAAGACCAACGCCCAATGAAAATATAATGTCCATCGACATGCTATATGATTTTGATATAAGCCCAGTAACTCTCAAAGAATTAAAAGAAGAAATAAAATCACACGAATGTTAAAAAAAAAACCTAGGATATGAGTTGATTACTTGCCAAATAATCAAGGCTCTATCAGGTAAAGGATTTCGTAAGCTATTCACATAATCAATGCAAGCTTTCCGTTAAACTATGTTCCGTAGCAATGGAAAGTAGCAAAAGTAATCATGATAGCAAAACCTGATAAACCACCTAACGATACAAAATTATACAGGCCAATTTCATTGCTGCCAATTATGTCAAAACTCTTTGAAAAATTATTACTAAAAAGACTCAAACCAATAATTAAGGTCCGACAACTAAATCGTCCACATCAATTTGGATTCAGAGAAAAGTACTCCACAATTGGACAGGTACATAGAATCACCAACATTATTGAAGGAACGTTAGAAGTAGAAAGTATGTTCCAGCCTATTTCTGAACGTCGCCCAAGCATTCGACTAAGTCTGGCACAGTGGACTGAAATTCAAGATGCATTGGGATCTGCCGATGCAATTCTATGCCATACTAAGATCTTATTTATCCAATAGACATTTTCGTGTGGAATTTTAGGATAAATATTCGGAAATTTTAGGACCAATCCTGTATTTATTATATACAAGGGATATTCCAACAAAAGATGAAGGAACCATAGCCACCTTTGCAGATGACACAGCAATCACGGCGGCTGGAAGCAATTTCGCTGATGCAACGAGCAAACTCCAGAAGATTACCATTGCGGTTCGTAACTGGACTAAGCGCAGGAGAATTAAGCTTAATGAGACGAAATTCGTGCATATTAACTTTACATATCAAAAGGACTCCCATGTGCCGATAGAAATAACTCACGATCGGTGTCATATGCAAACAAAGTTAAATATCTTGGCATGACTCTCGATGCCAAGCTCAAGGGGAGAGAACATGTAAAATAGAAAAAAGTAGAACTTAATATTAAGTTTAGAAAAATGTATTGGCTCATAGGTAGAGGCTGGAGAGGAGCTTACAATACACAACACGCTGCTGCTATATCGCCAAATACTAAAACCGATTTGAACCTACGGTATTCAACTCTGGAGATGTACTAAGCAAACAAACGCCAAAATGATACAGACGTTTTAAAACAAGGTTCTCCGTAGCATCGTAAATGCTCCGTGGTACACAAGAAATGAAGACCATCACAGGGACTTACAGATGAATTACATCAAAGTTGAAATAAAAAAGTATGCCGCTAAACACGAAATAATGCCCCCGGAAAATGGACACCTCTATATTCGCTATATGATAGATAACCCTGTCGTTGAAAGAAGACTTCAAAGAACGAGGCCACTTGACCTAGTAAACAAACCAAATTAAAATTAGTATTTTAAATAGGTTTAATTAATTTTAGGACTAACCATTGGGTTTCACCACAACAAATCAGAATTATTTTAGAAATGTAAAATTTCAGTTTCAGTTGTAACTAATAAATTTAAAGAAACTGGTTCAAGTCAATATCAGAAAAGCAGAATTTATCATCGTACAGATCGTCTAAGTGAAAATATTGCAGTTGTTAGCACAAGTGTTGCTGAAGAGCCAAGAACATCAATTCGTCATCGTTTACGGCAATTAAACCTGAAAGTAAGAACTTTGTGAAATATTTTACACAAAGATCTTCATCTAAAGGCTTGCAAGATACAGTTTACACAAGAATTAAAGTCAAATGGCCACGCATTACGTCGGCAAAATGAAAGCTTTTTCAAGAAAATTATCTTCACCGACGAAGCTCATTTTGAAGAAAATCGAAGACAATTATTTTAAAAGACAATAAAACCAAAAAAGTTACTGTGTGGTGTGAATTTTGGTGTGGTGACGTAATTGGTCTATATTTTTTCGAAAATCAAAATGACAATGCAGTTACTGTGAATGGAGCTCGATATCGAGAGATGATTAGAAACTTTTTGTGGGGCCACCTGGCAGATATTCATCAGCAACAAAATCAATCAATCTTTTAAAGAGAACCTCAATAATAAAAAAAATTATCGAAGAACATACGTGACATTGTTATCCGGGACCAATGTACTATAATTTCCAATACAAATAAATAAAGATTTCACACAATTTATGTCTTGAAATTTGAACTCTCTTTCTACCTTTTGCTTCTTTTTATACATACGAGTAGTTTCAATCATTTATTTCTGAAGTTTTATACACAGGTCGCTCACCAGAGTTCTTCTAACGCGATGCATTTAAAATGTACTGGTGATTTCTAATAGTACAATTAATATGCATATAATACAACCATTGCCGAATTACTCTCAGCCAAATTCTCGTGTTACCAGAGAATTTAAATTGTCCTTCGAGACACCACACCAACCCCGGTTAATTTAATTTACTACTAAATGTAGTATACATAGTCTTTCCAGCCACTAAAACAACCGGCAGCAACAACAAACACCAGTGCTATTTCAAAACAACAACAAAATGGAAAGCTTAGTCGAAAGCCAAAATGAAACCGGTGGCAAAATAATTTAAATGGAAGCAAATTACCAAACATATCGGTCATGCAATAAGCTTCGGGACATCGAGTGAACCGGTCGACATAGGTTAAGAGATAAGTGTATCCATTAGACGGTGGAAACGGACCAACTATATCTAAATGGATATGCTGGTAGAATTTCGAATCATCCAATCCGCGCCCTTGTGTGCCGTTGGACTTTCGATCGATGGCACGATAAACAAGCTTGTGCCCAATTACCAACGTCTTTGTTTATGTTTGGCCAGAAATATCGAGCGGCAATCAATTTACGAGTAGCACGGTATCCCGGGATGTCGAATATTTTGCGACGTTGCGGCTCTGCGATATATGGGCGATTGACGCTTGTCGATGTTTCGCAGTATATTTCGATGCGGGACTATGTAAAAAGCTCTAGTTTCTATGTCTGCTTTGTGTGCCTCTATTATTTTGTGATATTCAAAGTTCATTTTGACTGATTCTATTGTAGTTTAATCGTTTCGTTATCGATCGTGCGGGATAGAGTATCCGCGACAACGTTATCTTTACCGTTCACATGTCGTAACAAGTCGTAAATTGACTGATGTAATCCAAGTACCTTGCTTGTCGTGGATTACGTTCAGTTTTAGACTGAATTGCTCTAGTCAGTGGTAGTAAATGGTGGAGTCCCGACCTTCAACGAAATATCTAAAATGCTTAATCGAGAGATATATCGCGAGTAATTCCCTATCGAATGCAGAATACTTTCGTTCGTAATTTGTGAGTTTTTTTTTTTAAAAGATCCCAATGGTTCCCAACAGTCGTTATTGTATAACACTGCTCCAACAGCAGTGTTCGATGCATCCGTCCTAATACTAAAATTCGCGTCGTTCAGCGGCTGTGTCAATAACGTGACTATACCCAAATTCGTTTTTAATTTCGTAAATGCGTCTTGGCATTCGTCGGGCCAAGATAAGTTTTTCGGTGTCTTGGGCTTCTTCAGTAGACCAGCCAAATGTTCGTGGATTGGTGTAAATTGCTGAATCCGTTTGATCGTGGTTAGGAGTGGGAATTCTGTAATGGCATTAATTCGTTCTTTCGACGGCAGAATACCATTAGGCGTGATCGTGTGGCTGAGGAAATTGAGAGAGTTCGAACCAAAAACGCATTTAAAACTCTTAATATTGGCACGAAACTCATCGAGTCGTTTAAAAAGTTGCTCGAGTTGTAGTTTGTCTTGTTCCTTATTTTTCGATGCCACGAGGATGTCGTCGATGAAGGGGAAACCGAAGTCTAAATCTTCGGTTTCCCCTTCATCGACGACATCCTCGTGGCATTGAAAAATAAGGAACAACACAAACTACAACTCGAGCAACGGCCAAATGGAGTCGTAATTGCCGTTTTGTGTACATCCTCGGGTGCCACGGGAATTAAATGATAGGCTCTGACGAGATGAATTTTAGAGAATTTCGAACATCCATATAAACTCATCGAAAAATTTTGGATTTGTGGTATCCGGTAACGATCCGGTATCGTTACGGAATTGAGTCGGCGATAATCTCCACATGGTCTCCAGTCGTTATCTTTCTTTCGTACAATGTGAAGAGGGCAAGAGACGAGCGATGCCTACGCGTGGCAAATCCCTAATTCTACCACATGTTGGAATTCGATATTCGCAGATTTGTGACGAATCGGATCTAGTCTTCGTGGTCAAAATACAGGTAAATAACCCCTCGTTACAATATGATGATCCACGGAATGTTTCACGAGTAAATTGTAGTTTGGTTCGGCTGTTAGGGAAGGAAACTTCTTTAGTAGCCGACCATAATTGTTATCGATAGTATAATGTTTCGGTGTGGGCGTATCGACCCTGATCGACGGGCATTGATTGACAGCTGAGTCGCTGAATCAATCAGCCGCTTTCGTTTAATGTCTACTAAGAGACCGAACTTACCGAGAAAATCAGCGCCAATGATCGGACGATTTACGTCAGCTAAAACGAAAGCAAGAGTAACCGGGCGCTTGAATCTGATTTGAATCTGATTGAGCCATTGGCAGCTGACAAAACTAGATTGTTCGATTTTAGATTCAATAGAAATGATGACGTATCGTAACGTCTGACAGGGAGCACCGAAAGGTCAGCTCCCGTGTCGATAAGAAAATTCAGGTTATTATTTGTGTCGCATATAAAAAATAGGCATCGTGTAATTCGTTAGTGGCCGATGAAACGGGTGCGCTCTATTTACATGGCGGGCGGCATTTACGAGGTTTGTCGTAATTCGCGTGATATCAGCATACGCCTGGTATTTCGACGTTTCGTGATCGAGAACCACTTCGTGGTCGCTAAACTTTTGCGTCACGAGCTGATTATTTCCATAGGGTGATTGACGGCGTTGTACTTGTTTTATAGTCAATTTGCGCGTCCATGTAAGCCATTGATTTTGAACCCAATATTCCATCCATAGTTTTGGTAGGTTGTATCCGAAAAAGTTTATTTTGCCTATTTTCGTCACTTTCTGTGTTCTGTGTTCCTTTCTGTGTCACTTTCTGTGTTCTGGTTCGTGTGGATGTTTCAATGAAGCGGGCGGAATCCTGAATTCTCTAAAGAGTTGGTTACAACTTTTATTTCAAGACGTTGGTAGAAAAAAATGTCCGCGATTCACTTGTGTATCACTTAACTCGTAAAAGTTCTGTTTTTTCCTGCGGCAAATTCACTTTGAAACTAGTTTTTATTCGCAAGTTTCTTGGCACACACTTTGTATTCACTTATCAGACACCGCTCGGCTGCGCCAATTAAGGGTTCGAGCTTCAGTCAATCATAAAAAAAAGATTTTATTTTCACAGTTTTTATTAAAAACTAAACTCTATTATCACTTTGCACTCAGTGGAAATTTATTGATGCATTTTGATGAGTACGCTTTTGCCACGATTTGACTTGTTGTTGATCAACGTGTTCGTTATGCTGATGTTGCGTCTTTCAATATCGGTTTATTGCCTCGCATTCCTTATGGGTTTATAACTATATATTACTTATGTCTATTAAATCGAATATTAATTGAGGTTTTATTTTTATTTACAGGTAAGCGCCCTAACTAATAACAAAGCACACCATAGGATCCTCAATTACGTTCAGGTAAAACTTGGATTTAATAATTTTCTACTCGTCATAAAAAGATTTGTATATGAAAATAAACGAACAGTAATCAAACAAATTAGAAAATAATCAAACCTTAATACCAAAATTAAACATTATTATCTTATCGTCTTAAGAAATTGGGTTCGTTTTAAGCAATCATATACGAAATTATGCTATGGGACTTGAATTCTCTACACAATTTCATAAAAACTGTAAAAGGAAATAAACTGTCAAGTCACTTTTGCAAACAACCTATACTAATTTTGTTGCTGAGAAAATTACATTTTTTGGACGTTAGATCGTCTTTCTTCAAATAATAAATCAAAATGGATTTTTCTTATCCAATATCCGTACACGTAATACGAGAACGAGTATTGATTTTATGTCGCCCAAGACTTTGGAGAATATGGTTAATATATTTGGAAGTACGTAGATAATTAGGAAAACGAAATTAGGTTATTGTAATCGTTTGACGCGGAGAACACATTACTTGCAAAAATCAGTTTTCGAATTTCAAACATAATTAAAACACAAACAATTAAATACCAATCTAAATTTGAGAGTTACATGGTACTTAAACTTACTAAAACACAAATCAATAAATATTACACATGTCCATATACATTAAATTCAACAGCATTGGCATGGGATTTAGAAAACATAACCGGATTTGAAAATGTTTTTTGTCACATAAATCATTGCAATATAACTAACCCAATAAATCAACCCTAAAACTAATTGCACAGCGTTTTTTGTATTTTTTTTATATATAAAAGCTCATATATTATTAAAAAAAGCTCAACAAAATTTATTGTTATACTTTATTATAATAAATTCAATTTTTTTTTTTTTGGTCGACAACAAGAAAGAAATCGCACATAAAGTTTGTTTAAATTTTTTGTTTTTGTTGAATCCATGAAAAGCGCCAAGAAGAATAAGAAACCAAATTTTCTTTATGTATCCATTACATACCTTTATGTATATACTCGAGTTAAGCATACAGCAAGTAATAATAATCTAACCCATATTCAGAACAACAAATTTTTTTAAGACTTTCCAGATTTTTTCTTAATGGCGGAAAATAATGCTCAAAACTTTATAAAAAATTTGGAAAAGTAAAGTTTTTTGTATACGGTAGATTTATTACAAACACACATAATGTATAATTTTAGCTATATACCAAAGTATAATAAAGCTATAATAACGATCTGGTAAATAGCATAAAGCACATTTAATATAATTAAACATATTAATTATTTTGTACGGTCCCATTTTAATTAATTTACATCGTTGTCGTAATAACCTATGTATAGGCGATATTGCCCCGTATTTTTTTTTCGGTGCGGAATCAATTTAAAAGTATATAAAACACTTTCGTGACTACTTTTAGCACATCGTCATTTAGTTTTTTTTTTTTTGGGAAAATTAACATTTCACACAAGAAGACACATCATGAATTATCGCACTCCGTATATAAAGACAAGACAAGCAGGCAGGCACGCGATGATTTAAAATCCAACCAAGAATATTATGAATACATATATGGGTAGGTCGAATTATCCAAAATGTAGCGTTTCCGAAAATGATTTTCCTAATTGTATACATGAATATGTTTTATATCTATGTCGTTTGTTTATGGTTTAAGACAACATAATTATCATGTTATGGGTTGAATATTTATGGTAAAATGAACATTTTTATTTTCCGTTCGTTTAGGCATTTTGCCTCTATTACACAAATTAATGTTAGTTTATATCATTTGATAATTTCGAAATATAAAAATAATTTCTAGGTTATGGGTGATCATATACTAATCTCTAGATCAGACAAGCACATGCTGTACATTACCACCAATTATGACACATTCAAACCGAATTGTTACATACCATTTTGTGATTCGAATATGTTTCTGGGGCGTGTAATAAAAAATTATGGAGAGTTATTTTGCGGTCTGAAGTTGACTTTCTTTTACCAAGTGTAAATGATGTATGTGAAGATAGCCCAAATTCCATCCCCGAAAAATGCGATGGCAACACTAATTATTACTATCATGACATTTTTTACCCTCAGCCCAAAAAATCTCCACATTTTTACTCTCAGCCCAGAAAATACTTGCTATCACGATAGTTAAAAACTGTCATGACAATTTAAATTTTCGTGGCTGAGAGTATAAATAATACTTATAAAACATGTTTGTGAAGTAAACCCAATTTTATATGTATGTGGAAATAGTCCAATTTTCATCCCAGAAAAATTAAGTGGCAACACCAATTATTAATATCATGGCGTTTTTGACTATCAGCCCCGAAAAATGCCACATTTTTACTCTCAGCCCCGAAAATATTTATTGTCATGGCAACTAAATCTATCACGTGGCTGAGAGTAAAAATTATACATTTTCATGATAATACGAAGATTTTTGGGGCTGGGACAAATAAATAATATCAATTATTTGCCAACTCACAAGTTTTTTTATTTAGAAAATTTACGTGATATATATTTTATGAACGACCTATCGAAATATGTCTGGCGATGGACGAAGATTTAATGTAATTTTAGTGAATTTTTTAGAATTTTTCTATGGGGTAGAGTTGAGATATCGACGTCTGGTGATTAAGGAAGATTTAATATAATTTCAGTGATTTTTTTTACTTTTTCTATAGTGAGATGTAATAAAAAAATTAAATAAAATAACGCGAAATTCAAAATAAATTTTTAAATAATAAAAATCGGTGTCACCCAAACAACTATATACAAGATAGACGCACACCTGTCAGACAAACTTGCGCACTATAGGATAGACGCAGACTGGTCAACTGACCACTACAAGATAGAGACAGTAGACAATTTTGTCGATAAAATCTCAAAAAACTAAACTATTTACGTTTAGCATTTCATATGAGGAAAAAGCTAAAAGGCAAGTTCTAGTTGTCAATAGAGGAAATATCTTGAATCTGTTCAGAATCTCCGATCCGATTAAGTCAATTGCATCATTCAATGGAAATCGAAAACAACTAACCGCAAGGCTAAAACAGTAGATGATATACACACAGTGTATTTGAACCGTTAGTATCAAAACAACGGTTCAATCGCTATCTACAGGCGGGTTATCACACGCCTAACACGCTATGCTTAGCAGGCATCCCTAAAACATTCCGAAAAATTAAAGGAATCTTGCTATAAATCTTGGGAGATCGTCAAAAAATGTCTCATTATAAGTCGCAGTTTTGGGCGACTAAGCAAAACGAAACGATGAATATCCATAGCTAAACATAAAATCGTTATTAAAACAAAACCAATTTTATAACGATTCGTGGCCTGCAATTAATGCATTCATAGATGGGGATGCATAAGCCGCCTTTATTTCGCGCTGTACTTTGGGTATGTTCAAGCCGCGAAACCCAACGGAATAGAAGAGGCGTATGCTTTTCTGTGCAAGTTTAGTTGCAATGAGTTAAAACCCAATAACTCGAAAAAACAATTCAATCAAATTAATTCCCAATTGGGCTCACAAAAACAAATAAGTTGAAACATAAACCAATCGAAAAACAATCAACTTTAAAAGTAACGTACTCAGTGAAGGTAAAACCCATTCCTATGGATGTGGACACTTCAATTACATCTAAAAATAGTTCGATTAAGAAAATTGTAAATAATAATGAACTCACGCAAGAGGCTGAGGAACCTTCGCCATCACCCGTGGATAACGAATACTCACAGGAGGATCAGGGTGAAAATTTTCAGACAAACCTGAACTCCGACACAGATGATTAAATTTCCTCCCCTATTTAAAGTGTAATAGCGAGCAATTAAAGCGCACAATAACAGTTTTAATCGATACTAGCGCTAACAAAAACATCGAAGTTTAATAGAAACCAACCCAACAAATAGTAGTAGAAAAGCATTTGAAAAAAACATTTTAGGCACTCACAAAACCGATAAAAAGCTCAAGATGAATTTGTTAGGTAACAATCTACCAACTCAAATTTATTTTGAATTAAATTTCCACAAACTTTTTGATGGAATACTGGGCTCGGAATCAATAACACAAATGAACGCTAAAATCGATTATAAATCGAATTCAATTTTGTTAAATAATCACATTAATAAGTTCGAACGATACTATCTGGATAAGAATTTTTATAATCACATTGTCATCACAGATACCTCACAAAACGTCGGCTGGTTAGTCTCAGGGTTTGCAAAATTAAATATAACCACTTAACCCGGACAATTTCAAGACATCAGTGAGGGTGTTGATAGATAGCCCCAATCAACCGAAATAACTTCCAAAACTGAACTTGGAAGTAAATAATTTTGAAACATTAAAGCTAATCCCAACTTGTGAAACCCAAACAATTGATAGGGAAACCTAAACGTTAACGAAAAAAACATTTTAATCAAAACCAGTTTCAAAAATCAAACTGTATTATTGTGACAGGATGAGAAACTGCCATCAACCACAATTATTAAGCATAAAATTATCACAAAAGACGAATACCCTATATATACTAAAAAGTACAGATACCCACATCGTTTTCAGAAAAATGTTGAGGAACGGATACAGGAAATGTTGGATAGCGGAATAATCCGTAACTCAAAATGCCGCTACTCTTCTTCAATATGGGTTGTCCCAAAGAAAGCGGACTCCTCGGGAAAACGGAAAATTAGAGTTGTAATCGACTAGCGTAAACTAAATGAGAAGACGGTAGACGATAAGTTTCCAATTCCTCATATCGAAGAAATATTGGACAGTTTAGGAAAGTCGGTATATTTGTCAACGTTGGATTTAAAGTCCGGTTTTCAGCAAATTCCAATGGATGAGAAATCTAGATTAAAAACTGTATTTTCAACCGGCAAGGGTAATTTTGGATTCGATTCCTCAGAATGCCATTTGGCTTAAAAAATGATCCCGCCACGTTCCAGTGCGTAATGATAAACGTATTCAAAGTCAACAAAATTTGAAAAACCATATTCAAAATTTTAGTATTAAATACTGAAAAGATTATCTCATTTTAATCTAAAAATTCAACTAGACAAATGCGAGTTTCTGAAGAAAAAAACTGAATTTTCTTGGCCATTTAATTATGCAAGACGGCGTTAAAGTTGACACAGAAAAAATCCAGAAAATACTGGACTGGCCACTACCTAAAACACCGGAAAAAATTAAACAATTTCAGGGACTTTCGGGTTATTATAGACGGTTTATAAACGATTACTCCAAGGTTACGAAACCCATGTCAAAATATCTAAAAAAGGATGCTGACTATATAAGAACGTCAGAGACTCTTAAAATGATATTGGCTTCGGACCAAATCCTAGCATACCCTGACTTCGCAAAACAATTTATTCTGACAACGGATGTATCGGATTTTACATTGGATGCAGCCCTCTCCCAAATTCAGAATACTTTCGAAGGACCCATTGCGTTTACATCACGAACACTTAATTCTACGGAGGTAAACTACGCGACGAATGAAAAAGACGCGTTGGCCATAATATGGGCCGTAAAAAAGAACCAACCGTACCTATACGGTAACAAATTCACGTTGGTAACCAACCATCAACCTCTAACCTTTAGTAAACCATCAGAGGAACACTCCAAAATCCTACGATTGAGGCTCGAACTAGAGATCTAAGATTATGACGTAGTCTACAAAGAGGGTAGAGCAAACGTAGTTGCAGATGCACTTAGCAAAATGTCCACAATAAATAACGAATTGCATTTCAATGAAAGAACATATAACACTTGTGAATCTGGAGAAATATCAGAAAATCATACTATCGGCGATGATGATATCGAAACAGTTCATTCGGCGGACACATCCGACGGCTATTTTATCCATTTCTCAGACCGCCCCATAAAATATTATAGGCATTAACTAATTTTCAAATTTTCTAATGTGCGGTTATGAAATTTTTGAAAGATATATTTCCAAACTTTAAAAGAATTATAGTTTCCAATTAAGCATTCAGCAAAGATGAAATCACAAATCTCATAAAAAAGTCCACAACGGTAAGCAAACCACAATTCTGGCACCAGAAAATTTGTTTCAAACCAAATATTAGAACCAAATCACAACCTAGAGGGGGTTGTTTCGACCCCTCTAACAAAAATAAAAAACGTAAATTATAAAACTTTCAAAACAACTAGAAATATAAAAAGAAATAAGAGCAAAATTAAAAGATTAAAGTAAAAATAATATTGTAACTTTTTCTCTATTCCAGAAAATCAAGTTTGTAACATTAAAATTCTTTGTCTTAACAATCCTGTTCTACAGTTGTAACGCTCAAAGATTAGAAATAAAGAACTTAACTGAAGACCTCTTACTGCTCATAAAACAAATCAATGTAAACTCTAGATAGGGAGTATCACAATTATACATTCTATAAATCTAACTAACATAGAAATAGTTGTATGGCGATAGGTAGCCAACAAAGTTGTCTTAACGAAAATAGAAATGCTAACAACTATAATTAGAGAACATCCAGGATGTAATAATCCAAACGCAAAGTAGAACTACTAAGTAGCAAAATACTTTCTCTAAAATAAATAATCATAGTGAAGGACCTACTCGTACATCAAGGTGTCAATATTAACCTCGTACATCAAGGTGTCAATATTACCGCAAGAAGCTCTTGAATTTGTAATTCCAAAAATAGTAGTAAATGATGAAACTCCCCTGTAGACGAAGAAGATTCGACAGTATTGATGATATTGCCATTAATCATAAACGACACCATCATAAAAAATCACCCTAAACACCTCATTAAATGCAAACCAAAAATTGTTCAAAAGTTCAAACCACAACAAATTTGTGCAAAGACATTAGGATATCCAAGAATTCAATCACGGTTGTCATAAACCACTAGTTATGAGGACTGAAAGCTACTGTAATGTGACTTCGGAAACAAAAACAACGATACAATTCATCTCCGAGGGTAAAATATTAATAAACATCGCAACGATCGAATATTGTCAGGAAACTTTCTGATAACATTTTGGAACGCACCATAAACTTCAATAACAGGAAGCTCCAATCAAATGAGATTAGAGGTGGAATGCAGGAAATACAGGGAGCACTGCATAATATCCCAGCAACTCGTAACTTAATAAAAACGCTGGATTTTGAGATAATTAACTAGGAAAACATCCAGAATAGGAACTATATCAGAAATGTACATCTAAAGCACATGGGTCACCAGAATTGGATCTGGACACTGTCTGGAAGCGTGTCTTTAGCATCTCAAATCCGGAAACATAGAAATCAAGCCAAACCACAACATATTCGGAGTTGTTGCCGAATGATAACATAAAAACAAAGGACGTGGACGCCCTTTCTTCACTCCCGGGAGAAGTTACGCTCGTGTGAGCCGCTGATTCAACAAAATATATTACTGCACATGTAAGGTGTCAAGTAATATTGTGGAATAGCAAATTCCAAGAACTGAAACAAGATCAATCAAGAATGTTGATAACAACCAACCAAACATGGGAAACAAGTTCGTTCCAAATATTAGCAAAGTATGCATTTTGTTATTTTAGAATAGTTGAGATAATTTTTGTGTTTAGTTGTAGTTGAAACTCTGTTACAAAGAGATGTAATAAAAAAATTAAATACAATTTTTTTAAATGTTTCAGCCGAAAGCAATAACTATATACAACATGTGGTAAATTTGGAAGAATCTTCACGCCACAACTTTTCATGATTACTATAAGTTAAAACTTCAAAATAAAAATTGTTGGAAATTCACCATTCGCTATATCCTTAAAGTACCAAAAATTAGGCTATCTGTTTCCTTTCAACAAACAGCAGATTTTAATAACAATTAATAATTAGCATTTTCCATAAATTAGGAAACCTTTTGAAAGAAATTGTTTAACCGAAAGCCGCATAGAAGCTTTTTCGTGTTTTCGGGAATATTGCCCTTACGAGAAAATAATTAAAACAATTCAAAAATAATAGATTCCAGATTCAATTGGCAACAAAACTTGGTCATATCATTTTCCAAAAATTTTAAAAGGAAAATACGAGTTTTGTTGGGTATAAATCGCTAATTGTAATAACCTCAATTCCAAAACTTACAATTCCAAAAAAAAAATTATAATCCATAATACCACGAAAAAATAAACTCCCAAAAGTTGAAAATTTTGAAATTCAAAATACTTAATAATAAAATTCTCAACAATTTCTAAAAACTGAAATTATTAGCGATATTACAATTAAAATTCATTAAAATGGCAAGGTATGATAACAGATTAACGAATGTGAACTGTAAACACACAAATATCACTCAATAAGAAACATTCGTCTTGCAGATACGCAAGAGGTTGCTGCACTCCTCCCAGCTCAACCAGGCGAAGGGCTTTTTATTTCAATCTCGGGGCGTAGGCGCAGAGATTTGTGAACATGATGGAAATGAACTGCCACCATTAACAAGTTCAGAACAACACCAAATTAACTAATTGAGAGTTCAGCAAATTTTTTTTTTTTTTCCTTTATTAATTACATCTGAGACTGTGCTCATCTAGCAATTTAACTTTCAAATTTTTACAAATTTTACATTTCTTAAACAGTTCTGATTGTTGGGGTAAAATCAAAAGGTTAGTCCCGAATTAAATTAATTAAATCTATTTAAAATACTAATTTTAATTTGGTATATTTATTAGGTCAAGTGGCCTCATTCTTTGAAGTCTTCTTTCAACGACAGGGTTATCTATCATATGGCGAATATGGCGGTTTTCATGTTCCTGGGGCATTATTTCGTGTTTGACGGCATATGCCTTTTTATTTCATATTTGATGAATTCCATCTGTAAGTCCCTGTGAAGGTCTTCATTCCTTGTGTACCACGGAGCATTTACGATGCTACGGAGAACCTTGTTTTAAAACGTTTGTATCATTTTTGCGTTTGTTTGTTTAGCACATCCCCAGAGTTGAATACCGTCGGTCCATATCGGCTAAAGTATTTACCGATATAGCAGCAGCTTGTTGTGTATTGTAAGCTCAGAGTTTTTATCTATGAGCCAATACGTTTTCTGAATTTAATATTAGATAATTCTTTTTTCTTTTTGACATGCTCTCTCCACTTGACCTTGGCATCGAGTGTCGTGCGAAGATATTTAACTTTGTTTGCATATGATACCTGTTGTGAGCTAATTTCTATCGGTAGAGGGGAAGCTTTTTGAAATGTAAAGTTAATATGCGTGGATTTCATCTCATTAAGCTTGAATCTCCAGCGCTTAGTCCAGTTACAAGTCGCATTGTCAATTTTATGGAGTATGCTCATTGCATCAACGTCATTACTTCCAATCGCCATGAATGCTGTGTCATCTGCAAAAGTGGCTATGGTTTCTTCATCTGTTGTTGGAATATCCCAAATATGTATATAATGTATATATTAAATACAGGATTGGTCCTAAGACACTCCTTTGCGGGACACTGGCAGAAATTTTCTTTAGTTCGGAGTATTTATCATCATATTTCACACGAAAATGTCTATTGGATAAATAAGATCTTACTCTGGCATAGAATTTCCGCGGCAGATCTCAATGCAGCTTGAATTCCAGTCCAGTGCCAGACTTTATGAAATGCTTGGGCGACGTACAGAAATATGCTGGAACATACTTGTTTACGTTCTAACGTTCCTTCAATAATGATAGTGATTCTATGCACCTGTTCAATGGAGTGCTTTTTTCTGAATTTAAATTTATGTGGCGAAATTAGTTGTCGGTCCTTAATTATTGGTTTGAGTCTTTTTAGTAATAATTTTTCAAAGAGTTTTGACATAATTGGCAGCAATGAAATTGGCCTGGATAATTTTTATCGTTAGGTGGTTTATTATGTTTTGCTATCATGATTACTTCTGCTGCTTTCCATTGCCACGGAACATATTTTAACGGAAAGCTTGCATTGATTATGTGTAATAGTTTACGAAATCCTTTACCTGGTAGAGCCTTGATTATTTGGCAAATAAACAAGTCATACCGTAGAGCTTTTTTAACATTCATTTTACTTTTTACTTCTTCTTTTAATTCTTTGAGAGTTACTGGCCGCATATCAAAACCATGTAGCTTGTGGATTGACATTATATTTTCATTGGCCGTTTGCCTTGGTAGTGGTTGGAAGGTATCCTCGAGATACTCCGCCAATAGATCAGCCTTCTCTTTAGGGCCTCTTGCCCAGGTTCCATCCTCCTTTTTAAGTGGGGGCACTTGCATTTTGAGTCTTTTGAGTCGCTTCGTCGCCTTCCACAGTGAATAATCAGAGTTTTTTTCATCGTTTAGGCTAACTAGATTTCTGTTGATTGATGCATTTTCAACTTCTTTAAGAAGAGATTTGAGACTGTTACCTAAATTGTTAAGAATTGTTTTGATCCCGGTGTTCTAGTTATTTGCAGGTTTTATGTGCCCGTCGTTTTTCTCTTACCAATTCTCTAACTTCCACTGGGTAGGATATGTTAAGCTTCTTCTTATTTTGTATAATGGGGATACTTGCCAAACAGCATAGTGAATTGTTTGATTGAATTTTTCTAATTCATCATCCAACTGGTGAGAATTTCTTATCGGTACTGAAGATTGATTTTTTCCTTGGCCATTTTAATAATGGCCTCTTTCGTTTGTCGTTTGCATTTGATTAGCTATTTGACCATCACATGCAAATTAAAAGCGAATAATATGTCTGTACGAAAAAGCAAAAATCGATAACTGCATGTAATGTAAAACTGCATGTACTGCATGTACTGCATGCCTGTAAAACAGTCCAAGTTATTGTTAGTAAGCATATTTTTCATCATTCACTTTAACATTTTCTTAAACCATGCACAGTGATTCTCTAAAAATGAAAATAATGTGTGAAAGTCAAAACCAGTAAGCTTTTCAACGTTACATATTCTACAACAACAACGCTGTGTTGTTTTGTTTGTTTTTGCGTTCACCCTTTATCTTGCAAAACAAAAATTATGATGATTAGCTAAAATTTTACATGTCTTTAAAGAAATAGCAAATGTCTCCGAAAAATAAAAATCTATCTATTGATTAGTAAATATGCTGTTCAAAAGTACACCAACGGTTGATTCAACATTGATTGTAAAATTCTAAAACAACACCGAATTGAATTAATAAAATTAATTTAATATCGAGGATTATGAAACAACAAAGAATTTCAAGACTCGTACTATAGTGCGTAGTTCCTGTATAACTCTAAATGAATACAAAAAATTAAATAAAAAACTCTTCCAAGAAAACAAAAATTAGTTTCATTTTACCAAATTAAAAATTAGCGTACATCTATTGTATAAGTATGCAACTGGTGGAGTGCAGATCTCAGCCCGACCTATCCTTCTTGTCAGTATACTGGTTGACATGGAGATGCCGAGTCCAGATGGTATACTGCACATGTGGGTGGATAGGTGTATTTGTGTGAGTTCAAAACTAGAATTGGCCAAAGGGGCCAATCGGATCGATCCTTTTCGCAGTTATGCAATCTCGCGTTTGCAGGACTTATATTCGATGTGTGAAATTTTTGGGAGTCAAAGCCACGAACCTAGTACTTCTAGTTTCCATGTTGAGTTAAGCTCGAAAATTATAATGGTTTTAACTACGATGAACGGTTAATATTGTCCAGCATTTTCCCAGTAGGTTAGGTTAGGTTAGGTTTCAGTGGTTTCTATCGCACACGTAATTAAATTTTGGCCCATTGTGGTACCACAGGATCCGACATCATTAAACACCCTTTAAAATCATTTAGAGATTAGTATCAAATACTATTAATATAGCGCACAATATCTCACACATTACAGCTTTCGAAATCAAAGAGGCTATCCATTTGCCCAAGCGATCATGTCTTATGCCAGCTAGCGCAGGACATGAGCATATGATGTGAACAAGAGTCTCCTCCTCCTCCTCCTCCTCTTCTTCCTCGTCCTTGCAGCTGCAGAAGTCATTTGCATCCAGATCCAGCCTTCTCGCATGATGTCCTAAAATGCAGTGTCCGGTAAGTTTCTTACAATTCTACCTAAGTCACGCTTCTTTAGTGTGATTAAGATGTTGGAGTGCTTCAAGCTCAGCTCAAGCCACACTTGCTTCACTACCCTGCCAGCCGGACTGTCGGGCCACCTAAAATTTGCCAAGGCAACTGTTTTTCTATGTCTCGCTGCTTTTAGCACAGACATAGGCCTTCCTACACATTCTCGCTCTGGTTCCAGTATTAGAGTCGTACCGTACCTTGGTAATTCGTCTGCCCTGCAATTTCCCTCAACGCCATAGTGGGCCGGAATCCAGACCAACAGGATATTAAAGTGTTCACTCATCTCGTTAAGAGTTATGTGACAATCCAACGCCACCCTTGATGCCAGGGAAACTGAATCCAGTAAAAGAATTTCCACCTGTCTTTCCACATAAATAGTGATATCAGTCAACGATATTACATTATGTCTTTACCAGTTCATGGCCTCTTCAATCGCTATAACTTCAGCCTGGTACATGCTGCAGTAATCTGGTAGACGAAAAGATAGATTTACATTTAATTCCCCAGATCACGCCAGCTCCTATTCTCCCAGCGAGCTTGGAGTCGTCGATGAAGAATTTAACTATCCCGGTCTCAATAATGAGACCATTCTTCCAATCGCCCCTAGAGGAGAGAATCACCTTAAAACGCTTGCAAAACCACAAAAGGGGTGTTATATAATCCAAATTCAGTAGGTCATCCCTCATCGAATTGCCTATAGATGAGCGTCCTTTTTTCAGGCACCTCCACCCCGAAATCGCTGATAACCAACGGGAGAAGGTACAGGATGACCTCTAAGTTACTAGTGGAGGTTGTTTTTAACGCTCCATTAACGAGCAAACAGCCTGTCCCCTGCACCTTCGACATCATGTTCCTGTATAATAATTTCTCTAGAGCTGGCCACCATACACTCACACCTTACAGCAGTACGGAGCTTAAAACTGCCGTGTAAAGCCAATGCACCAGCCCGGTTTCAGACCCCATTTCCTTCCGATGGCATTTTTCCAAGAGTAGAGTGCCACAATGGCCGTCTTGACTCTTTCTATCGTGTTTGGTTTCCAACTGAGCTTACTGTTGAGAAGAATCCCTAGGAATCTCGTCTTATCATTAAGGGCAAGCATAGTGCCATTTAAACATGGAGTATTCATTAACGGAATTTTATATCTCTAAGTAAAAATGACCAGCTCTGTTTAAGATGAGTTAATGCTCAATCCACGTCTGCTGGCCCAGCCTGCAGTGATTGATAATGCATTCTGCATCACATATCTAATTATTCCCAGATGTTTTCTCGAGACAGCAACCACAACTAATCCTTCCCTCTATCCTTCCCTAGTCGATTGATGACTACATTCTAAAGAAGGGGAGAGAAGACATCTTCGTATATTGCTGTTGCCTGAACAACCCGTCTTCTGATGTAGACTTTCCCCATCCCCGGTTATACCCTTCTGCCACCTAGCAGGTGATTAATTAGCCTGGTTACTGGGTATTCAACCTTAAGTGGCAACAATCCTTCCGTATAATTGCCTCTACCTTCACGTTGTTGAAAGTGCCCTCGATATCGAGAAACGCCAACAAAGAGAATTCTTGAAAATCCAGTGACTTCTCAATTTCCCGAACCAAGGTATGTAATGCCATGTCATCGGACTTACCCTTATGGTACGAATGTTGAGACGGCTCAGTCTCTGGGTACAATTATCGAACGAATATTGACATCCAGCAACCTCTCCATGATGTTCAGCGGAAAAGATGAAAGAGATATTGGTGTAGGTCCTTAGGGTTGCTGTGCGAGCTTCCACCCGCGTTCGAAATGAAGATCACTCTAGCCTCCCTCCACTTCTACGGAATGTACCCCAGCTTAAGACACCCTATTAAAATAACCTCCAGCCAGGGAAGTAAAACCTCCAAATTCTTCTGAATTGCTGCTGGTACAAGCTCATCAGGGCCAGCTGACCTAAAGGGCTTAAAACTTTTGATACGCCATTTTATTTTCCGTGTATTCAGAATATCCTCTGAATACAACAGTTGGACGCCGCAGTCATCCCTAGACCCGCAATCATCCAAAGGTTCCGCAGTCGATGCATCCTCAGTTTCTGGGAGGTGAGTTTCCATCAATAGCTCAAGAATCTCTTCACTAGAAACCGCCCATTCGCTATTCGGTTTTATCAGATAGCTTGGATCAGCTGGACTGGTACAGAGAATCTTACTTGAGCGCGAGGTATCCGAGACCCCTTCCATTCTATCACTGAAAAGCCTTTCTTGCGCCTTCCTTGATTCGCTTTTGTAAACTCTGAGACGTTCCTTATAGAAGTCCCAGTCTTGACTTTTTCTCGATCATTTTGCTCTATCGAAAACAGATCCATAGACTTTTTACCACTCCGCAAGTGCCGAAGCCCACCAAACAGGTTTTCGCTTTCCCCGCAGCTTTATTAATGAGCAAGCGTCCCTCATAAAGGTATTACAAGCCCTAGTATGAGTATCCACTATTGAATCCAGATCACTACTCGTGTCGTGGAGTTCTGGGACTCTAGATGAAATACTGCCTTGTAATACCTCCATATATATGCGCCATACTGTCCTCTGAGGATTTCTGAACACGCACTGATTTGTAGTTTGGAGATTGAGCTTAAACGTTCGGTACCGATGTTCAGAGAAGGAGTATTCCTTCGCCACCCTCCATTCCCTGATCATAGATGAAATAAAATCGGAGACCAGAGTAACATCCAGAACCTCCTATCTATTACTAATAATAACGGTGGGTTTCTGGCCTATATTACTAATAATGAGGCTAGTTCTTAAAAGAAATTCGAAAAGTAATTCAACCCTTGTCATATATGTCCGCGCTACCCCAGATGGTATGGTGTGCGTTTGCGTCGCACCCTAGGATATCTCCCACCTTCCTCCTTTCCGCGCTACAAGCAAGTGTCTCCATTAAACCTGGTGGCACTGGCTTCTCTCAGTCTATGTATTTTCCCAGTAATCTAGGGATGACATGTTGTAACATCCCATTTTCGATATTTTATCGAAGTTTATATCACTTTTTCCTAAACTGGAATGGGCAACTGTTTCGTTTTGGAATCATTTTTTTCGTATTGCTATCATAACCTACTAGAACAAATGTGGACAAGATGTCTTTGTCTAATTTCGTTCAAGTATCGAAAACAAATTATTTTGTGATAGAAATGAAGTAGAAATATCAAAATTTTCCGATCTAGCAGCCTGGTAGATGGTATAAAATTTGAAATAGAGTCACATTTTATTCTAAAGAAGCGAGATATAAACTTCGATAAAGTATCGAAAATGTGATGTTACGTAATAAAAGATCAAGTGTTCATTGGTTTTATAAACTAAATTTTAGTTCTGCATATGTAAATTTTGTGCGGAAATACTTTTTCCAGAATCGTAGAAAAAATTATAATTCAAGCCTTTTATACAAGTAGCTTGAGCAGGCCAGTTTCTTTGGTAGTTTAGAAGACTTAGTTTAGAAAATTATGAAACCGATTTAATTGATTTCCAATTCAATACTTGGAGTTTTTGAAAAAATCGAATCTCTCTCATGGCTTAACTGACCAATATGTATCTGAAAGTATTAGCCAATTTTTTAGTGGTAGATTTTATATAATTTTAGATTTTCTTAACAATGAATCTCTATTATTAAATATTTCACTTGGGAAGACACCTAAAGACACACACCTGAAGACACCAAAAGAGTTAATGATCAAATGGTTAATTGCAAACATTAGTTGAATGATTAACTAATACTCGCTAATGTTTTTAGTTTTAGCAAGGTTTTATCAAATGTTTCATCACCGTTCAAACAAATCTATATCAAACTGTAAACATTTTATTCCACACCATCATACGATAAACAGTTTCATCTGCCAAGAATTTACTATCATTAATTAAATTTATGATAACCAAAGACGCACGATGCCGATTAGATAAAATTTGATTTTAATTAGATATTTAATTGCTTTATCCAAATATGCTAATTTAAACAAAATTAGGAGAAGAAAGATTCTCAGGCTGTAGGTTCTTTTCGGCAAATCTTAATTAATGTGGCTTTTATATTTATAATTCGGCCAAAAATATATTTGTTTCGAATAAATTGTTAAGCCATATTTCCATTAAAGCCTATTAACCATGGATGATTACATTTTAAACGAGGGTCAGTAATACTATTCGGCTTTTCGAATATTTTCAGCTGGAAAATATGATTTGGTAATGCAAGTAATTAATTTAATTAATTTTAAAACAAAAAATTATTATTTTTTTATTTTATTTAATTAAATAGAAATTCGTGTACTTCCAGTAAAAGGAAAATAAACGGAAATAATTTTTCTTTCGATAGAACGTAGATAATATGGAGTAGGAAAAATAAGAACCAACGTACTATGTATGGTGAAAAAAGGTACCCAGCTTGTAAAATTGGATAGAACTTTTTCGTTTTATGTCTATTTGGAAAAGATTAAAACTTTTTTTTGTAGGAAAAAGGTTTTTTATACAAAAATCCTTTTAAATATTTAATTGATCGATATTTTCCTGTTTTAAAATAAAATTAAAGGTTTGAAATCCTTTTAAATGAATTTTAATTTATATTTGTGCTTAGGATATTGTTAAAGGTTTGTTTTGCTTTAAAATGGTTGGGAATTCGAACACCAGTGTGTGTTAATGTTCTAACATTCATTCATATAATCTTACTATGTATATTTTAGAAAGAGCTGAAAGGACGTGCTTAAGTATCTGTCATCATAATAACCGGATTTCGTAAGACCCGCGGCTTAAAATATTCTTGCTAATCTTTATTTATTAAGAAATTTTATTAATTAATAAAAGAGGAGGGGGCATTACTCTTATCTTTTATACCATTTCGTCATTTTGTTCTAACTCCCTTGAGCTATTAAACCAATAATGTTTGCATAAATGATTATAAAGCTCGATATGTCTCTCTATGCCACTCTTCAGAACATCCGAGAAAATTTTACTATTTTCTTTAAACAGCGATTAGCAACATTTTTCGTTAATTTTTTTTCGAATCGGATGGGTCATGAGATGAATCTATACGAATCAATATTCCCTTTATTAGTGAGTTATTTATTTATTAGTGAGGCAACTCTGTATAAAACGAAACATTTATGTTTTTGATTAGAAATTTAAATAAACTACAAAAAACTGAACTGAAATATTAAAAAATGTAAAATTAGATTTAGCAGATTTCTACGAACCAATTAAAAGCCAATCAAAACCACAGTGGAGCGAATCTTGGATATATTACAACGAAGCAAGTTATCTCTCGGGAGAAGTGCCTCAACTTTGGCCATTCATTTCATTAAAAGTATTCCAAAAATATCCGAAAAACGAAATTCGTAAGTTGACTCGGACTCTTGCAATTCATGATAGGTTTGGGTTGGAATTTTTTTGTTTCTAAAATTTCTATTTCTTTGTTGTTTTTTTCTGTCTCTGTTTGTTGTATCCCTAGAATATTTTGCACCGAAGCTTCTTGATATTATATCAGATGATTTGATTCTATATTGTTCTAAATTATAAGTTAGTGATCTGGTTTGCTTGTTTGTTGAGACTTTTCAGATATGGTAGGAAATGGATCTTTCCATGTCTAAATCTTAGTCCGCTTGAATTTTTTGGAGGTTTTCTTATGAATTTTCTATATTTGAAATATTAATATTCGGATCGTTTTCTGATATCATTTCGTGGTTCCCAAATTTTATTCCGTGGTTCACCACCATATATTCAGTAGCTCGCCCCTTAGCTCCCCCCCAGTAGCTCCCCCCAATAGATTGTCTTATTTTGTCTTGGTTCAAAATGGGTTGAGTTTTAACTGCGAATAATGAGGTTGGGTTTAGTCACTTGTTTCAATTTGTTTCACTGCTGCTGAGTTTGCACAGGAAGGCAAATGATTCTTCTATTCTTCCAAAGTATGGCTTTCTTAAGCCTGTGATGATGCCACTCTCGCATTATATTCAATAAAAGCGCACAGTGCCTGTGCAATAGGCCTCTTAATTTGTTTTGGTGTAAATTATCGAGATAAACAAAAAAAAACATTATCATCGAAATAATCGGGTATTCTAAATTTTATTAGGGTGCAAGTAGAAACTCTGCTTTTTTGGTCAAATTCAACTTTATTGGAAATATAATTGTTACAAAGATTAATTATACAATTATCCGCCATTATCATCTCTGGTCTTTTATCAAGTAGATGATGGTGGTTTCGAAGCAAAATAGTCATCGGGCCATTTTTGCACATCTTCAACACTTGTGAACCGCTGGGTTTTCAAATATAATGACATCGATCTGAATAAGTGATAATCAGTAGAAGCCAAGTCTGGACAATACGTCGCATGCTGTAAAACTTCCCAGTCTAAGGAGAAGATCAGTTTCTGGGTTGATTTTCCAGTATGTGAACGAGCGTTGTCATACAGCAATATATCCCACCAGAAACACAGTTACATTTTGTTGAGATGAATATTCATTTTTGCAACTGATCTTGATGGCCACCCTGGATCAACCAATGGTTTTCGGCGTTTAAGATTATCGTACAAAATCAACATTTCACCATCCATATTTTGTGCAAAAATATCTTTATTTTATACCGAGAAACCAAATTATGAGGAATCCATTTTGCTTCCTTCTGAATTTTCCCCATTGCATGCAATCGAAGTGATATTACTTGGTGAGTAACTCAGACCTGTTTGTGGGCTATTTTCGAGTTTGATACGGATTTGCTTCCAGTAAAACTTTAAGTTCTTCGTCTCATATTATTTTACTGCACCTGGACATGGATCATGCTCAAAACTAAAATTGTCATCACGAATTCTTGTAAACCTCTTTTTTACTGTTGAATGACTCCAAAATGGCAGGTGATTTGGGTGCGTACAAGTCATCCAACTGCAGAGCCGAATTTCTTACCTACTAAATAATTTAATCAGTCATATAATCCATATACTTAATATAAATATGTAAACCAAGGCTACTTTTAATGAGATAAGGTACCAGTTGAAATGAAAAAAAATTGATACAATCAAAAACAGTGGACAAAATAATAAGGATTTGGCCACAAAGCCACCAAGACAGTGCAATAATAGAAAGCTGTCTATATTGATTTGTGGCTTCGTATGTATCCACTTTGAACGTTGTTGTAGCCTTCGAAGATATTCGTTGCTCCATCTCTTCCAAAAGTCTTGTTTTACTTTTTCCAGTAGCTGCCACCTTGAAAGTCTATTAATGCTTGTCATGTCATTTGTTATTGGGCATAGGGGTCTAGAATTTAGCACTGCCTCTATTTGATTTAAAACAGTTGTCAATTCTTCGTAGGTCAGTGTGGTATTTCCTAAAATCTTCTTCAGGTGGGTTTTCACTGACTTCACGCCAGCTTCCCATAACCCACCAAAATGAGATGATGCTGGTGGTTTGAAATGCCATGTTATACCTTCTGAAGCTAGCTATTCTGATACTATTTTGTTAAAGTCCACTAGAGCTTCTCTTTTCATTTTTCTCAGCTGGTTATTGGCTCCAATGAAATTTGTTGCGTTTTCGCTGTACATGTCACTGCATAATCCTCGTCTGTAGCTGAATCTCTTGAAAGCTGCAATGAATGCCTCAGTAGTATGATCTGTTAGTACCTCTATGTGAATTGCTTTGGTAGCAAAATCGCTATATAGCCTTTATAAGTTGTATATCCTCTACTTCTGCTCGTTTTTAACTGTAGTGGACCTGCATAATCAACGCCAATGGCAGATTTCCCATTAGTTGGTTATTCCCTTGATGAGCTCCAAATCTGTGACAAGTGACATATTTTGAAATTAACGTTTTAGTGACATTTTTTGCACGTATGATCCAAAACTTCTTACCTAGGTATAAGAGAGTAAGTTGGATTCCTCCATGTGCTGTTTTCAAGTGCGCGTAATTAATTATTGCTCTAGTGAGCTGATGATTAGAAGGAAGTATTGCAGGATGTTTTTCTTCATAATTTAGCAATGAATTCTGAAGTCTTCCACCTACCCGCAGAATTCCATATTGATCCAAAATGGGTTTAGTTCTTGTAACTTCCTTTTTTTTTGACTGACTTGTTCTTCAGCAATTCCTCTCTTTCCGCCTTGAAAAGACTACGCTGAGTCTGTTTTATGATGATACGTTCTGCTTCATGTAGATCATGCTCGTCTACATTCTCTTTTTGCATCTTTTGATAAAGATGTTTACATTCTTTACGATTCGTTTTAGTTTCATAAAGCTTGGCGGTGACAGTTGCCATATTTGCATGTTTCAGTTCAGCTTCTGCTTGTTCATCAAATTCTTGGTATCTTTCCATCGAATGATAATTTTTATTATTTTTTAACCATTGTGGTCCAGTCCACCAGATGTTGTGATTCATAAGGTCCTTTTGTTGTTATCCCTCGACTAGCACAATCAGCTGGATTATATTTTGATTTTATATGATGCCATTGATGTGGTTCAGTCAAGCTTCGGACTTCTGATATTCTATTGGCAACGCACGATTTTAACTTTTGAATTTCGCCCTGTTTCCATGAAAGTGCTATCGTGGAATCAGTTCATGCATAAGTTGGTGCTTGTTGTATGTTTAGTGATTGCTTGACTTCTTGTAGTAGTTTCGCAGCTAGGAGGGCTCCGTTTTACTCTAAACGTGGTAAAGTTACTGTTTGTTTTGTCGGTGCTACTCTTGTATTTCCTGCTACAAGGCTGATGTCAACTTGCTCTCCAGCGACTATATGCCTGTTCCGAGGCGTCACTAAATCCATGGACCTCGACGATTGATTCACTTGTGAATCCTATCCATCTAGGGTTTTCAATTCGTTGAGCAGAGTCAGTTCTTCTAGGTAGATAACCCACTGTTTTTCAATTTCTTGTGAGACCGGCTCATCCCAACTAAGTCCTAGAAGCCAAATGTTTTGCATTGTAATATTCGGTGTTATTATTATTGGGCCTAGCCATTCTAACGGATCAAATAGTTTGCCTGTCGTAGAGAGTCACTAATCCAGTGTGTGCAGGGAGGTCTACATTAAATTCAAAGATGTCCGTACAATGTTTCCAATTATAAGCCCTAGAGTTTTGACGGTTTCATCGATTTTAATTTTGTATAGATCTGTGCTTCCGGTCATGTTGACGTTAGCTAGTAATTCCTTGTGATTGCTTGTCCCATTCCTTAAATTGAAACCGCCTCTTCGAAGTAGTTGACTTAATTGATTTTATACCCTCAGCGCTTCTTTTATCGTGTCACCTCCTGACATGAGGTCATCGACGTAAAAATCGGTTTTTACCACCTGGTAAGCAGATAGGAATAATTTGTGCTCATCCTCTGCCAGTTGTTGCATTGTTCTGACGGCAAGGTAAGTGGCTGATGAAGTTCCGTACGTGACTGTTGTTAATTGGTACTGCAGGCTCTCAGTCGGTGAGTCACGCCAAAGTATGCGTTGAAAGTTCCTGTCTTCTGCAGCGATCAATATTTATCGAAACATTCTTAGAATGTATGCGTATTTGTATTTTCCCTATCTCATAACAATATGCCAAAGGTCTTGTTGTAATTTTGGCCCGACATGCATGATGTCATTTAGCGACCGACCATTGGATGTTTTTGCTGAGGCATCAAACACCACTCTTAACTTTGTTGTAGTGCTTGAAGACAGCTGGTGCGGCATATAGTATGTAAGTCCAGTTGTTTAAGCAATTTTCTGCATATGTCCAAGGTGTTCATATTCGTCCATACATTTTTTGTATTGAGCCGCTAAGTCGTCATACTTCAAGAGTTGTTTTTCTTGTTGGAGAAATCTAGCTGTTAAATGGTATTTGCACGGTGTACCTGCCATTTGATGACCGTTTGACGCTGCGTTGGAATATCTCTTCACACTTTTCTTCTTCGGGTGTTTGCTTTCTTGGCGGATGTAAATGTTCGATTTCTCAACACTTTTTAAGAGTTTTTTCAATTTATTCCAAAGAATTCTTCTCGGTGGTAATCGCACCTGTTAAATTTTCATTTAACTTAACTGATTTGGTGGTTTTTCCCAGAACTATCCAGCCTAGCTCGGAGCTTTGAGCTATTGGATGTTGATTGTTTTGCGTCATGATTTCAGGTAGTATAATATCCGCATAATCCACTCCTGAAAGTAAGTCTATCGGCGCTGGTGTGTTGTAGTTTGGATCGGCTAGTGGTAAGTTCTTTAAGTTAGCCCATGTTTGACTGATTATTGTTTGCTGATTATGTGTTACTTTATTTACTACAAGGGCTTTATAGTTAATTGAAATTCAGAGTTGAGTCGCGGCATTATTGCCAGTGTGGCTGATTTTTTATGGTTTCTTTCTGGTCTCCGCAGATTCCCGTTATGTTCATGTTGGATTTGCTTGTTGTTATTTTCAATCTGTTGATGGCACTCGAAGTAATGAAGCTTGCTTGTGAGCAAGGATCAATAATTGCTCGTAGATACCGGTGGTCTCCATCGTTGGGTGCTGTTTTGACTAGTGCTGTTGGTAACAGCACGTACTCTTTGTTTTCTAATTCTTTACCAATGTGTAATGATATGTTGCGGTTGTCTGCTGTTCTAGTTTCATTCGTTGTTCTTGGATTGTTGTCCTTGTTGTTATGTAAAAGCTGATGATGTCGTCCGCCACACTGTTTGCATGATTGATTCAGCGTGCATTCGACTGTTGAACGGTTGCTTTTAAGACAGTTCCTGCAGAGTTCCAATAATGAGAGCAATTGATTTTTTTCGTATATATATTGATGTTTTTGAATTTCCCGCAGTCCTGTACATGATGATTTTGTTGGCAAATTTTATATATCGTATTATTTGTTAACAAGGCTACTCCTGTTGGATTATATTTTACCACCGAGGTTGAAAGATTGTGGATATTAATGATTTTTTCGCGAAAAACTGATTACAATGCAGTAAATCGCTTTTCCACAAACATCATGAGATTGGCTAAAGTTTGAAGTTTCTTTGTGTTTGTTAGCGACATCTCGTATAGTTTTAAGGTTTCGGAGTCGAGCTTTTTGGTTATAACGGATATTATTGAAGCAGATTCGGTTCCTATGCTTCCTTGCGACATCAATGTATGGATGTATCTTGTTACTATGGCTCTGCGATTGTCGTATCTTTGTTTGATAATCGACCAGGCTGTTTCATAGTTTTTACTAATGGCGTGAAAGTGATTGATTAATTTTGCTGCCTGCCCACCGGTGTAAGTTTTTAGATAATTGATCTTCTGTGTGTTCGTTAGTGCTCCGTTGTTATGCACTAACTTGTCGAAGACATCATGAAATGCCATCCATTTCATGTGCTCTCCGTTGAAGTGTGGTATAGAATAGGATTGTGATATGTCATCGTAATGCCTCTCAGTGAAGTAGTCTAATGTGTTATCTTCTTCTTCGCAAGCCTCCAAATATATTGTTTCGTTCAGATCAAAGATCTGATTCATCTGGCTTTCCATTTGAATCAGGGTCAGTTTTAGCGCATGCTGGCGCATTTCCACAATGGAGGCTTCGTAAGTTTTTGCTGTATTTTTCCTGAATGCGAAGTATTGATAGCTTGGTCCGAGTTACGGTTTAGTCGATGATATTAACATTTGGTCTGTCGCTTCGTATCGAGTTTCTCCCTTAAATGGGATTTTAACTATATATCTATTGTCTGAATCACGCTCGTTTCTCATCGTTGGTCAATAGTTTGGAATTTCTTCCGATTCCCAATACTTTCTTAAATTCTCATCAATATTCTTATTCGCGTGGTAATTGTAGCTCAAGTTGCTGTTTCTTGTTTCATCAGTAGTACAATGATTTAATTCTCCTGCTGTTACCCATCCAAATTTGGTATTTTGTGCCACTAGCTTTTTATCATTAATTTTAATGCGACCTTCAAAACATTGAAAAACTTATCAGCTCCAGTCGTGATGTCGATGTGACTAAGTTTGTGATAATCGGGATATGCAAGCTGTAAATGGTTTAGTTCATTGTAACTGCTTACGTTGATGTAATGACTTGGCAATTTAATTGGTAGTTTATTCAATATCAGTACATCTATCCCAACTTGTTCATCATAAAAGCAGGAAAATAGAGTGATCGAAGCCATTCCTCTCGTATGTACCTCATCAGAAGTTAATCCTTTTATTGAAAAATTTGCGTTTTGTCTAGGAAGTTTTAGTCGCTGGATACAATTTTCTGAAATAAAAGATGCTCGTGCGCCAGAATCCAATAAGGGTCTGCCATTATTGTAGCTTCTGGGCTCCCCTTATATTCATGTTTCTTCTGATTGAAGCTTGAAATAAATCTCTGAATGAGGGAAATTCTGAGTAAATCCTTAAAAACACCAGTATATTTATTCGTGGTAGTCGAATTTCGTCCTCTCGTTTATTATGCATTACTTCTTCTAAAACTGACCTTTGGTTAGCGAGCAGTTGTTGCATAGTGCAGTCATTACTTGGTTCCTTCATTTTGCGCTCCAATTTCAGCAATTTCACTTTTTAAAAAAAATAATTTTCTTCTAATTCGTCCATTGTCTTGGTGACGTCATCATCAAATTTAATCCTGTTTTCCAATGACTTATATTCCGACCATATTTCGTCAAGAAGTTGAATATTACGATACGCCGCGCGATACGATTGAGACATCGACCATCTGCCATTTCACAAAACTTAACTAAATTTCACAAACGACCACTCAAAACGAAAGAAAAATACTAAGCTTGGTATATCGCACTTTCCAATTCACTTTGAAATTAATTTCAACTGTATTTAATCAGATTATCATTAAATTTTATATATCACTCTATAACTTTAATAAATTTATTTTTTAGGTTTTAAACTTCAATTGATAATCGCAAATACAATTCACATAGGGTTAAAATTGTCTAATTCGGATTGACGCTTAATTTATTTAAATTTGGGAAAGCGGCTTAAGCATTTATCTTGGATGACGATATTATGGGACCGTAACTATATAGTTTAACAGATGAATAGTAGTAATCGTAGAACCGAAAATCCTTTAAAGTATAGAATACACTAAAATATATATAAATAAAATAGTAAAGTCATCTCTAGCGCTTTGAGATGTTAATCATTTAATTCCATTAGGTTAGAATCAGATATTACGATTCGCGAAAATATAATGACATGAAAAACACATTTCGTGAAAAATGGTTGTGTGCAAAATACTTAACCAGCTTATTAAAACAAAAAAAATTAATGCAATTCCACGAAAAATGTCCGTTGCAATATTTAGTGGAAAATCTCTCTCGCACAGAGTGTGAAGCATTATTAACTTAAATCGCCATATTTTTCCAAAATCCCTAAACTGTAACAAAAATCATGTAATAATATTTTTTAACATTACATAATCTCGCCGCTTATAATGAACATACATATATTTAAATACATAACTGTATGCATATACTGATAGTGCTTATACAAAAATAATAATAGTGGATTTATAGTTTTTATGATAAACTGCATACAGTTTATAGTTTATCCACATATGATAACAAACCGTTTTTTGCACGATACGAACGAGTACACTATCTAAATAAAAATTTAATATGCACTAAATTCTAAAATGCTAATTTTTTTTACATATAGTTAATATTTACATATATTTCATAATACATAAATAGAATATAATAAAAATATAAACAACAACAAAAAATAAATTAATTTCATTACAAATATTTAAAATATTCGTATTCCTATGTACGAGTACGTACGCTGTTGATTTTTTATGTAAAACTATATCATCTACATAAACGTATACGGGTACGTAAATGCTGTACAAAAATTTAGATCACATAAAATTAATAATAACATAGATAAATATTTGTAAAATTTTCATTTATAAAATTTTTGATTGGTAAAAATATTGTTCACGTACATTTTCTGCAATCAGCGGTAGACTAGACGTACCATGCCTAATATACTATATATTATTGAGAAAAATTTATTTACAAGCTGTAAAATTTCAACCTTTCGAGAGGGATGCACAAGGGAAAAGAATTTAAGGATTGTAGTGCTTTCTATATGTTTAAGCATAAATAGTTGCTGGATACAGATATTTCATAATACAGGATCGTAAAAATTCTGAAATTTATTCGTTTGAAAATTTTTATTTTTTTTTTTAATTTACGATTTAAGTATCACAAATGTAGCAAGTGCTACTGGTCGTCCCAACAATTGTGTATAGCATATTAAACAAAAGCTCAATCATTATACAAAATCGATAAAATGCAAACATAAATTCACGCTTAAAAGCACCTTAATAATTCATTAGACATATTTTATAAAAAAAACTTAGAATTAACCCTATTTATGTCTTTTCTAAAGACTTTATCAAGATCAGCTGATGTTATATCTGCTCTAACGGAATACTACCCTAACATCAGTAGTAAAAATACTGTGCAACTTTCAGCCAAATTTATAAATCTGCCGTCAACTTTGATGACGATACCTCTGTTGGATAACACATTCTATCTAACCTTTACCAAAGCTGATAAACAATTAATCTCCCAGCTTAAGATAACAGAATCTAGTAAAGTAATGACGATCCACGAAGCACAAGGATTAACCTCATCAAATGTGATATGTATAAGAATCAATTCTCAACCACTTGCGCTGTTCGATAGTGTAACCCCATGCCATAGTGCAATTTCAAGACACACCCAATCATTTAGATATTTTTCACCAGTGGCTAATGACTATAGTGAAGTTTCCGACAAACTAAAAATGACAATAAACTTTACAACAGCCCACAAAGTGTAAACCTACACTTTCAAAAAAAAATTGTTTTGCAAATCGAATAAAAATAAGTTCACAATGGCAAGCTAATTTAGCCATAACAATAAGCCAAAACCTTTCAATATAGTTTCTAAAAACCAGCATATTTATGAGGTGGGCAGCTCTATATTATTTTACAGTAAAAAGTGTAGTGGCGGTTCGGAGGTCAATGACAATGCATCGTAGAGATGTCTACGCTTAACGGTATGTGGGATTATGTTAGTTAGGCAATTCTTAACGTTTTCTAGAAGCCAACATATTTATGCGATGAGGCAGTGATAGATTTTTTTCATTTTTAAAATATTGCTTTAATAAAAAGTGTAGTGGCGGTTCGGAGGCCAATGACAAGGCATCGTAGAGATGTCTACTCTTAACGGTATATAAAGTCATGTTAATAAGACAAATCTGAGTGTTTTCTAGAAGCCAACATATTTATGCGATGGGACAGTCATAGATTTTTTTTAATTTTAAAATTTTGCTTTAGTAAAAGTGTAGTGGCGGTTCGGAGGTCAATGACAATGCATCGTAGAGATGTCTACGCTTAACGGTATGTGGGATTATGTTAGTTAGGCAATTCTAAATGTTTTCTAGAAGCCAAAATATTTATGCGATGGGGCAGTGATAGATTTTTTTCATTTTTAAAATTTTGCTTTAATAAAAAGTGTAGTGGCGGTTCGAAGGTCAATGACAAGGCATCGTAGAGATGTCTACGCTTAACGGTATATGGGATCATGTTAATTAGACAAATCTGAGTGTTTTCTAGAAGCCAACATATTTATGCGTTGGGGCAGTCATAGATTTTTTTTAATTTTAAAATTTTGCTTTAGTAAAAGGTGTAGTGGCGGTTCGGAGGTCAATGACAAGGCATCTTAGAGATGTCTACGCTTAACGGTATATAGTATCATGTTAATTAGACAATTCTGAATGTTTTCTAGAAGCCATCATATTTATGCGATGGGGCAATGATAGATTTTTTTCATTTTTATAATTTTGCTTTAGTAAAAGTGTAGTGGCGGTTCGGAGGTCAATGACAATGCATCGTAGAGATGTCTACGCTTAACGGTATGTGGGATTATGTTAGTTGGGCAATTCTGAATGTTTTCTAGAAGCCAAAATATTTATGCGATGGGGCAGTCATAGATTTTTTTCATTTTTAAAATTTTGCTTTAATAAAAATTGTAATCGCGGTTCGGAGGTCAATGACAAGGCAAAAAATTTGGCGCGCTGTCAAAGTATTCAGTTCAGGAAAACAATTGTTGGGCATTAAAAATTAAAATTTTATTATTTTTATTTTAAAATAATAGTTGTTTATTGTAAAATCCGTTTATGTAATACAATATTTACATAAAAAGCTAAGAAAAGTATAAAGTAAAATAAAAATTCAAACAAAACAATTACATCAGCATTCGTACAACACTACATTACTTTTGTGTTTCCAATAAATGGCTGACCAAATTAAATGTGTGTCCTGCAAAAGCGCAATTAGCGAGATTCACCAAGGAATTAAGTGCACCAGATGTCATAATACGTTCCGTTCACGCTGTGTTGGCTTCTCTGGTAAAAACAGGCAGGAAATTCAAAAGTTCGCCACCATTTGGAACTGCTGTCAACCAAGCTCCTTAGTAACTGTCAGCCCTAAAAACAACTCCGATTTAAAGAAGCAGGCTCCTGTTGATGGTACGCCTCCAACATCTCAAACACCACAAACATCACATATTTTGAAATTATCAGTCGATATCAATCAACAAAGCTTTCAAAGACTTGAGGACCTAATCCTGGATGTGAAAAAATCTCTCCTTGACCAACTATCGGTGCTTCGTGACTATTTAATAGTAAATTTATCAGCTGAAAATACGGAACTGAAAAACAGGGTCCAGGTTGCACAGGAAAACAACGAAGAGCTCCATCACACTATTAATCGCCTGGAAAGGAAGTTGAATATCTGAAAGAAAAAGACAATCTAAGCAACATTGTGATTTCTGGAATACCGAATAGATCGATTGATCCTCTTACCTTAACTGCAAACATTCTTAAAACAATCAAAGCCAACGTATCCAATGACTGTATAACCAGCGCACAATATATCGGGAGGGAACTCGTGTTACCATCCACCAGCACAGCACCCAAAACGCCTAATCATTTTCTCCTGGTCAAGCTTAAATCCATCACCATCAAGCAAGAAATAATAAAAAATAAGAAAGTATATAAAAATATATTTTTGGATCAAATTGGATTCAAAACTGAAAATATCAAACAAATATTTATTCGAGATCATCTTACCGCTAATAAACTTCAACTATTTCGTGCTGCTCGGCAATTTAAAATAGCTAACCAATTCCAATTTCTCTGGACCACCAACAATCGGATTTTACTGAAAAAAGCACCACAGAGTAACACTATTCACATAAAAAGTTCAAACGATTTAGATAAAATTAAAAATTTTAATAATTGACTCAAATAGACTAATTTATCGCTTCACATAGAATTATTTTCATATCGATTTATTGATCACTAAACACTAAACACTATTATATTATATTTATTATTTTATTTATTTATTTTTAGTTAAAAACTTGAAATTGCACTATAAAATATCAACAAACAAAAACATAAACAAACAAGTCAGCTGTTTCGATTTATGACAGATAGAAATACACACATAAATACAAATGGGATTTCTCAAATAGCGGATTTAGTTGATAGCGTTAATTATGAACTCGGATTTAAGTACGGTCGTAAAAAATTGGAAACGGGTTATGTAAATATTGTAGATTTCAATATCAGGGGTTTGAAGTCGAAGATTCATGAGGAGGAAAATTTCTTATCGTTGTGTAATTATGGGACCGAAATCATTGTACTAGTTGAATCATGGATACAATCTGATGAGGTATGTTTAATTAATTTTCATGGTTATAATACGTATCATAGTACGGGTAAAGGAGGTGGAATATGTGTTTTAGTTAAAGAGAATATTAAATGCTCTGTAATTTTTGAAAAAGATGAGCTGAAAAACAATTTTCTAGTTTTAAAATTGCTTAAGCAAAATATGCATTTAATCAGTATATATAGATGCCCGGGATCAAATGTTGATAATTTTTTAGAGTCTTTTCAAACAATTTTAGAGAAATTTCCTAGACCGATTGTAGTAGGGGATTTTAATTTAAATATTTTAGATCCAAGAAACCCAAAAATTAGTAAATATTTAGATTTACTATCTGAAAATGGCTTCATGCTCATTAACAAATTAGCATCAAAATTTGCCACAAGAATATGCAACGGTACTTCCACTATTATAGATCATGCATTGACTGATCAATTCGGATTAGTACACAGTTTTGCATTGGAGGATGTATCATTCTCTGACCACAGAGCAATTCAATTAGTCTTAGATGTACAAGCTCGAGAATCTAAACAGGCACAAGTATTTAAAATGTTAAATTATGATTTGGCTGCGAAAAATCGTTTTTGGCAAAAAATAGAAACCGTCGAAACTCTGGACGATCTGGTAAGCGGGCTCGAGAATGTCGTGAAGGACTGCATGCAATATAAGCGTGACACACGACGTCTGGGTCTGAAACAACCGTGGATGACCTTAGATTTATACCGGGATATCAAAACTAGGGAAAAATTATTGAAACTAACTGTAAAATACCCTGAGTATGAACATTTAAAAGTTAAGTTCAATCTAATAAAATCATCGATGTAACCAGAGTACGGAAAGCTAAAAGAGATTTTTACGTAACTAGAGTAGAAAATTGTATTGGAAGTTCCAAACAATTTTGGAATCTATTAAAGTTGGCCATTTATAATAAGACACGTGAAACTAAACCAAAAAATATTTCGGTAATGTTAAATGGCTCAGTTAGCGAGGACCCAAGGGAAGTTGCCAACGCATTCAATGCTTGTTTCATACATGCATGCGATTTTCCGTGGTCAAATGTAGTCGTAATTATGCCAGAATATCATATAGATTATTTAATTGATATAACCAATGTGAGTGAGGAGGAAATTATTCGAGTCATTCAATGTTTGAAAACAGCTGCAGCCACGGGGCGGGACGGCATATCAGGCAAGTTCCTTCAATTTTTTCAAGAAAAATTGAAGAGAGCGCTAACTAGCTTGATTAACAATTCGTTGCTTGAAGGCAAGTTTCCGGAAAAACTAAAAATGGCAAGAGTTATACCGGTATTTAAGCATGGGGATGCACTAGAGCCAACCAACTATAGACCAATATCTATTTTAGGCTCAGTCTCAAAAGTATTCGAAAGAATAGTGAATAACCGGTTATTGCAATTTTTGAAGGCGAATAATATTTTAGCAAGAGAGCAGTATGGGTTTACGGAAGGCTCTAGTACACAAGCAGCATGCCTTGAGTTAACTAGATTCATTTCGGAAAATGTTGACAAGAAACAGATTATAGCGTGCTTATTTTTGGATCTACGGAAAGCGTTTGATTCGGTAGACCATGATATATTGCTCGCCAAACTTCAGGGATTGAAGTTTGAGCCGATGCATTTGTCGTGGTTCCGATCATATCTTAAAGCTCGTCCTCAGGTTGTAGTTGTTAATCAAACAGAAAGTGATGTGATGTGTCTCGCAAGGGGTGTACCGCAAGGATCCATTCTTGGGCCGGTTCTTTTTAACATTTACATTAACGACATATGCAGACAAAACTTTAAGGGCACATTTCAGCTATATGCTGATGATGCTGTTATAAAGTATGAAAATACAAATCATAAAGATCTTTTTGAAGATATGCAGATGGATTTGACATTGCTAAACCTGTGGCTCAATGAAAACAAACTTCAATTAAATACCAAAAAGACTAAGTATCTGATATTAACAAATAAAAAAATATCAGAGGAAGTTATAAGAGAGTACAGGATTAGTTATGCGGGAATTCAGATAGAGCGTACGGATCAATTTAAGTACCTGGGTCTACTGATAGATGAAAAATTGAAATGGAGCGCCCCTCCCCCCTAAATTGAAATGGAGCGCCAACTTCCACTTGCAATTTTTTGCAACAAACTCAAAAAACAACAATATACTGTACAAAGGTCTGAAAATGTACAACACTATACCAACCGAACTAAAAGAAATTGAAAGTATTAGCTTGTTTAAGAAATGCCTAAAAATGTATTTAAGAACAACCTAAAATAAACAATCGGACTTAAAATGTCTAAATAAATAATCATTAAAATCTTTACGGTGCGAATTTTAATTTTATTTTATAGTGCTTTTTTGCTTTTTCTGCAATATTTGTGCTCTTTAATGTTTAACGTAAATTTTTCTTTAATAGTATATAATATATTATAATTTTTTTTTTTTTAATCATAGTCTATTTAATTGTTAACTTCCCTTTTTTTATATAAGTATATATTTTAAAATTATAAAACATAAAACAGCGCGCTGCTTCATTAAGTATGTTCCTTTGTTACCTACAACACTAAGTGTTTGGTAACCAAATTAATTATTGTATCTAATTTTTAAGTAAATAAAGTAAAAAAAAAAAAAAAAAGGCATCGTAGAGATGTCTACGCTTAACGGTATATGGGATCATGTTAATTAGACAATTCTGAATGTTTTCTAGAAGCCAACATATTTATGCGATGGGGCAGTCATAGATTTTAATTTTATAATTTTGATATTGTAAAAAGTGTAGTGGCGGTTCGAAGGTCAATGACAAGCCATTGTAGAGATACCTACATTATCATGGTTATTATGATGGTTATATCTGGATATTATCCGACGGATAACTGGAATCCGACGAAGAGCCAGATAGTATAAATAATAAGGAACATTGGTACAAGCAAACTAGGTTATATGGTTCCCCTAAACACATGGGGAAACGGATGTTGGCTAGATATTTTTAGAAACCACTAGAAAAAGAAAATGTCGAGAAAGAAAATCTCGAAAAAGAATTGGACTTTGAATATGACCATATATTGCAAAATGGTTACTTGTTTAATTTTCAAGGTCACCAAATTACGGTCACAAACACATGCGGCTTCGATTCTTTAGCACATATAATAAGAATCATAGCGATTGACAATAATCATGTATTCGATCGAATAAAGTGCAAATGACTGAATAAAGTCCAAAAGTCGAAATGAATTTTTCGATTTTATGTGCTAGTTTTATAGTAAATGGAGCAATTCATTCTACTGTAGTGTATGAATGCACTAACTTTGTTTTAGTACTAATTTTAGAACATTAGTGAATATCGAATTCTTTTTATTGGCGAAGCATTGAGTATAAAAATCAAATCATCTACTACAAGAAGAACATTATTAGTAAATCGGTCAGCCAGTGAAAGTGTTCGATATTCACACGTCACTAGTTTAAGTAGAAAAGTTGAACTAATGTAATAATATTTACTCATAAATAAATAAATAAATAATAGTTAAATTGTTAACTAATTACAATTAAATAAAAAAAGAACAAAATTCTAATTGAATAAAAGAAGTGTATTTCTGTTTACCAAAGTTTCTTATTGAAAATTGAAACACATTAACGATACATAGTTCAGTATTTGCTAAGCATACACAACACTACGTTCAGAAGAAGATCTCATTTACTATTAAAATGTTTTAATCAAAAGGAAATTACTGCCGACATTGAATTGAATGCAGAGTGCAATATAAGCAAAATAATTGAATTTTTTGTCCAACGTTCAAATGCTATAACGTATGCATGTCCAAACTGTTCTTACCCACAAACAAGAGATCAATTTTACGTACGTTTTTGAAAGAAGTTTCAAAAACATTAAAGATGCAGTCATATTTTCTGGAGCTACATGCACGAATTGCTTTCAATGGTTTGAAAATCCAAGTAACTTAAATTTTGTTACATACAATGGCATTGCAATTTTTGATGTTCAACCAATCGATTGTACCAAGTACTACAACATCAAAATAGATGATATTGAATCGGAATTTCAATTCGGGTCAAAACAGTTTCCACTGCGAAGAATTGTACACTTTCAACGACCAGCAAAATCGTCTTATCCGGGGCATTACATTTCGTATATAAAAAGAAGTAATCAAACTTGGGAAATATACGATGATCTTCTAAGCATTAAATTAAACACCAGCGCACATAATAGAATTAATCCTGTTTGTCTTATTTATATTGAAAATCAGATTATTGATTAGTTAATTTCATTAAAATCGCAATATTTTATTTACAAAGTATAGTAATTATCATAACACCAGAAATCCAATAATAAAGCAAGAACTTCTGGAATGTAATAGTTCAACTAATTCACATCAATTGACTGTTAATTAAACGAAATTTTTAAGTTGAAAAATTGTATTACTGCCCCACCGAATAAATAAACTTGCTTATAAAAACCATAAAGACAGTCGAAGGAAGTTCGAACCGCCACTACACTTTTTACTACAGAAAAATTTTAGAAATTAAAATAATCTATGACTGCCCCATCGCATAAATATGTTGGCTTCTAGAAAACATTCAGAATTGTCGAATTAACATGATCCCATATACCGTTAAGCGTAGACATCTCTACGATGCCTTGTCATTGACCTTCGAACCGCCACTACACTTTATACTATAGAAGAATGTTAAAAATTAAAAAAATCCATGACGCCCCATCGCATAAATATGTTGGCTTCTAGAAAACATTCAGAATTGCGTAATTAACATGATCCTGAATACTGTTAAGCGTATACATCTCTACGATGCCTTGTCATTAACTTTTGATCCTTACTAGACATGAATAGTGTAGGTAAAATGTATTCAGAATATTTGTGTATATACACTTTTAAGCTTTTGGAAGGTTTTTGTCAATTTGTCGGAAACTTCACGCTACCTGGCTAATGATAGACTACACTCACTTTTAATGATAGCTCGAACCTACACTACTACTCAAAAAGTAAATCAACTCATAAAATTCAAGAAAAGGTTGGTTTATGAGAAATATGCAATTTACTATCAAAACGTCAACAAAATGGCATCAAAAGCATCTAAGTTTCATAACTTCGTTTTAAAATCAAACTACCTAATCTATGTAATTTGTGAAACTTCGTTAAAACCCGGCATAATGAGCAGTGCATTTTTGGCCGTGATTTCGTTGTCTACAGATGCGATCGGTCTTTCGAGACTAGCTCAAAGAAATCGGGTGGTGGCGTACTGATAGCAGCACATTCCAAACTCTGGAATGCTCCAGTACCTTTAACCCCTAAATTGATGTAAAAATCAAAATTAACCAAACCAATCTATTCATTTACGCAGCGTATATACCACCTCAATCAAATAGTGATCATTACGCAACTTGCATCGATGCGATTGATGAAGTTATTAATACAGCAAACTCGTCACATTTAGTTCTTGTGCTTGGTGATTTTAATCTTCCAAATATAATATGGAATCTGAACCCGGAACTAAACTGTAACAATATAACAACAGAGGCCGAATCTTTATTTGTGGACGACATGCTTGATTATAACTTGAACCAGATAAACACAATTGCTAATAATTGATAGATTACTGGATCTTGTCCAGCAACGACATTGACACTTTCAAAATTTCAGAATCCGTGTTTCCTTTTGTAATTAATGATATCAATCACAAGTCTCTAGATATTGTATTTGACTCAACTAATTATTTTAATGGCGAGTTCGTAACACCTACAACCAATCAAATACAACTTCAAAAAAACAAACCGTTTGGGGCTACAAAGTTTCCTAGAATCCATCAACTGGCAAGCAACTCTCAATTCCAATGATATAACCGAAAATTTTGATAAATTTAATGACATTATGCAGCAAGGCTTCGAACTTTATGTACCTATGTGCTGTAGATAAACTAGTTAACTTAAAAAATCGGAAGTCGAAAGCGTATGCCAAAATGATGAAAAGCAGGTTAGAAGCCGACAAAACAATGTTTCTACAACATTAACGAATTTGAAATTCACTTCAAATCAAAATACAGGTCGTATCTCGATCAAATTCAAGGAAAAATCAAAGTAAATCCAAAACAATTTTGGAAATACTTTAGGAATAAACGCGAAATTTACGGATACCCTGCAAATATGACATACAACAATGCCAGCTCCTCAAACTCCAAAGATATAGGTAGCTGACATGTTCGCGAAATTTTTCCAATCAGTCTATAAACCAAGCGTTACTAGTGGATTGTACGAACAACCCAGCAATACCAACGTAACAATAACTCCTCCTGTTATATATGAGGATAACATATTATCGGCTCTAAAGGGATTTGGAGACGGTTGTGGCCTTGGCAATATTCCCTCTTCTATTCTGAAGGAGTAGGCTGACATTTTAGCAATTCCATTATGTTACCTATTCAACCACTCTTTGAGCACCGAAGTGTTTCCCGAAAAATAAAAAGTTTCAAAAATTACACCAATTTTTAAATCGGGCAAACGAGATGACGTTACATGCTACAGAGGAATATCAACTACATCATCAATTCCAAAATTGTTCAAGTCCAACTTTAAATCGACAATTGCGCGTCATATAACAAAAAACCAGCATGGGCTTATGCCTGGCCGATCCACATCAACTAATCTGGTTGAACTCACCAGTACAATAATTAATGAGATAGAAAACCATCATCCAGTTGATGTAGCGTACATGGATTTCAGTGAAGCATTTGAACCCATCTGCCATCAAAAAGCACTTCGGAGTTTATTCGCATTTGGGTTTTCACTCGATTACATAATTGGTTCAAGTCCTATCTATCAAACCGGCGACAATTTGTAATAATGAGAAATGAGAAATCAAACGTTATCAAAGTTACATCTGGTGTTCCCCAAGGATCTCACATCGGGCCGTGGATATTTATTGTTTTTATAGATCAAATAACTGAGATAATCAAAAACTCAAACGTTCTCATATTTGCTGATGACGTGAAAATTTTTCGAACTGTTAATGGAATGATACGAAGAAACTTCAAGAAGACATCGACAGATTAAGTGAGTGGTGTGATCGAAACTCGCTTTACTTAAATATTAAGAAATGCAAGATCATGTCGTTCCATCGTAAGAGAAATCCGCTAATTACTTCCCACAAAGTCAACATCGAATTTTTGCAAAGAGTTAATGAGATCATAGATCTAGGCGTTACATTTGTCGAGAATGTCAGTTTCAATAGGCATATTGAAAATTGTATTGCGAGAGCTAATGCCACGTTTGGGTTTGTTAAAAGGTGGACTGGTGAATTTAAAGATATGCAAACCTTATGTTCACTCTATTTCGCTTACGTTCGATTTCAACTGGAATACGCTGTACCGGTCTGGAATCCATACTATGCTGTACACATTAAAAGAATTGAAAGCATTCAAAAGAAGTTTCAGATTTTCTTGTTAAAGAAAAGTGACTGGAATTACAACCACAATTTACCATTCCATGAATACCTGGCTCGGTTACCTCAGTACTCAACAAGATGCACGGATTACAAAATATGCACGCTTGAAAATAGACGACTTCTCTTATTGACGACTTCTCGATATTCTTCTTCCATATCAATTTTCTATCTAGATGTAGACCTAGGTATTTAATGGTTTCGAGTTGGGGTAGATTGGTGTTATTTAACTCCAACGGAGGGCAGGTTTGTTTACGGAGAGTGAATGTAATGTGTGCTGATTTCTGCTCGTTTGCTTTTGTTCTCCATTTTGAAAGCCACTAAGCGATTTCTTCTAAGTGTTCTTGCAGGACTCTTAATGCTATCTGACAGTTTTCAAGTGTCGCTAATAACACTGTATCATCTGCAAATGTTGAAACTGTTATATAATTTGAAGTAGGAAAGTCTGCTGTGTAAATTAGATATAACACTGGACCCAGTACACTGCATTGTGGAATCCCTGCGCGTATTTCATTTAAACTGGAGGATGCAGTATTTTATTTCACCAAGAATATCCGGTTTAGCAGGTAACTTTTAATGATCGCATGATAATTTGATGGTAGCTGAGCCTTAATTTTATGTATCAGGCCTTCATGCCATACTTTATCGAAAGCTTGGACGAAGTCTAAAAATGATGCAGAGCAGTACTTTTTTGTTCAAATGAGTTTCTGATTTCTGATACGATCCTATGCACTTGTTCTATGATTCCATGATTTTCTCTAAATCCAAACTGGTGATCCGGTGTATTACTTTGCTCTTGCAGAATTGGTTTAAGCTTTTTAAGGAGCATTTTTTCAAAGAGCTTTGACAGAGCTGGCAGAAAACTGATTGGATGATACAAGTCTCTTTTTGTTTCATCTTTACCTGGTTTATGTATCATTATGATCTGTGAAATTTTTTCAAGTTTCAGGAAAATACCCAGTTTTCATTACAGCATTGAAAATATATGTTATTAATTTGATTCATATATCTGGAAGTTCTATAAGTATTTCACCTCTAATAAGATTATGATCATGTGCCTTTTTGGGGTCTGAAGCTTCAACTTCTTCAGGCAGCATTTCTGAGTGTCCATTATTTTCGTTCGGAGAAAATACTTTAAATAAATGTTGGGCGAATACATTTGCTTCTTCTGCATCGCTTCATGTCCAGTTTCCATCGAGAAGGCGAATAAGAGGACATGATTGCGTAAGCCGTTTTAGGTTTTTGTTGTAGCTTTCCACAGTGAGTAATCTGTTGCTTCTGATGCCTGTAAGTTTACTTAGATAATATTGAATCTCCTCAGCATGTTCTTTTGTTAGTGCTGCATTCAGGTTTTTTGACAGCTTTATTAAATTTTGATTTAAGTCCAAGTGATCTATGTAACTGCCATTGCCTGCGCAGTATGCGTTTGCTCTTTAAGAGCTGTTGAATATTCTGTAACGCATGGTGAATTTTCACTTACCAGAGAGCTGTTTGTTGCATTTCGCTGCTCTAATGTCTTCGTTAGGTTTTGTACTGCTTCATCAATCCCAGATTTCGGTTTAAGAGGGATGCTTAATGAACACTCTCCTATCACTGCAGATATGAATTGAGACCAATTAGTGCGTCGGTTCGTTAAATATATATTTGATTCTGAATTTAAAACAAGTGTGTTTAATGTTATTAAAACCGTGGAGTGGTCAGATGATAGTTCGTAGCATGTTTTGGCCATAACTTAAGTCCTAGCAATACTCTTTGTTAGCCAATCTGCGGCCAGAAACAAGATCAAGTTTTCCTTCCTGCATACGTTCCCTCAGCTGCTTGCCATTTGGTAATGTTAATCGAGAGCCCCATTGGATGTGTCTGGAGTAACAATCTCCTCCGCAAGGAATTTATTTCCCAAGGTTTAGAAATAATTTGCAAATTGTTGCTTTTTAGTTGAATATTTCGGTGGACAGTAAGCTGCAAATAGGTGCATGTACTGGATCATTCTTCTAAGCAAAAGGTAGTTGCCTGTATATGTCCATCTTTAATAATAATTGCTGATCCCCACGAGATTTCCCGTCAGGGTGCTGGGTATCGTAAATTTTATAACCATTAAATTTTACGGAGCTCATTTGAGTTGATGATGTCAATGTTGTGTTCATTAAGAAAATGATTTACTTGTAATTTATGTTGCGCTAGCCCATTGGCATTGCATAATGCTAATTTAAGTTCAATCATCTTATATTTTGATTGTTCGTTAATAGCTGCATCAGAGTAGTCATGTTTTGCAGCATGAGTCCCATATTTCTTGCCATAATTTGCATAACTTTGTTCATAGATTCTTTGAAGAAATTTGTTCATAGTCTATGATTTTGTAGATTCCTTGATCATCATTCTAAAATATGATCCTGATTCCGCTATACAAAAAGCAATTGTTGAACAGATTGATTTTAATCACGAGCATGAAGACGATGATGACGACGCTGAGGAGGAGGTCGTTGTACTAGTTCCGGTTAGTTTTTAATATTTAATTTGTTAGTAGGATTATTTGTAAATTCTTAATACATATTTTTAGCCAAATAACACAACTACAGAAATTTCCGGGGCTCAGAGTACATTAGGTGGTTGGATTGCATCAGATTTTGAACGGCGAATACTAAAAGTTGTTGAGCCTCGTTCTTCAAATATTGGATTAAAATTACCTATAGAGTATATTCATAGATACTTCGACGACAAACATTTCGTAGATGCGGCTATGTACAGTAATATGTACTACTTTAACCAAAAAGGTATATTGCTAAAATCTAGTTTAAGTGAAATTAAGAAGCTATATGGTATGTTTCTTATGTATTCCGTTCTCTCGGACAACTTTATATTGGAAGGCGGAACCAGGACCAAAAATCGGTTCAAAATTCTGAGAACATCGCTCCATTATGCTGATGCTTCAAGGATACCCGAGGAAGCAAAGTCTAACATGTTTTGGCAAGTATCAACGATCATTGAAGCGGTCAGAAACAGATGTCACAATATAGAAAGATTTGTGGATCGATACTCAATATACGAACAAATTATCCCATTTACTGGTCGCTGTCCCGGCAGACTGTTTCTTCGTAACAAACCTCTGCCTGTATAAATCATAAAAATTTCGTCGTCACAACAAGTAGGGGTTTAGTGTTGGACTTCGAGATATTTCAAGGAACCAAGACCAAGTTGCCTGATATGTATCTTGGATTAGATCCAGCTGTCGTCCTTAGGCTTATTAAAACATTACCAGAAGACAGTTTACTATATTTTGATAGGTACTTTTTGTTATGATTATTTATGTAACTTCTCATGAACATTTTATTATTTTTAGATATTTTAGGACCATTCCTTTACTAAAAAAAATTAGAAAACCTTAATTATAAGGCCACTGGTACAAATCCAGCAACATCGGCTAAAAGGGTTACGTTTTAAAGATGACAAGCAGATGACCAGGAGTGAGTCGGACCAGTTCGTTTATGACAACATTGTTACAACTGTCAAGTGGAGAGACACCAAGTCAGTTCTTATAGTTTCGACCATATCTGGCATCCAACCTGAAATGTTATTTAACGTTGGAGTAAAAAAGACAAGAAATATATTGAAGTTACTTGTTCCTCAATAATATCCGAGTAAAATAGTTAGATAGGTGGGTGGGATTTGTGTGACCAAATGATGGAATATTATCGAAATTTTATTAAAACCGAAAAGTGGTCAGTCAAAGTATCCCAACATTTTATAGATTTAGCAGTGGTTAACGCATGGAAAGAATACCGACTGGATTGCGATTCTAAAGGGATTAAAATGTGAAAATATGAAAGATTTGTTAGAATTCCGACTGGAAATAGGGGACTCACTACTTTCAACACCTCTGAAACATCCACATCAAATAGTGACTCAAGCCGTGAAGATGAAGTCGATGAACTCGAATCATTGATGAAACGTATTATAACGTTATATACCCTATATATAAATAATAATATTTGTAAATGTAATATATTAACAAATATTATTATTTATATATATATAGGGTGGTCCAAATAATTTTTTTTTTAAATGCAATAAAACAAAAAGTTCTCAATATTTTTTAAAATGTATTTTTTCATTGTAAAGAACAATTTTTCCGATTAATTATGCGGAATACTATTTTTCATATGACTGCCTCGGTGGCCTTGACGTACCCCATACGGTCGGTCCAATTTTTGAGCACATTTTCGATTGTATGCGGCATTATGTCTTCAATGGCAATGCGAATATTGTTCTTGAGAGCGTCAACCGTTGCTGGTTTATCGGCATAACACTTATCTTTGACGGCACTCCAAAGATAATAGTCCAACGGCGTCAAACTACAGCTCCGAGGCGGCCAAATCGCAGCAACATTTCGGCTGGTAATTCGATCTTCGATCTTCGTGTTGTTGAAACCAAATGTTGCCGTTGTCCTCCTCTTCAAGTGCCGGGACCAAAAATCGTTTAACATGGCGCGGTAGCGCTCACCGTTGACAGTAACGCCGGCTCCTTGCTCATTTTCAAACAAAAACGGCCCAATGATGCCACCGGACCAAAATTCGCACCAAACAGTCACTTGTTGAGGATGCATCGGCTTCTCTACGATCACGTGCGGGTTCTCCGTGTTTCAAATGCGACAATTCTGCTTGTTTACATAGCCGGCAAGATGGAAATGCGCCACATCCGAAAACATGATTTTTTGCCTAAATCGGCATCTTCTTCAAGTCGATCGCAAACCCACTCAGCGAACCGAATACACAACCATTTTCGTTCAGCGGAAGGATAAAACTAACTTTCTGTCAAATCAGAGATGACATAATTCTTACCATACTCAAAAAAACCGCTAGTTCAAAAAAAAAATTATTCTGCTCACCCTTTATTTTTATATCGTATCACGGAGAGTGAGAGTGATTTTAGATCCTTAAAATACAATTAACGAAAATGTGATATGTATACGTGAATGTTATTTATGTATAAAATAAAGTTTATTTTACTGTTAATAAAACGTCAATTCTTAAGAAAATGATGTCCTTGTCATTTCTTGATCTATCGTCGTACTCAGTTTATTGGTTCATCTGGGCTCACACATGAGAAGGCATTGAAATATGATTAAATAATACGAATTTATGCAGCAAAGAACAACAAGGATGAATGAATTAATGTATTCGAGAAAGCAAGCTCGCACCACACAAATTTGAGGGTGGTTTTTCTCGGAAATGTTTTTCAAGATAAAGCTGCGGAATCTGATACATGGTGCTTCAAAGATCAACTTACCAACACTTCACAAATTAATGCGATGGTTTATTTATCGATGACTTCAGGTAAGTCTAAAATTGAGTATCACGTTTGTGATAGTTGGGTGGTACATCATACATTTATACAAAAAATTATCTACTGCCGCTTAGGTGTATATTTATTATCACAATTGTACGGTCTAATCTTTAGTTACATCTAAAGTTTTTTTTGGTTTTCTTTCATCAAGTACCTCACATTTGTCATATCATTGTGATATGTTTTGTGCATGTTGCCAAATGCCCAAATTCGTAGCAATTGGTGCATTGTAAAACTGACTTACGTTTGTGTGGCTCTTCCACTACCACCGCAGATTAAACATAACAATGTTTTAATTTAATTGATTCGTTCGGCACTCTCATGCCATTCAAACTGAGAATTCAAAAATAATGTATGTACAATATTGTCTTTATTAATGTATTCAAGTATACATAATATGACATTAGTAAACTATTCAATAGTTTACGAATGTCACATTATGTATACTTGAAAATTACTAAAGGGATTAATTTGCATATCGCTAGCTTATCGCTACCTGATTTTAATATTGTATTATATGTATGTCCAAACCGTAATTGTATCTTTATGTCCAGATTAAAATAGACAGAAAGTTTGGTTGTTTTGTTGTTATCCAGTAATCCCGTAACTCTTAACAAATCTAATTTATTGATCACTGTGTTATTTTAAACAGACATTTTCTTTTCAAAATTCAATGTTGCAAATATTTCTCATACAATTTTATATTTACACATCTCAATTTAAAAACAAATAGCATGTTAAATTTTAATTTGATTTAATTGGCATTTATGTATTTTTTTGCATGAATATTTCAATCAGGCAGCCGTAATATACCGTTCCTTCGATGCCGGAAACTCAGAACACAAAAACCAGTATTGGTATGATAAGCATATATGAGAGCATTACGAGAATAACAATGAAAATTTTGTTTTGTACTGTACAAATAAAAAGCTCTCCTCGTATAATATTTCCATGATGTACAAATTTAAATGAATCTGAAAAGCATTTTCCAGTAAACCACTTTTCATTTGAACATTTTGTGTATAGAGATAAATTTTTAAAATTTCATTTATTCTAAATTTAAATTTTTTTTGTATTGTTCTGTAGTCTGCGCTGGTTTATTGTTTCAGTGGTTTGGGAGAATTATACAAAAACAATTTTGAGAAATGGTTTAAACATTTTATACACAAATTCCAAAAAAAATTAAATAAAAAAATTTATTTTGAAATTTCTGTGGTCGAAATCGTTGGAGGATTGGTTGAATGAATCGTTTTGTTGATTTAAATAACATTTCAAATTATGTTCGGTAGAAAATTGAGTAACACTTTTTAAGTGGGTGCGCGGTCGAGACTGTTAATTATGTTTTTTTATTAATTTGCATTTGTTTCTATTCCAACAAGCAATGGTACATAATAAAATAATGGGTAAGGGACGTTAGAAGTTCAATAGCGTGTATATTACCGAATTTAATAATTGTTGTACAAAATAATTAAATAACCAAAAATTAATTTTTAATCCAAAAACTTGAATCTTTACAGATGAATGAAAAAACATTTTGAAAATTTAACCAGTTAAAAGTTATAATTTTTTAAATATTTCATAACGTCTATACATATTGTTACGAATTTGAGCTGTCAAATCCGGTTCGTATCACTGGATTTTGAATGCCGTTCTAAAATTTAACGTCATATAGAATTTACAACACCAATTCTAGTAATGGGCACCGCTTCCGGAATATTAGTGAAAATTTCGGAAATAATCTTTGAATAATTACCAAATATTTAAGAAATACTAACGCCACTTCTGGAATATCCTCGAAATATTTCCGCCATAATTTTTTCGCTCTTTTACCAACACTGAATCACAAAATAAATAATTTCCACAATTATTTATTAATTCACTTAACACACCATTTACAATTTTTCATTACACCACTATTTTCACTTTACACAACTTATTCAAAAATCTGCTCCCTACCGTTATTTAAATTCTCGACCATCTGGTCCGTACCGCCTACATCATCATTTTGTTTGCTAAATATTATATCTAACCATTTGATCCAGTTTCTGTGCCAGCTTTTGTGCGCTAAATTTGTATTGATTGTTGCGTAATTTGTTGATCAAATTTTTGGTCAAACTTTTGGTTTTGTTGATCAACTTTTTGGTTTTGCTCCTCAAATTGTTGATAAAATTTTTGATTCATTTGTTCAAACTTTTCAGTTATATAAAGGACTAGGGAAACAGTTCGTGGCCTTTTTTGGGTGACATTAAAACAAAGAATTTTCTTATTTCAAATAAACTTTATTGTAGTAGTTTACTGTAGTTTAGAGACGAAAAAATGAGTTGTCTCGCAGGCCTCTTTCGAATTTAATGTAAAACCATTAAGATATAAATTTAGTGTAAAACCTTTATACGGTGGATGCATGAAAACTTCCCAGCCAAGCTCGCTCAGTTTATGCCGGGTCATCAATGATGTGTGTGGTCTAGCGGTATCATGATGGAACACAACGCTCTTTCTGCGGATCAATTCTGGACGTTTTAACTGAATTGCTTGCTTTAACGCCTTTGATACCGTTTGCGAAGCTTCACCTCGTTCTGTTCATGATATATTTCACACAACATTGTCGTATCTTATCACCAGTAACCATTCGCTTTAAAAATGGCTCGATTTCGTTCCGCTTCAGCAGCTTTTCGCAGTTAGAAATCCTGTCCATTAAATTGTTAACTGTTAATTCATGTGGTACCCAAACGTTAAGCTTTTTTGTACCCAGCCATTTTGAAATGGTTTAAAACTGTTTTGTGATCAATATTTAGTTTGAGCTACGCTATTTGTTAACATTTTAAATTTAAAGCCATTAAAAATCCTATTTTTCCCAGAGTGACCTCAATGAAGAACCGGATAAATTACTGTAATTTAAGAATTTGATCAAAAATGTTCTGGAAGGAGCTCTCAAAAAGAGCACAGTAGTTGGTTACATATTGTATACTTGTATCTAGAAATATTTTGTTTCTATTTTTGCAAAAAATGTTAATTTGTCCTCTTTTACGATTTTTATGTTTTTTGCGATGAAACACGTTAAAATATAAATACGTCTTTTGGGATCATCTTTTATTCACTGATAGTAATCTGGTAATTACTTATGAATGGTGTATTTTCATAAGAGATTTTTGATTACATAATGTTGCTTGATTTTGACTTGCCGTAGACAAGGTTCTCAATAATGACTCCACTTAGTGTTCGTACTCGATCTTTTTCCCAAGTTAGTTACCGCTTTTTGACGGTTGGTCTCTTCATTTTATGGGCAGTTGAGGATCAGCACAAAATGAGAGTTCTGTTATGCCATGCGATAATTTAGCGGGGAATTGCACCTTTATCGGATCAATCATATACACGCCAACGTCGCCAAAAACAAGGAGAAGCAAAGGATTTTGATTGTACATTTGAAACGTCGATACTGTGGCCACAATATTTCAGAACTGGTTTCAACTGTATCATTTATTAGATTGCGACTTCATGTGTCAGGTCCAAAGTATACCAATATGCATTTGATGGACGATTGTTTGATTTTCTCTATAAATGGGACTTGTATCGATCGTACACTAATATTGAAGGTTTATTGGCAAGTTCCGGAGAACTAAAGTTGCAAATTAAGAAGCCAATATCATTACTATTAATTCACCATTATTTAGTGTGCGACCAAGACTAACGGTTTTAAAAATAACCAGATATAGGGACAGAACATGTTTGTAATAATTATAAATTTGAGCCAGTTTCAGATGCCTAGTATAGTCAGTTAGAAAATTTGGTGTAGTTCTATAAAATATATTGGAGCAATCATATTATGATATGATATTATTATATTTTATTAGGAATATAAAATTTAAACCTCTTGTACAATCAATAGAATTTTGATATTGCTCACTAGACTATGAATCTGGAATCTGGGGGTAGATTATGTAAGTATTACGACACGACAAATATCGTCAGAAGTCTTTTTTATTTAAAGCATTTTGGGTTGCCGGTTATAAATGCGAGACACAAGTCGGTCGCAATGATTTTTTTTTGTTTTCATTGAAAAATTGTCAACATTAAATTGAGTCGATAGTCGTAAGTCGTACTCATTCTGCTTACATAGTTAGCCCCCTAGTATACATCTTGAATATATAGACAAAAATATGAGCGTGTGTTGTAATTTTAAACAACAAACGATCAGACCTGCTCGTATAAAATTATGGTCCCTATTACGATTCTCACCTCACCTAGAATTTCTATGCAAATGTGACTAGATTTATATGGAGTCACTCGGTGAGGTGAAAACCAGTATAGTCCTCCAAATGGAGGACATTTTGACATTGTTTGTAATTTTACTTTCATTTTAACTCACCAATTAAATATGAAAATATTAAGTAAATTTTTTTAAATATCCGAATACTTTTGATCCATAAGGACTGTAAAGGCCAAATTGCCATCTTTGGTATTCAAGGTGAACTAATATTATGAAAAAATAGAAATGTGTCTTTGATAAATCGATAAATAATTACCAAAGGATTTTGGTTTTTGCAAATTTTTAAGTAACTACCTATAATTTTGCAAAAAGCCACCATCAAAAACTTCAGTTTTTTTTCTGCGTGTTTTGGCATATCATAATATAATTTTCATCGCCTGATAGAGCCGCAAAGGTACCAAAACTTTTACGTTTTTTCCGAATATCATACGCTTTGAAGTGATGTAGCGGGAAAACCAGAGGAAAAATTGAAAAACACCACCGTCAATAATTTAATTAAACTTCAAATAATTTTTTAAAATAAAAATATTAGAGATAGACCGGTTAATTTTTATGCTATGGTACCACAAAAAGTGCTATTTTATCAATATACGTGAATCGGGGCAAGAAGAATTTTCAATTTTGTATAAGATAAATTATCATATTTTTATAAAAAAAACAGCTAACAACAAAGAAAACCATCAGACAGATTATCACAACGATGAAGTGTTGAAACTAATAATATATTTAACAAATCTAGCATTATTTTAGCTAATTTTTTGCGTTTAATGTGTAATGTAATCATTTAGGCGCATCATTAAAATCTTAAAAATTATAATGCATATAAATTTTATCAAGCATAGAATTCTACCTACCCTAATTGTGCCTGGAGTGTATACCACACCATAATTCATAACGAGGTGGAAGGATTTTGGCCTCGGTTTCCTTTATAATGGAAGCGTATCTAGGCCAAGTTTATCTACTGGTATCGGGAGATACGGTGTCGGGAGTGTGTACCAGCCCGTTATTTTTTAAGCCGTTCAATTAGCACGTTTTACTAAACGAGGTTTGTAAGTATTTTGGCATCGGTTTCCATGATAATGGAAGCATAGCTAGCCAAATTCTATCTACTCAAAAAGCTTCATAAAGATCTAATGAATTATGGTATGTGGTTTATGGCCTGGTATACACTCCATACACTCCATACCACAGCTTAAAGAAGCAGAACATTCACATTAACCTACATAGGCTTAACTTTATTATTAATGGTTTTTCCTAACTTCAAAAACACCTAAATGATGTTTTGTTATTTTAGGAATAAATTAGTATAAACTTCCTGTCACTTTATAGACGTATAAAGTTTTTCCTAAGTTATTCCTAACTTTTTACTGTTTTCTTTTAAAATAAATTTAGTATAAACTTCACATGCATAAATATTCAGCCTTATTTGATTGCCTATAATTTAAACTTTTCCGGCACTAACACCTTGCGGTTACCTTATTTTATAACTAACCAATCGCCCACAAAACATAATATCGAATGGAATGAATCCAGCTAAGACAGTAACCGCTTCGGTTTAGACTGTTCTATACGCTTTATCCAGGAGAATCGCAATTTGGGCCGCTCATTATTCTTCGATGGTGTCAAATTATTCGATCCACCCGTCGAGCGCAACCATAAGGCCCGTTGCATATTTCATCTAAGCTAAGCTAAGCGATGTGGGTTAAGTTCATCGCTCTTGCTTATAAATAAAAAGTTTTAATGGAACGATGCACGCTTGAGCTAAACTATGCGAGCTATATTTTTCTGTTTTGAGCGATGCAACCTAGCTTAGTTCGGGTTGTTTTTGGACTGCAAAAGTCAGCTATGTCACTCACACATACATTAATGGGCTATTATATATTAATATTTGAACAATTTTTAGCTGAAATTTTCTTTGTATATCTTAGCTAAGGTTTTCCGCGTAGATTTCATTTAAACTACAGCCAATTAAGGTTAATTTATCCAGGTAGTTGAGCATCAATCCATGTAGAATATACGATTTCAGTATGAGGAAAGTAATAAAAAATCGAAATCTTCTCGATTGATGAAATTGATAAAAAATAGTCGAGCTTTATAAAAATAATAAAATAAATGAAAAATATATTAAAACCTGATGTATTCAATGAAACGTTATGTGTCTTCGTATCTCGTATATATCTCAAGAAATATACGATGCATTCATCCTATATGCTTATTATTTGTTATATGGAGTTTTGTATGCGTTCTTAAATAGAATTCACTGACAAATATAAAAAAGTAAATCGAAGCTGAGTACTAAAACCAAGTATTCAGTAGATGTAAAAAATCCAAAATCGATGAATTATTAAAATATTTTTTTTAAATTTATAGTTTTCAATAAAAAGATTTTTCAATAAGTAAAATATACTACTGTAATGAAAAGTGCCATTTCTGCTTTCTTATCAAAAACGAAGATTCTATGGTTTTATTGTTGTTTTGCTCAATTCCAAGTAAAATGTTAAATTAAATTCTTTTTGCTGTAGCTAATATTTTCCAGTATACCAAAAAAGTTTAATATTGGTTTTCAGTGCGAAAGAAAAGCTTTCGATATTTGCCAAAAACAATAAAATTATTATTCTTCGTGAGTTTATTTGAAAGAAAGAGTAATTCTTAAGTCTGTTATTTTATTTGAATTGAGAAAAAAATTATTGGTGTATCAGTTGTCTTCGTACATACTACTGTGGGCAAAAAGTAGTAAGACTTTTTAAATTAAATTTCGCGCGGAAAACCATTCGTCGAAATATTTTTTTTCTATGTTGGTATGACTGTCAGTGACATCTGTGCCAAATGTCATATCAAAAGTTACATTAGTGTTTAGTATACGCTTGTCTTTCTGAAGTACAAAAAGTGCATTCGGCGATTTTTACAATGAGTGAAATTATTCAACAAAGAAGTTCAATTAAATTTTGTGTGCGGAATCAATTTTGTGGTGCCGAAACGTTCAGAATGTTGCAAAAGGCCTTCGGTGATAATCGTATGTCGCGAGCAAGTGTTTTTGATTGGTACAAATTGTTCAAAGAGGGTCGAGACGAACCACGTCTAGGACGGCCATCAACATCAACTGATAATCAACACGATTATAAAATCAAGGAATTGGTGCTCGAGAATCGACGAATAACAGTCAAAGAGCTTACTGGCATCGGAAATATCAGAAGGGTCAGTAAAAACCATTTTGAAAGATCATTTAGGCCTAAGAAAAGTGAAAGCACGATTGGTTCCAAAATCACTCAATTTTTTGGAAAAACAGCGCATCGTTGACGTCTGTGAAACAATGCTTTGCGACTACCAGGATGTCATGAAACGTATTATAACTGGCGGTGAGTCTTGGATCTATGCTTACGACCCGGAAACAGATAATCAATCGGCCGAATTTTGTGCCAAAGGTGAGCCGAAGCCGAAAAAACCACGTCAAAGCAAGTCAAAAATCAATGTGATGTTGACAGTTTTCTTCGATTATCGAGGTGTGGTGCACTCCGAATTCCTTCCGACCGGCCAAACTGTCAACAAGGAATACTATTTGAGTGTTATGCGTCGTTTGCGCGATGCTATTCGTAAAAATAGGGCCGAATTATGGGTCGACAACTCTTGGTTTTTGCACCACGATAATGCACCTTCTCATACTTCATTGGTTTTTCGTGATTTTTTCGCCAAAAATTCCACCCATATCGTTCCGCAACCACCGTATTCGCCTGATTTAGCTCCGTGTGACTTCTGGCTGTTCAGCAAACTCAAATGACCGCTCCGGGGAAACCGTTTTGAGTCAATTGAAGACATTAAACGTGAATCGCTATGCGCATTGGAGGTTATTCCGGAAATTGACTTGAACAACTGTCGAAACAGTTGGACAACAGATAACAGATTGGAAAAAACATTGGCACAAGTGTATTGAGGCCGAGGGGGTTACTTTGAGGGGGACGAAATAGATTTGGTGAAATAAATAAAGGATTTAAAAATTATGAACAAAGTCTTACTATTTTTTGCCCAATTTGCGCAATTAAAACTTTCCAAATTTGACTTGTTGCCTTCTTATCGATTTATGTCACTTTCCACTATTTGTTATTTTAATTTATAGTGCATAATCCTCAATTTTCGGGTATGTTTAGAGGCTGGCAATAATTTTAATGGCCCCCATTAGCTCCTTAATGCATAATCGATTTCTGCACCTCTGACTCTGAGTGTATCAGGACAGTAGCACTTAAAAGTTTATAATTAAGTAAGTGGCAAACAACTAGAACACCGGAGAACAAAACAATTCTTGCTAATTTAGGTACCAGTTTCAAATCTTTTCTTAAAGAAGTTAAAAATGTATCAATCAACAGATATCTACTTACCCTAATCGATGAAAAAAAAATTGATTATTCACTGTGGAAGGCGAAAAATAGACTAAAAAGACCCAAAATGCAAGTGCCTCCACTTAAAACGGAGGATGGAACCTGGGCAAAAGGTCCTAAAGAGAAGGCTGATCTGTTTACGGAGTATCTCGAGGATACGTTCCAACCACTACCAAGACAAACAGCCAATAAAAATATAATGTCAATCCAAAAGCTAGATGATTTAGATATACGCCCAGTAGCTAAAAGTAACATAAACGTCAAAAACGCCCCAGGATATAACTTGGTTACTTGCCAAATAATCAAGGCTCTACCAAGTAAAGGTTTTGAAAGCCAATATACATAATCAATGCAAGCTTTCAGTTAAAATATGTTCCGTGGCAATGGCTAATAGCGGGATTAATCATGCAATTATGTCAAAACTGTTTGAAAATTTATTACTAAAACACTTAAACCAATAATTAAGGACCGACAAAATCAATTTGAATTCAGAGAAAAGCACTCCACAATTGAACAGGTGCATAGAATCATCAACATTATTGATAGAACGTTAGGACGTATAAAAGTATGCTCCAGATGCTGTATAACATTAGCGGATATTTTTCAGCGGAAAATAAGAGATTTCGCTACTCGCCGCAAGTGGCAGCACCATCACAAAAGAGAATTATTTTGTTATATAATTACCAGCGTGTATCTCTTTTTCCACTAAACAAAACATCCCAGCGGAATAAAATATTAAAAGTGATCCTTAAAATGACAAATTGATTGATCTCCGAAGTAAAGGAACTCGGTAAATCATGAAATTTAGCAAATTTCCGTCTTTCCGCCATTCTAAAGGCTTCAGAATGACGATGAAATTTGGATAATATTATTGATCAGGGGTCCAAAATTTAGGACAAAGTTCTAGAATCTGTTATGAGCTGGACTAAACTTGGCCTTTTCATAAACAATAATTTTTGAAATTTAATTTTTTTTATTAATTTATTTTCAGTTTTTGGCCAATATCTCAAAAACTTCCACTAATAGCCAATACCTCCGGTTCTTTTTCTAATAGCCTAGATCATACTGAGACTACGAGGAAAATTTGGGGAAAATTGATGAATTAGAATTATCATTATAATTTTTTGATTTTCTGCTGTCATTTAAGTTATTTTCAGTATCTGGCCAATATCTCAAAAACTTCCACTAGTGACCAATACTTAATTATAGTGAAAATTATTGCGAAAATTCTAATCCATCAATTTCCCCCAAATTTTCCTTTTAGTCTCAATATGACCTAAGCTGTTAGAAAAACAACCGAAAGTATTGGTTACTAGTGGAAGTTTTTGAGATATTGGCCAAAAACTGAAAATAACTTATATGGCCGCAGAAAATAAAAAAATTATACTGAAAATTCTAATTCATCAATTTTCCCAAAATTTTCTGCTTATTCCCAGTATGACCTAATATATTAGATAAACAACAGAAAGTATTGGTTGGTAGTAGAAGTTTTTGAGATATTGGCCAAAAACTGAAAATAACTTATATGGCCGCAGAAAATAAAAAAATTATAGTGTATTATACATTCTAATCCTTCAATTTTCCCTAAATTTTTCATTTCATAGCATCGAGTGTCATGCCAAGATATTTAGCTTTGGTGCTATATGCAAACAAAGCTACATATCTTGGCATGACACTCGATGCCAAGCTCAAGTGGAAAGAGCGTGTCAAAAAGAAAAAAGAAAGACTTAATACTAAGTTCAGAAAAATGGTATTGGCTCATAGGTAGAGGCTCTGAGCTTACAATGCACAACAAGCTGCTGCTATATCGTCAAATACTGAAGCTGATATGGACCTACGGTATTCAACTCTGGGGATATACTAGAAGCAAACAAACGCCAAAATGATACAGACGTTTCAAACCAAGGTACTCCGTAGCATCGTAAATGCTCCGTGGTACACAAGAAATGAAGACCTTCACAGGGACTTACACATGCAATGCATCAGAGATGAAATAGAAAAGCATGCTGCCAAACTCGAAATAAGGCTCCAGGAACGTGGAAACCCCTATATTCGCCATATGATAAATAA